>JAOTOL010001656.1:2130000-2477500 GCA_034440575.1 Imbricaverruca yamaguchii | reverse complement strand
AGGGGGTCATTACATACCTCCCTCCAATATCCAAACTAAGCGTTGCACGAAAACGAAAGAGGTGTCATCAGAAAGCGTTCGATGTGGAGGGCTCGAAATCACACAAAAATTACCTCCAAAAGTGCCGTCACTAGGGCAATGATAAAATAATGGTTTCTCAATAGGTGTGAAATACCAAAACGAATGCAGCAATATGTCGAAATGCCATGAAAATAATGGAAGCTTAAATACTTGTTAAGTTCTTCGAATCCAGTTTTGAGACAATTGAGTGCAGATGACTGTACCCATGTGGTGTGTTTTGAGATGTACCTAATTGCTGATACCGAGATCAATAATAATAATGCAAAGACGTATGCTATGAACTGTTATTGTATGACATAGCACATCACAGGTAATCCCATTATCTGAAATTGTGATATGGGATGATGTTCGGTATCACGATCCAGGATCCGTTATGGTGAGCATAAGTATGATACCTCACACACACACACACACACACACCAAGAAGCAAGATGTCTACATTCTTGGGAAGGATGTGCATTCAGGGTTCAACTTGTACATTCCACCCTATTTCACGAATAATTTATAACTGTACTGTGTGGGCTTATGTGGTCATGAATGACGTCATGTTTTTGGCCCGTCAGTTCATTTTGGAGAGGATGCTAGAACAAAGCTTATTTTGAACAAAAATAGGAAGGCGACATGCACTATTGTCCCAAAATATTATCTCATGAAATTGTTTTGTATTACTTGCGAAATTTTGAATGTGAAATTGTTTGAATTTTTATATTCGGTAGAACACAATAATGTTTTAAGTAAGCCTAGTATCATAAATATATCTTACCATTGCCAAAATGTTCGGTTTCAGCCCTAATATCCAAAACAAGTAAGGAAAAACGTAAAAATCAAACATTTATCTGGCGAGTTATGTTGCGTTCCTTAAAGGTAAGTAAGCGCTGAAAGTTTCATTGACATATTCAGTTGTCACCCGTTAAAGCGTGACACCTGGCTAAGGCTTTTTTTGGAGGTGACCTCACTTGACCTTGATTAACTCAATGACCGTGAATGACCTGACTTCAACATTTTTACACATGATGCTCAACGACAGGTCGACCGAATATGCTAAAATTTTACACCAATAAATTTGTATTTCGACCAAGATTTGTCCACAGAGTAATCTTATGCTCTAAAGACATCTGAACAAGTGTGTATCCAGATCCGACTAGTGGTTTCCGAGTTATAGTCTTCGGTAGTATTTTGTGGTCGTAGAAGGGGGCCGCGGTAGCTCAGTTGGTAGAGCGTCGGACTCTTGATCGCAAGATTGTGGGTTTTAGTCTCACAACCGATGGCGTTTACCGAGCCCACCCGCAACCAATCGGCGTGAGAGGTTGGCGACGCTATATAACCTAGTGGTTGAATGCGTCGTAAAAGAACCCAAGGTTCTTCTTGTTGTGGCCACTCAACAAGGTTGTTTTTAGCGACGGATATCTCATTGATAATGAAGAGGAAGTGCGACATGCATCTGTGAGAATAGAGATGATGAAAGGAAAAATATATCCTTGATAATATGTCAACATTTCTCACATTCGGTCTCGTGACTCCATGACCTCGCGGCCTTGTGGCCTTCGGTGACCCCTGACCCATTGAAATTTATAAGTTTGATGTCAGAAGTATAAACGCGCATATATTGGTTACGACATAAAAACAATAGAATGCGTTTTTATCTTAAATATAACATCTTGGCGTCCGTTTTCCATGGCTTACTATCGCGAGTGATCAAAACTGGTCGACGTGCCCTAAAGCCCCCTCCGTGCCTTACTATGTTTCTGCGATATTCGGAACGGACGGATTTTGGGTAAGTCCTCTTCCAGTGGACAACTACGGGACTCGAGCAATAAAATGTGTACGGTGATTTAAAAACACTTGCTTAGCAAACAAAAAACGTATTGATGTAAGTCTTATAAGTTGCCTAAATATGCTTCACAAAAGTTCAAGGTCATCCATTACCGATAGGTCACTCATAGGCTTATCTACGTTTGACAACGTAATTTTACTCCGGAACATCTGGTGGTCTGGTAATCGAAACATCTGACCATGTTGGCCTCACAACAAGAAGTACAATTATACCTCCATTCTACGTGTAGGCTTCGTTTGCATGGACGTACAGCCGAATCCCTATCGTCCCTATCGACAAGTACATGCGTTTTGTCACGGTATACATTGGGTGTCCATGAAAACATGGACGTTTTCACGAATTTCCTGTGGTTTCATTGTTCACGTTTTGAGTTCACTGCATATTGCACATTATTGCACATGTTTGCATTGTACGTGCACACTAAAGACGATGTGATGGAACAACCAAATAAACGTCAGATGACATGAAATTGTGTTTCTAACTTAAACATTTATAGGTGTCCAATGCAGCTCTTGTATTTTCTTTAACAAGGGCTGAGCATTTTGTGATCACCATACTATTATAGCTTATTTCTGTGTGACGGAGTAATTTTACTTCTGAACATCTGGTTGTAACTTAAAACACATACTGAATGCCATCAAACCTGACAACGATACAATCTGACCATATTTGATCACAGTGTTAAAAAAATGGTTTTTTCGTCAGGTGTGGGATGTCGAAGCGATGTAGGATGTCGAAGCGATGTAGGATGTCGAAAGCCGCCATGAAAATCACATTCTTTAGTTAGTTTGTATATGGTATGAGTTCTTCAAGCTCAGTACTGAGCAAATATAATACATTTTGATACATTTTTCATACTTTGCTGCACCTTTTCGTTTGTTTTGAGAGGTGCACAATATTGGGATGCATGCATTTATGATAACGATGCAAATACCTTTGCCCTAGATTGGTATGTACTTGCAACAGACCAGACCATGAATAATCGTTTCATCAGGAATTACGCCGCAAGATGTTTGTGTAGCACTATCCGTTATGGTGAGCGTAAGCATGCTACAGACAAGATGCTGTTAGAAACTGGACATGACGACTTTATAAACACACAAGAAACACGATGTCGATGATTCTTTGGGGAACATGTCGATTTAGCGTTCAGAAAGTGAAGTATTCCGCCATATTTCACCAATTATTTATCACTGTTCCATCATGCTAATAACACAGCAAAAAAAAACAAGTATGCTTTCTTTCCACCTGCTTCTTCTATCGTTTGCGTGGACGTACAGTCGAACACCTATTGCAAGCTACTCTGCTGTCATGGTGCACGTAGACTGTGCTCGGAAACGTCATTTTCGCAATTTTCATGTGCCGTTATTATTCACGTTCCTGGAACATTGTACATGTGGACATTCCGCATGAGACTGTACTGCGCAATAGTCCATTTTTTTAAGGTGAATTAAAGCGGTTCAAACGGCGGCGATCTGGCTTTGAGAATCGCATCGGTACAAACAGCGGAAATTTCCAAGTTCGCCCGAACAGAATTGTGTGAGTGAACATGGAATCTGGGGCCGTGGGCATCGTATAAATTTTCAAGATATCAAACAGGGAAATATCGGAATTCCAAAAATAGGAAAGTTTTAAATCTTGTGCCTTTGCTATATAGGTGAAATAAGACGATGTCAGGCCGTTTTAGGTGCACGTTTTATGTGCAAGTGACTGCAACGCCTAGTAGAGCATCAGACCCGGTAACAGGAGGAGATCAAACAGCTTGTATTTCCAGACATGTCTTTTTGAGATCGTAGATATCAATTCACAGATGATATTGAGACCGCATCTGAAGGAACTTGTCCTCGCAGTGTCTTCAAAATACTTATTCAGTATATGTGCGGATGAAAAACAAAATCAATCAGAGATAGTGAAAAATGAAAAATGCTGAATAGATTCATCATGATGAAAACCCAGATTGCGTCATCCTACTAATAAAATAAACACATGGCCAGAGTAGCAAACATAATCATACAAATTTGGACAGATTGTATGTGGCATCCACTCTTCCTGAACCACATTGTTGAGGTCAGTACCTTCATATTCTTCTCATTTTGCCTCTCCCTTTCTTTATTGAGTTCATGAATGTAGCACGGTGCTTGAAATGAAACAGGCAATTTCATTGTTTGGTGCTTCTTCACATTAATCTTCCCACACATGGCGGAAGAACACTTGTGCACCGCCCTATCAAAGACCTACATTGCATGTTATACTTGAACGTGTTTGTTTCACCTGTGCATGCCGGGTGTTTGATGGCTGTGGTTTTCCTCAATGTGCATGATGGCAGACTGTGATGCGTGCAAAGGTACAAAGGTAAATGCGAAGTAATTGACTGTTACGTCCCTTGGAGAAGATAAATGTCGCGCATCTAGGACCTGCCACTTAAACCTGCTTGTACAACGTGGATGCTGGCCTTACCCAAATGCCATGAGCTGCATGTGGGTGTATTTGATTGGTCGGCATTATGTTACAGGTACCATCCACCTTGGCCACTGCCTCGCTGACCAGTCCTCATCATGCAGACCTGACAACGAAGCCTACATCCCTGGGTGGCGGTGCCGATCTATGCAATCCAGATAACTGTCTTCATACCTGTGACCCGTCACGTCCTCAAATGCCGAACCAGTGCCCGCAGAACGACCGTATCACAGTGTCTGTGTCTGACAGCACTTTCGAATCATCAGCCTGCATATTTCTACGTCTGCTTTTCGGCTGTAACTGGAGCGTAACTACGGCAATATCACTAATACTGACACTGCTTTTGTTTTGCCTTTTATGATGTGTCTATGTCCTTAGTCATTTGGTCTCAAGGGAGCATCATCTCTGGTGAAGGCCATGCCACAACTCGATCAAACAGCTGGACTTTGTAAATACATAATACAGCACACCATCAACATTTGATATAAGAGTGAAATTAGGCATCTGAATAGTCAGCACCGACGCCATCAACGGAAGCACTAACCAAGCCAATAATAACTTTTAATTGTGCATGGCTTAACTTCCAAGCGATATGATCGCGAGTGTGACTGGAAATGTGGATAGTTTCTGCGAATACCAGTCAACAGCGAAACCAAAATCGTACTATCTCACGGAAATAATTATTTTGCATATCCCAATGAGACTTGGATTCAACGGAAGCAATAACATAATTTTAGGCTTAGACCACATTTTAAATAGTGGAGCTTGATCCCCTAAAGCTATGGAAAAAGTTGGTAATATTTAGAGAGTGCAAAAGAGGATTAGTAATTTGAGCAACCTAGCATACGAGACAAGATAAAAGATATGAATGTGTGTAAACTTAGATACAGAAAAATAAGGGGACGTCTCATCAAAGTATTTAAATTTATGCATGGTCAGCAACAGATACATATCTAGGATAATGGAAATTATGCAATTAGTTATTAGGGACCACCAATTCAAAATCAAAGTTAATCATATCAGGATAAAGGCAAGACAGTCATTCTTTAATAGCAGGGTAGTTAACATTGGAACCAGCTATCACTCACAATTGGCATTATCAGTATGCAGAGCAGTCTAAAAAATAGCATACACTGGTATTAAAAGTATTGAAAAAAAATTTCCTTTCATTATTTCATAGATAACTAATTGACAAATGTTGTGGACAACTAGTTCTTAATGTCCACAAAGTGTAACCAAGATGTCAGGGCCATAAGGAACATTTTTATGTGGGGGGGGGGGGCAGCAGGATATTCCATGATATTGAAATGTTTTCTACTGGGGGGTGGGGTGGGGGGGGAGGGGAAATAAAAAGATGCCAGATATTTTCCACCAGCTTCAAAGGGGGGGGGGGGGAACTGCCCTGTTCCTATTCACGTTTCTTTACCTACTTATTTTAGCTACTTCTTTGGTAAATTCATAGTTTTTTTTTAACTTGTCCTCATGCAAATTTAATTGGGTGCTGGATCCATAATTCCTGCCCTGTCCACACCTGCAACATGTTAAGGCTCCTCCCCTGTAGGGATATTCAGCATCACATAATTAATTGTCAAATAGGGTCGGATACATGAATTTACAGGGTGTGTGTGTGGCTGAGCTGTGGGGCTGGTGGAGGCTAAAGATGTGCTGGGGTGGCACTAACTTGCCTTTCTAGGAAGCGGGGACCAGAGGGGAGGGGTGCACCCCGACCTCCCGGATGGGTGGCACTTCAACAACAGGGGATGAAAGGAGGCCAGAGGGATAGCATTCCAGCAGAAGGTGGCGTCCCCCTTTGGGCATGGCAGACGGCCTGTTCGGCCTCCTTAGATCTAATACCGTCTCTCCCCTGCGATATCTATTTCAGCCTCATTCACCTCTGAATTTTCTCCTTCCCAACAAAGCAGAACAACCTTAGAATCCACTCACCCTACCTTGATCATATGCTTTCCTTCGAACAGCATACGCAGATCTGGCACTAATATATCACCAATGAGATATTCATCACCTACATTGTACCACACATTTGTGCAACGTAGGCTGATGTGGTTTAGGGTTAACTCAGCTCAATGCAGTACACATGGAACTCACGCTGCACTGTATGCACGTGTATGCAAAATGCCAGGCTATGAAAACAATTGACCGTAAACAAAATTCAGCGCAGCGATGTTTTGCGCGACAAATTATAGTGCCACCGGACACAATTCACACTACGCAATTTTTTAATATTTAACCTGTACAGCTGGGAGGCTATTATACTGGAAAGGACTTGGAACAATATAAAGAATACCATGGAAAAACTAGGATCAAATATTTCCATTACAAGGGAGAATTATGCCATTCAGGTTGTTACCTGTGACGAAGGAAAAAAGCCAGTGAGTTACCGACAAATGGCAATTGAAAAGCACCATAATTTTCATTTAAATGTACACATGTGGAGTATTTTGTGTGCTCAGATCAGAAAGTGCACTTGAAATAATTATATTTTTGTTCACTTATAGCATTCCCTTGCCATATCACCAAGAAACTGGTCTCCATTTGCAGCATACTTTCCAGGCATCCACACGTCAGGAGCTCCTGCGCTGTAAAAAATATGGCACGTAAGAAAAATCTTCGGAAGTGGTTTTGTGCAAATTTTCACGCACTAAAATGAACGGAGAGTTGGGAAATCCCAGGTGTGCGACTTATTCGTAGCACTTCCGTATATCAAGCCCCGCGTTTACCTGGATTTTTCATCCTTCAGACTGCCCGAAAAAGCCCACAGATGAACATATGAATAATTCCTTGTACCGCTCGCGGCAGAGCGCTATTGTCCTTTTATAATGTGTAGAAAATGATGAGACGTTCAAATATTTGCTTTGATCTTTGATTTATCCATCATGCTCGCCAGTATTCATCCACAAATTCACCTGTATTTTCGTGTGTTTTTTCATCCTAGAATGTGCCAGCCTTGGGATGAAATTATTCATCCCATGTTCTTGATAAACAATGTTTGCTAATATTTGCAGTATTTGTGAAATGTATTACTGTAAAGTTAAGATAAATGAAGAAACAATTCTAACTTTATTTCTCTGTTTGTATCTGAAGAAAATCATATATTAATATCGGAACATTTTATCAATTATATTTTTCTTCAAAATATATGCCTACAATTGTGACGCACACAAGACTTCGAAAAACAAATCTGAGCCCTCGTAAGTCGCTGAATAGGATCGAGGTTTGGGTATTTCTGTATTTATTAATGTATATTTGTATGCCTGCATTCTTTGTCTGTAATCAGTGCTAAGATACTACTCAGTCATGATATTCAACGCTGTTAAGGGTTCAGCTCATGGATCAATCCAGCCAGCCCATTGTCATTCAGCTTGGGTTGTGTAAGATTTAATAAATCGCTGATGCAAAATACCTGATTTGTATGGTTTAGGTGCAAGCTCTAGTTGAAACAATATTTTTCTTCAAATATAATGTTCCCTGTTTTTCTGAAGAGCTTGAGTAAAGGAAAATTTTAGTTCAAATCAGGCTATCTATGCTGGTGATGCCCCATCCCCTTGCTCCAAATCCCACCTGCATTAGCTGACAATTACTTGGGTTTGGCCAATGTCATGATTCAGCCCTTAAGTGTGTCAGCTTATCCGAATTTCTGGTTATGCTACAGCTTCACATGTTTTTTTTTAAAAGACGCATGGTATGAGTATTTCATGGATTCATGCATATTCATAGATTGCTGCACTTATGTTCATCATGCTATATAATCCTCTGCATTGTGAGGATACACTGTGAACTTCATGCCTAGCTTCATGAAGATAACGAAAGAAAAGAAGACAATAATGTTCAGCCTGCCAGGAACATCTTCACTACAGGTCCATTAGGTTTTGTGATGATATGCATTTGTCTCAAAGCCCATTCTATATTCACCTGAGAGTGAGACCTGATGGAAAAACAAAAGACAAGGATGAAAACATTGCAAACATGCACTTTATTTCTATCACAACAACCACCATCTGTGTTTGTAATATGTTTATGAAAAGATGAAAGTCATCACCAAGGATGAAAACCTAAAACCTGTGACTTTCCATGCAAAGTGGTGATTTTTTTGCACTGTGTTCTCGTGCAGCTTTTTGGAGTGGGATTAAAACAAAATCTTCTTTTTTAACGATTTAATTTTAAAATTCGATGCGCATTCAGAATATTGTGGGGCCTTGTATATGGCGTATTTCAGAGACTTCTCAACGGGTACATATTTCCAGAAGCAAACGGAACATATTTTCCTTGACGGAAAGTCAATTTTTAGTTCAAACATTTCTGAAGGATGAATTTTATATATTTGTGGAAATTGACATGTTTTGTTCTCCTAAGCCCGCCAGAGTTCTGAATTTTGTTCGCATTAAATCTCCCTTCGTTGTATCCTTTTCATGTCTGACGCTGATTTTGACAAAAAGGAGACATTACGTATAATACTTCTAAAAACGTCAAATTGGAAATATCACATACAAAACCACACCTCTAGTAATGGGGAGGTGTGATTTTGTGTGATCGCTCACGTTTTCAATTAAGCTTACCGATATTTCAGCAACATTTTTTTTTTGCTATTCGCTTTGTATGGCGACGAGAAGGATCGACAGCGACTATTACCATTGCTTGTAGCGTTTGTGCACGTCGAAAACAATTCACGTTCTCTTTCCACTAGGTGTTCTCCAAAACTGAGTCCTACACTGCCCTGGCTCTTCTTGGATGTACGGATGGAGAGGGGCGAGGATGGATGAGTGGTTCAAGTATTGGGCTCTGGGTACCAAAGGTCCCGGGTTCGACACTAGCCCCGCTCAGGCCCTGCTCAGGAATTTCCTAATCCCGTGACCCACCAGCGAAACAGTATGGCCGGTCCCATTAGCCGTGCATGTGCATAAAGCGCGTCGTGAACCACCCAATAAACAAATAACAACGGATGAAGAGTACGGATATAGCTGCGGAATACGGATGGGGTGGGAGGGAAGACATACGCGAGACAAACGTCTAACTTTATTTGCATTTAACTCATTCCTCTGCAGTCCACAGAGGCGCATTGCATTTGCTTTCGCACAAATTGATAATGCTGCCTAACAATAGATCCCTGACACAAAGTGTTCTATTATAGGTATCTATCTACCGCACTATATTTACTATGTAGGTAATATAGCCTGATTTGACAGGGTCGGTTTGCGTTGTTTCCAAGTTTCATGCTGCTCAATGCATGTCAGTTGTTCCAAAGTACAATTGCGTCGCTACGAGGAAATAAACCCGTGGATGAGCTATCGGTAATTAGTTACCTTGAAATTCGTGATGTTTTTTTTTAACGGAAACTATAAGGTCTACATTAAATAGGTATGCATTTTTTATGAAAACGTTTTCCAATCATATGTTGTTATGTCATTGTTCTTCCTGATGTAGCTTTCCAATGGAATAAAGCTTACACCAAATCAGTCCCACCCGGAACACGCGAAATCGCAAAAGTCATGGAATTCCGGGTAACAGGATTATCTATGATACGGCCTGCTATGCAATACCACTTCTTGATAGCATGGTGTTGTTATAATCACAATCAAACACGGCGTTAACATAATAGTTGACATCTTACGAGGCGTGAGATGTCAAAACGAGCATAACAGGATGTCGAAATTGTCCATGGAAACGATTTCGCTGAACACGTTCCTCCAACACAATTTTGAACCAATAGCATTCTCGGGGACGAGTAGTCTAGGGGTAAGTTGCTCGTCTGACAATTGAAAGGATGTGGCTTCGAGTCTCACGTGTCGCTACTCTTCGCCCGCGACCGACCGGCGTGAGAGATTGGCGACGCTACATGACTGAACGGTGATGTGTCGTAAAAACATATAACCAACAGCATACTCATATCATACATTTTTTGTTGTTGTTGCTAGATGCCTGATTTGAAGATACCAACTTTAACGACAAATATACACAAGACCTAAGCTTACCAACTGATAGTGTATGACAGACCACATCATAGGCAATCATCTTACCTGGAATTGTGTTAAGGTATTGTGTAGCATGATCTGCAATATTGAACATAAGCGTGATATTGATCAACGAGATGCTGCTAGAAAATAAATATGAAGACATGAAGACGCATCAAAAAGCATGATAGCAATACTTCTTTGGAAGTGATTTCGATTCAACGTTCGGAAAGTGGAATATTCCACCCTATTTAACAAAGAATTTGTGACTGACAAAACAAATATATCTAGATTAGTTGTCTCCTAAAAGAAAGAAAAGAGAATATGAATATTTTGTTAGGCCAACATTGAGTTGGTAGGACTTAAACGATATTTTAAACAACATGCTTGCACGACACAATTTGACACCCTGCTGTACTCGTTTAGACACCTCATGCCTAATGAATAATAATTATTTAACACTGCTCAAGTGAACCCCACCTTCACATGTTTAGCCACATGCTCCCCTACGGAACTATTGAATGCAGCACTTCAAACATGTTTGAGCAGGGTGTCAAAATTCGCTCAGTTAGGTGTCAGGATGTAAGTATAATAATTTCTCCCTGGGGAGTTTGTGATTGATGGTGGAAATCAGACTACATTTAGCTGACTCCTTACCTCAAAGGAGGCCTAACATCAGATTTGGATAACTGTGCTCCTCACGACTTGAGTTCTATTTTAATCTGAAATTGTTTTAACATCTGGGCCACGGCACTGTTTGGGTATTGAAATGCATGATTATTATGATTTGCTTTGAACCATCCTTCAATGTTTATGATTAGGGTCCAGGAATGCTATTTTCAGAAAATAATTTCGGGGTCAGTGCATGGAAAAAAGGACAGCAAAATAAATGGAAAGGCCAAACTAGTGCACCAACTAACGTGTTTAAATAATGGAGGACTTTTCCAAAACATGGAGAAGACTCCCACATCCCATCAAATAAATATGGTAATACCCATGCTGCAAATGCATACAATCGTGGAAACATGGGATTCGGACTATTGTGATCAATCAACAACTTAATGATGTATGCAATAAGGGTTACAAACTGATTGACACAAGTCATAAGCTTACAGCTGGACCCTTTCCATGTTTTTTTGACACTACAGTATCTGGATATATGTATAAAGGTAGTTGTGCGTATAACCGAAGACATATAACCTGTTATTCTCACACCCTAAACACGCAACGGAAAGGAAGTGGACACATAAATGCCTACCTGCCTAGCCTTAAAGCCGTAATAGAACATTTCAACCAAGCAATTCGCGATGCGAAGTATTTGCCGCATTTGGCGCAAATCGGCAATTGCCAAGGAAGCACTACATTTGACATATTCTATAGGGCTTTAAAATCAGCCAGATATACACCGCATTCTGGTAGAATATCCCATAGTATAGCATATGTAGTCACCAGGGCAAAGAGATACTATATCTGAAAACCCTGGTTATACCCTGGTGTCAGGTGCCCCAGCAAATGCCGGCTTATGTTTGCGACACGTGCATCATATGCAGCATGTGAGTTCAATTTATGTGAGAGTCTGGCCAATTTTGAATGAAGCTGAGTGGTTTTTATTATGGTAATGTGAAATTGAAGTTGGACGATTGAAAATTGGATGGATAAACATCGATTGGAATTAAGATAGTTCCG
Organism: Imbricaverruca yamaguchii; assembly: GCA_034440575.1. Taxonomy (NCBI): domain Eukaryota; kingdom Metazoa; phylum Arthropoda; class Thecostraca; family Neoverrucidae; genus Imbricaverruca; species Imbricaverruca yamaguchii. The sequence goes on along the minus strand of JAOTOL010001656.1, from coordinate 2,465,476 downwards.
AGATTTGATTCCCTGCCGAATATGGTACCTCCTATTACACACTCCAATGTATGATGCGAAACAGTCGAAATAGGTTGTTCTTACTCCCGAAATCCATAAGATTCCCTTAACACTTGGTGCAATAGCATTGGGGTATCGTTTTATGTCCATCTTGAGTGGGCTATTGCCACCTTAGCGGTTGGTTCCCTTCCCCAACGTCTTCTGAATTTCAAAAAGAACCCTATGTAGTTTCTCCCTTCATTACTATAGAGCCTCAACGAAAATACTTGCTCTGTTCTCCCATCAGCGCTTCATAGAATGCCACCGGAGCAGTATGTTATGTGCACGGGCTGCTTGTCATGTTTGTTTTTGGGTGCGTCGACCATAAGTTTAATAATTTTTGCACCGATACCTCTTTCAATCTTTCTAAATAGTTAATTCATCCTCAGGAAATTACGTTAAAAAACCGTACCATCTTGATGTGCAAATCGTCTCAAATCCTATACCTGAAAAAAAAATAAGAGCTTGCCGTAGTGCACTAGTGAAGATTCATTATCCAGCATGCCTAGAAAGTTCAGCAGCCGCAGCTCAGCAACAGCCCCAAAGTGTCGCATGTGCTCCCTATCGTAGCCTCGAACCACGAGCCACGACGACCACGATAACCGCCAGTACAAGAGATGACACACCTTCAAACGTGCGACCCATCAGGGCCACCGCAGTGACTCGTTTCTGAATAGCACATAGCAGTAGATGGCGTACCAGTGACCAATTCTCAGTCGACAAATTGTAATATCTTTTCTTGATCTATGCTGTGACGGCGGCAATTCTCTCAGTTCCGGTTTGTTCCCGGTGCCTTTAGTTTGTTCCCGAGTTCTGCGTCCCACATGCTTTGCTATTTGCAATAAGTAATCGAAGAAGAAATTATGCAGTCACCGGAAGAGCTAAAACAGGCACGTGTGCTTTTTGCAATTGATGTTTAGCCGCGGTATTGGCCAGCTCGTTTCCGCCAATCCGACCGTGGCTTGGAATTCAGCATGGAGTTGCAGTCTTGCCAGCTGCCTTGAGGGGAGTCAGACGGATAAGAATGTTTCGCAGCAGTGGCTGGCATTGATATAACTTGCTTAAAATCAACAGACTGCTAAAAGAGTCTGTGAGTACACCAGATGTCGCATCAGATATTTAAACATAACACAACACATTTATAATTGCAGTCCACCTGCATGTGTATGCAGATGCCGGGTCGGTAGGTGGAAGTGCAGCCATCATTCTCACCCACGAATGCACAGCCAGCCCTTGTGTCGTTCCTCGATCACAGAACTAAGAAGTAAGAGCTAAGAACTAGGAATCCTGGATTCTTAGTCCTCCACGTCACTAACAATATTAAGAAAGGAAACACCGTTTCACATATGGCGGGATATATATTGAAATGTAATAACTAACAGCGGCTTCAGGATCCTCGACAATTGGTAGGGACTTCTTAAGTTATTGCAGGCTCGGTGCTTCCATAATAACAGACGGTGGAATATTTCATATCTGCCCTGCTCAAAACAGGAATGAACATCTGGGAAATCGAGTGAGCACGCGCGTAATCGGCGGCTTCCTGTCAGTAGTTGCCCTCGTGCTGAGCAGAATGATGGATGGGCGTCTTGTAAGGCGATTTATGATCATCTACGGCACGTAGGTGCTATGCTATATTTTGAACGACAATTGTAAGTCGCTCTCTTCGATCATGAAGGGTATTTTTTTAGTCGCCCTTGCTAAGACACTGTTGCAATCTCTCCGTCTCGACATCTTGTCAAGATACCTTTGCCGGGCCTTTGCATCAATTTCCGCTGAGTTGCTGTGCATGCCCCCAAAATCGACGTACAGTGCTGCGCGTAAGGGGTGACAAATTCCTCTAAATGGTAGCATAATCTCATGTGGCACACACGATACCTCCCGCCGAGATTCTTTCCACGAGACACCAGACTTTCCAGCTGAAGTTCAAAATACGGAAGTAGCGGCGTTTAATGTGCGAGATGTATTTCCATTTCCATGATAGACGATGATCAACGATGCCACCCAACAATTTAAAGATGCCTCTCAATAATTTAACTATGTCACCTAAGAATTTAACAATGCTACCCAAGAACTTAACGGGGCCAACCAGGAATTTAGCGACCTGTGACGGATTTATTTCAGTATCGTGTATTGAACAGTGGTGGCCAACATCAATCTCTGAGGTTTCAACTTAACCATTGGAGGCCTGCCTCGGGCCTAGCTTGCAAAACGCTTGCTCAGATCGGTAATCCAAAGGAGGAACATTTTCCCATTGTTGATCGAAGGCAGATTTTGTCAGGTACACTGATCAGGGTGATTTCTGTCTAGTAACGTAGTCTAAATCGGTGTTGAGCATGTGATATTAGCAATTTTGAAACAGGCATGTATGAAACTAACGCACTTTGTTTTACACGGCGATGCTGGGTACAGGGCATATCAGTTTTCAATTGGCGGGTTGGAAGCAGAACCGGCTTTGTGCACAAGATGCATGCGGAATAGTGCTTCCCTTGAACCCGTGGGTGGGAGACCCAGTCAAATGGAACCGATACAGAATGTCCTTCCTCTCCACCTGAGCTGTTGATCACTCTATGGAGAACACCCGGGCTCCTGTCCGAGCATCGCGCTGTGATTCAGCGCGCCGTCGCACCGCTGATTCAGGACATCTGAACCTAATGTGGCTGAGCTGCCATCACAGCATCACATCAGCACAGTTACTGGCATGGGGCTGTTGCTCGATCGCAACACGGAAATTGAGAGCGTTTTGTTCCGGTGAAAGCGGGCACGTGACTTGCGACACAGCAACGGCGTCGCATTTCTTCCGACACCAACTTCCCGCCTGGTCTGGGGCGGGGATGACCGAGTGGTTAACGTGATGAGCTCTGGGTACCAAAGGTTCCACACTAGCACAGATAGGAACATTTCCCAATCCCGCGGCCCACCGGCGAAACAGCGCGGGCGGCGCCATTAGCCGTGAATGTGCATCAAGTGCGTCGCGAATCACCCAATAAACAAACAAGCAGGTATTGTCCCGGGCACCAGCCGGCACGTTACGGGGCCGTCGGTGCAGCTCTCCAGCTGGCGACACAAGCCGGTGTTGTCCCGGGCACCAGCCGGCACGGTACGGGGCCGCCGGTGCAGCTCTCCAGCTGGCGACACAAGCAGGTGTTGTCCCGGGCACCAGCCGGCACGTTACGGGGCCGCCGGTGCAGCTCACCAGCTGGCGACAACCTGATCAGCTGCGATGTTTCGCTACAACCGTGCTAGTGGAAGCGCGGTGTGGCTGTACTGAGACCGGCCCCAGTGGGTTGGATGGTTGGCTCCCGGGCGCCGTGGGCCCGGCGCCAGTTAGGGGCCGCCGGTTGCAGCTCCCCACCAGTGGGTTCCGACCCACTGTGGTGCTGCGGTGGTTGGTTCACCGGCAAGCGCGGTGGGCCTGGACCATCAGTGGGTTGGGTGGTTGGCTCCCGGCGCCAGTGGGTTGGGTGGTTGACCTCCAGCGCCAGTGGGTTCCGGCGCCACTGTGGGTGGTTGGGTGGTTGGCTCCTGGCGCCGTGGGCCCGGCGCCAGTGGGTTGGATGGTTGGCTCCCGGCGCCAGTGGGTTGGATGGTTGGCTCCCGGCGCCAGTGGGTTGGATGGTTGGCTCCCGGCGCCAGTGGGTTGGATGGTTGGCTCCCGGCGCCAGTGGGTTGGGTGGTTGGCTCCCGGCGCCAGTGGGTTAGGTGGTTGGCTCCCGGCACCAGTGGGTCCCAACCCACTGTGGGTGGTTGAGTGGTTGGCTCCTGGCGCCGTGGGCCCGGCATCAGTGGGTTAGGTGGTTGGCTCCCGGCGCCAGTGACTTGGGTGGTTGGCTTCCGACCTCCTCGAGCCCGGCCCTGCACACTGTGCACACCGAGCGGCTGGGGTCCGATTATCGACCACCCACACACCCTGGGTCCATTATCACCACCCACTGTGCACACCGAGCGGCTGGGGTCCGATTATCGACCACCCACTGTGCACACCGAGCGGCTGGGGTCCATTATCGACCACCCACTGTCACACCGAGCGGCGGGGTCCGATTATCGACCACCCACTGTGCACACCGAGCGGCTGGGGTCCGATTATCGGCCACCCACTGTGCACACCGAGCGGCTGGGGTCCGATTATCGACCACTGCTGCTTTGGCTGCCGAGCTTGTGAGGAGATAGTAGTTTGCAAGGATTAAGGGAATGATAGTGGGCTTCGGTCCGTGCCGAGCAACATGTAGATTTGCTCTGTTTGTGTGAATGGTGTGCGAGTGTTGCAAGCAAACGGTGGTGCATGTATATATTATATATTTAAAGTTGTTATATTCGGAGGCTCAGTGAAGCATCGATTGCTTCGGCCATGCAGCTAGTTATTCTATTACTTCGTGTGTGCGTTGCATGAATCTGTGGAAGTTTTACCTTCCTCGGAGATATGGCCTGAGGAAACTTTCATAGGTCGCGTTGCAGGTAAATTTAGCGATTATCTCGTGTGCTTTAAAGCCTAGCATAGATACGTAGCATATCTTTAGAATTGCAAAGGCCTCATCTTTTCATTTCTGGGGTCAGTTGTCAATTTTAAACAAATTAAAAAAGGGTAAATTGACCTCAGGTCACGTGACCTCCCGTAACACTAAGCCACTTGATATTCACATTTGTAACCACATTTACTATCAGGGCCATCGATTGTCTTTCGAAACAAAGAAGACAAATTATGTTTATTTACTGATAACTATTAATAATTTGCCTTAATTTTACCTGAGTTTATTGATTTTCGCACGTTTTGCTGAATGGTCTGGTCAGTCTTTTTCTAGCTATTGACCCCAAAGCTCATAGGGTTATACTTTAAGATATACACTTATCAAGCATTATGAGACGAACCCGGATGTGCCCGATTTCATGACCTTAGGACACCAGGTCAAGGTCCAGGTCAGGTTAAATACGTCAGTGGAGGTGAAAAATGGTCATGTCGGAAGTCGTTGGAAAGTAACTTCAAATCTACCTTGAGGTTCGCCAGCCATGAGAGCTTGGATGCTAGGGTCAATAGTTTTTAGAGATAGCATTAATATGCCAACATTTATTCATTTCACATGCAAAGTTAAAACCAAACACTGGCAGCATGCCACCGTATGCACCTATATGCATAATAACAATAATATCGACATAAGAATAAACGAATCCACCAACAACAAAATTCCGCATCCACAAGCCAATGAGAATCTCATCATTCGTTATTTGTATTTGCATGCTTACATTCCCTCACACTTGACCACCTAAAATCAACTACATATCAACGCTTGCCTACTCATCCTTACAAACGCGAACATGAACTGCAGTACTGGATGATAGTTCAGAGGCAATGATGTGAAACCGGTCAACTGGTACAAACTTATGAAACCTGTGTGTGCCCTTGACGGTGAGAGCCTTGGCGATCCGCTCTTTGAGGGATTCAGCCATTTTTGAAACGTAATCTTTTGAAACGAATAGGAAGTGAATGACCGAAATGAATTTTTCACTGAGGGACCGGTGCACATATTCATCATTCAGAATCTGGTCCTGGCTAGGCTGTCTCAAACTATCCATAGCCGTCGCTCCTCACTGTACCACCCACACCATCGCATGCAGTCTTGCCCTGGGAGGTACCGAAAAAGTGCCACTCGCGGTCAACATATACATTTTCACGGTGACGGCAAAGGCTCACAAAATTGAAACGGTTTTTGTGCTGGCCGGCGCATCCGTCTGAAACGCAGTTAATCTGCTTGAGATCAGGCAAACGTGACTTCAAAATAGGAACTAACTGTTGTAAGAACGCGAGGACAATAGCAGCATTGTGCTTCAGTGCATCGGATATTACACATAAACTCTGATATACTGTGGAGTTGTCCTCTTTCCAATAAGCTACAAACGGATGAACCGTCGCTTGAGGAGCGTCCCAATGATAACACTGTACATCATTCTGTACAACTCAGGTATAGTTCTCGGCAAAATCGCCTACAACTGCCTGACCCACACCGACTGAATCCTTCAAGTCCTGAAAAGCACGCCCCTGTTCCTTGGACACATTATGATGTCTGGTCAGATTGCGGATCGTATTAGACAAGGTCGTCATAAACGCGTCACGCGGCTCAATATGATAGAGCAATGTACAACGATCAGTTTTAGCCCACTGTTCGTATGTGATGGTGTCCTCTATGTTCATGTTGTCCCCGTACTCGTCCTCTCCTAATTCTGTGAAGGAGAGGACGCCCTGCTCCCCGGGGCAATTGATACAGTTTCCCATCATACAGTTCAGTTTGTAGTGTCGCAGACGGCCATGCCTATGACATCGTGATATGTCAGCCCCGCAACGCCCAATGAATCGACCATTAGGTTCGCATTCTGGTGATAGGTACACACATATACTGCATGTGTACCGCTGGACCCTGCCAACACGCAGTGTTTAGGCCGTAGTGCTGCGAAAGAAGAGAAGCCCAAGGCTGACACACCGTAGGCCTCCTTGTACACGACATTAATCTCCCTTAAGCTCCCCAGTATAAGACGTTTCTGTTTTGTCACTTTCACGCCGTTCTCGTCACGAACGACGATGCAGTTTTTTTTTCCGGGACACATCCTACTTGTTTCGTCAGACTCGTAGAAATTGATAACTGCACACTTATCCCGGTCACCTACACACTTTCCTGGAACGCTTCCTCTTTATCTAATCCAGGAAACAACACCCTCTCCCCTCTGAGTTTTCGGCTTTTCTTCACCAGGTAGAGGCTGGCTCCAAGGAACTCTGCCGTGCGCTCGATTCCGAAAGGTGACAGGGTCAGAATCTGAAGTCGACGTCTGTGGTCCCCTGCATTCTTTTCGTATTCGTCCTTCAGCTTATGCATCAGTTCCTCGTACCTGACGACGCGGGAATTTGTAAAATGTTTTTTTTTGTGTGTAAAATCCGACATAAAACAATTACGAACACACTAATGTAGTGTCGAGCACAAACATATTGTTTATGTGTATATTGTTTTACCTCGCCCGCTTAGTCCAGTAATTGAAACGCATATGATTGCGGAAACATTTCAAAGTTAAGGACCGTCCATTAACTACGTAACGCAATTTTGTGTAAATTTCCCCCCTCCCCTATGTAACGCTTTTTATCTGCTAATCGTATACTTGTATTACCTATGGGACGTAGCGCAGCGGCTTACCCCCTCCCCCTGCTAGCGTTATGTAATTTATGCACAATGCCTCACGAGATTAAACTTGCCGGACATGGACTGGACCAAGCCGGCATAGATCGTTTCGAAAATAAAAAGTAATTTGAATCATGAATTAGAACTGAACTCCGTGCATGATTGTTTACATAAAATAATTCATGGTCAAGTCACGATTGGACGAACCGTATTCATAACCGTTTATTTGCAAATTTGCAATTTGACAGCTGATCAGGCGCAGGGCGAATTGAATTTTTCCCATATTCAGACGGCATTGCCAAATAAACGTTATTTAAGCATCATTTGCAGATTTGTTACCACTAAAATATTTTGGATTACATAGGTACAGCCAAGCACAAAATCCATACATACTGTTGAAGTCAGCGGCAATATATTTTTTTTCGAAGATTTTGGAAACCTGATGACTGATTAAGAACCTGAAACCTGATTGGAAACCTGAAACCTGATTCTTTCAGAATGGGTGCAGGAGACAGAGCACGACTTATATGACCGTGAGTGTCTTCTGCCCAGTAATTCGCGCACATTCCGCAAATTTGGCCAAAACCGGCTTCCATTAGTATATGCACATGCCACTGTACAATTAACTTTGCTGTGATTTTATCTATCACATGCTTTTAAACCATTACCTCGACAGGTCATCCTCGAGTAACTTTAGTTTCTTTGCAGGTGCCCTGAAAGCGCTGCAATTTCAATATCCAACGTCTCTTCAAACCTCCTCTGCAGTGCCTTCGTAGCACGGCCGAGTTTCTCCGATCCTCTCGATCTCTTCTGGTCAGGTTGCAGCCCTGAGAGTGGTGGAGTTTTAAGTTATGATGACTATGTAATACATTGTCTGATATTTTCTCTTTTTTCTCTCTCCGAAAGTACTACATTGTTTGTACTCTTTGTTCCGCCTTACTTTTTAAATTGGGTAATACTGTGCATTGTGGATGTTAATTTTTAGTATTCACCATGTTGCATTGATACAACTTTGTATTGCAATAGGTATTAGGTGTACAGTTTATTCACGAGACATAATTGCACATGTTCAAAATACTGGCAGCCAAGAGGAATTTCGTTATTCTAGATATCCAGCATAGTCCTTCACTTGTCTGAAGAGGAGATATCCCTAGCACGGGGAGCACTGTTTCTGCATCGTGCTTGCTGGTTTCATGTCCCGTGATAGATGACCCTGAAGAGTCATTGCCTTCTGAGCTGGTGCTTTCACGTTGACTGATGTCACTAGGTGGATGTATTAGACAGCTTTCCTCTTGCGGGGGCAGGCTGCTGGGATCTTTCTTCAGCGCGGCAAGACAATTACCACATGGCAGATATCATTTTCTGACGCGTTTGTCAATCACCACTTGGATTAAGTGATCAGATACCGTTCGCAAATTCTTCTTGATACGTGCTTTGTGCTTCTCGAACGGATCACAGCAATAACGATGCACCATTTTTCAGAAGACTGAACACGGCTAGCACAATGTCTCGGTGTTCACGCGCTTTCCTCACTCAGACGATGGACAGTAATGTGTACTGTCCTCGTTTCGGCCCTACTGATAACGACCATTGCCATTGATACCTCGTCTCCTATTTCACCCCTACCCTATATGATGCCCCCTACCGTCGTCCCATGACAGTCGCTGTTTACATCTCGACCGACCTTATCGGTTTCGCGGTCGACTAGCTGCGATTGACCACGCGAACCGCAACACAAAGGTGGGAGTACCAAAACTATGAGGTGAAGGAAGTTGCCAATCATTCTCATTGACTGCGTAGCAGGCATACATTTAATATTTATTTGTAAATCAGCACCTATCTCACTACGATGTGTCCAAAATGTCTTCCGACATTACCATTTTCACCTCCACTGATGTATTTAACCTGAACTGGATAGGTGACCTGGTGACATGAGGTCATGAAATCGGGCACGTTCGGATTCATCTCATCATGCCTGTTAAGTGCATATCTCAAATCATAGCCCTATGAGCTTTGTGAGTCAATCGCTAGCAAAAGATTGACCCGACCACTCAGCAAAACGTGCGAATATCAATAAACCTGGGCAGAATGAAGGCAAATTATTAATAGTTATCAGTAAATAAACATCATTTTTATGCTTTGCTTCGAAAGACAATCGATGACCCCTTTAGTAAATGTGGTTAGAAATGTGAATATCAAGTGGCCTGGGGCCACAGGAGGTCACGTGACCTGAGGTCAAATGGCCAGTTTTTAAATTTGTTCAAAATTAAAAACCAATCCCAGAAATCAATAGAAGAGATCTCTGCGAGTATGCAGATATGCTATTGTATGTGTTAGGCTTTAAAGTACCGGAGATAGTCGCTCTCAAAGATTGACATGCAGTGCGACCTATGAAAATTTCCTCAGGCCATATCTCCGAGGTCGCTGCCAGTACGAAGCTAAAACTTTCACAGATTGATTCAGCGCCCATGACTATTCTATACACCCACTTAGGTTGAAATCGCGCGCATGGCGGTGTTACCCGTTGGTTGTCCGGTGCTGAACCGCCCCAGCTGCTTCCTGGCGCACATTAGGATGACATGTCAGCTGTTCTCCAGTGTGTGTTGAGCTGTAATATACCTCACAGCTGCTCCCTAGGAGAAGGATGACATGTCAGCTGCTCTCCAGTGTGTGTCGGGCTGTAATATACCTCACAGCTGCTCCCAAGTGAACATTAGGATGACATGTCAGCTGTTTTCCAGTGTAATATACCTCGTAGCTGCACCTGGGTGTGTCGGGCTGTGATATACCTTGTTAGCAGCTGCTCCCTTGGATTAGGATGACATGTCAGCTGTTCTCCAGTGTGTGTTGGACTGTAGTATACCTCACAGCTGCTCCCCGGTATGTCTGGCCGTGAAATGTCGCTCAGCTGGTGCTTGGTTTGTCGCAGGTCGCGATGTCACGTCCCACGGGCGGTCCGTCGGAGCAGACGTGGCGACCGGCGGCGGCACGGCCGCCCAGGCCGCCGCTGCCGCCGGCCTACAGCGCCGCCCAGGCGGGCGGGTGGCGGCCGACCCACGGCCACCAGTCGGCGCCGCCACTGCTGCCCTTCCAGATGGGCTGCGTCGTGCCGTCGCTGGGCGCCGGCTGGACGTACCCGCTGCCGTCGACGCAGACGACGGCGTCGCCGGCCTGCTGGCCGCCGGTGGCGACGCACGCCGGCGCCGGCCGGCCGCCGCTCGGCTTCGCACCGGTGAGTGGCGATCATGGCGCGGCGGTGGCCGTCTACATCACCTTCCAGTGTGGAGCGTCCAGCTGATGCCTGGCTGTCCACCGTCCCGTGTGGGACGCCCAGCTGATGCCCGGCTGTCCACACCCCCTGTGGGACGCCCAGCTGAGCCCGGCTGTCCACCGTCCCGTGTGAGACGCCCAGCTGATGCCTGGCTGTCCACCGTCCCGTGTGGGACGCCCAGCTGATGCCTGGCTGTCCACCGTCCCCTGTGGGACGCCCAGCTGATGCCTGGCTGTCCACCGTCCCCTGTGGGACGCCCAGCTGATGCCCGGCTGTCCACCGTCCCGTGTGAGACGCCCAGCTGATGTCCGGCTGTCCACCGTCCCGTGTGGGACGCCCAGCTGATGCCCGGCTGTCCACCGTCCCGTGTGGGACGCCCAGCTGATGTCCGGCTGTCCACCGTCCCCTGTGGGACGCTCAGCTGATGCCCGGCTGTCCACCGTCCCCTGTGGGACGCCCAGCTGATGCCTGGCTGTCCACCGTCCCCTGCGAGACGTCCAGCTGATGCCCGGCTGTCCACGCCCCTGTGGGACGCCCAGCTGATGCCCGGCTGTCCACCGTCCCGTGTGGGACGCCCAGCTGATGCCCGGCTGTCCACCGTCCCGTGTGGGACGCCCAGCTGATGTCCGGCTGTCCACCGTCCCCTGTGGGACGCCCAGCTGATGCCCGGCTGTCCACCGTCCCCTGTGGGACGCCCAGCTGATGCCCGGCTGTCCACCGTCCCCTGTGAGACGCCCAGCTGATGCCCGGCTGTCCACGCCCCCTGTGGGACGCCCAGCTGAGCCCGGCTGTCCACCGTCCCGTGTGAGACGCCCAGCTGATGCCCGGCTGTCCACCGTCCCGTGTGGGACGCCCAGCTGATGCCCGGCTGTCCACCGTCCCCTGTGGGACGCCCAGCTGATGCCCGGCTGTCCACCGTCCCCTGTGGGACGCCCAGCTGATGCCTGGCTGTCCACCGTCCCCTGTGGGACGCCCAGCTGAGCCCGGCTGTCCACCGTCCCCTGTGGGACGCCCAGCTGATGCCTGGCTGTCCACCGTCCCCTGTGGGACGCCCAGCTGATGCCTGGCTGTCCACCGTCCCCTGTGGGATGCCCAGCTGATGCCTGGCTGTCCACCGTCCCCTGTGGGACGCCCAGCTGATGTCCGGCTGTCCACCGTCCCGTGTGGGACGCCCAGCTGATGCCTGGCTGTCCACCGTCCCCTGTGGGACGCCCAGCTGATGCCCGGCTGTCCACCGTCCCGTGTGAGACGCCCAGCTGATGTCCGGCTGTCCACCGTCCCGTGTGGGACGCCCAGCTGATGCCCGGCTGTCCACCGTCCCGTGTGGGACGCCCAGCTGATGTCCGGCTGTCCACCGTCCCCTGTGGGACGCTCAGCTGATGCCCGGCTGTCCACCGTCCCCTGTGGGACGCCCAGCTGATGCCTGGCTGTCCACCGTCCCGTGTGGGACGCCCAGCTGATGCCTGGCTGTCCACCGTCCCCTGTGGGATGTCCAGCTGATGCCTGGCTGTCCACCGTCCCCTGTGGGACGCCCAGCTGATGTCCGGCTGTCCACCGTCCCGTGTGGGACGCCCAGCTGATGCCTGGCTGTCCACCGTCCCGTGTGGGACGTCCAGCTGATGTCCGGCTGTCCACCATCCCGTGTGGGACGCCCAGCTGATGCCCGGCTGTCCACCACCCCCTGTGGGACGCTCAGCTGATGCCCGGCTGTCCACCGTCCCGTGTGGGACGCCCAGCTGATGCCCGGCTGTCCACCGTCCCCTGTGGGATGCCCAGCTGAGCCCGGCTGTCCACCGTCCCCTTTGGGACGCCCAGCTGATGCCTGGCTGTCCACCGTCCCCTGTGGGACGCCCAGCTGAGCCTGGCTGTCCACCGCCCCCTGTGGGACGCCCAGCTGAGCCCGGCTGTCCACGTCCCCTGTGGGATGCCCAGCTGAGCCCGGCTGTCCACCGTCCCGTGTGAGACGCCCAGCTGAGCCCGGCTGTCCACCGTCCCGTGTGGGACGCCCAGCTGATGCCTGGCTGTCCACCGTCCCCTGTGGGACGCCCAGCTGAGCCCGGCTGTCCACCGTCCCGTGTGGGACGCCCAGCTGAGCCCGGCTGTCCACCGCCCCCCGTGGGACGCCCAGCTGATGCCCGGCTGTCCACCGCCCCCCGTGGTGTGAGAGAGCGTCGCTGCTGCTTACGGCGGCGGGGGCGTGCACCCGTCAGTCCGGGACAGTTGTGGCGCACTTGACTGTGTGACGCTTCTTGTTCACCGGCCGTGTTGCTAATGACGGCCTATGTCAATACAGTTCGGATCATGTTTCAGGATTTGACTTCGGTTAGATACTCGTTGGTACCCTTTGCAGGGTGGTAGTTGATATCAGGCGTTCAGCTGTCCGCATTATAGGCTAGCCATCCAGTGGAAATAGCCCGATGGAATGGTGCCATATCGACAGTATGCGCTCGTGAACATTTTGTACGCTTGTTTGTTGCACATTTTTGCCAATTGATTTTTTTAATGAGTAAGGCAGACAACGGAAGTTCTCATTTGCGATGGTTTTTTCACGTAGTGCAGGTGTACTTTTTCATACTCACGTACTGAAGAATGTCGCTCAGCATATTTTGTTAGGTAGAATTAGCGCACGCATGATGTTAGTACTCAGAGCATGTTAGGTCCAATATATACTTCCGCTGTTCCCTGAATCAAATAATGCTTGTTGGTTTGGGTGACGAATGCACGATTTCAAGTCTTCCCACCATATGCGAGATTTTATTAGTCCAATTTGAAAGCCCATCGTTTACACTGCACTACAAAAATGCATAGTTAATTTATGCCAATCAAATGGACCGATTCTGGTGTTCATGGAGGTCGGGGACGAGGACATTCATTTTACTCTTTTCCACTCTGAGTAGTCGTGTGGCACTTCGCTATTCCATTCCAATGAACCACTCAATGCAAGGTATTGTACACATGTACACCGCCTCACGTTATCGGATCAGGGAGGGGAAATTCGTCCACTGGTGCTGCATTCCGAGCAGCGCGTACGTTGTAGGTAACCAGCAGACCGATATCGCTGTCAGGCGAATGACGTATACCCCGCGTGGGGTATTGCACTCATCATTTCTTCAGAAATATACGCATATTCCGGTTGAGTTTGTGCAGTCGCTTCCTGAACTTCAAACGGTCGTTGGTGTTAATTCGACGTCCCCGAAAACATAAAGGACCAACCATTCACAAATGACAGAAGCCAAGAGCTCAATTTCAGTATGATATGCAGGTATATAAACTAATGTTTACCGATGGTTCAGTTGAACCAGTCGACTGCGTAAGTGCATCGACATTTCTGTTAACGTATTTTCTGTTCTGAGTTCAAATGCGTAGACGATGTTGGGGAAAATTCCAAAATATTTTCTGTTGACCTGACCTTAAAGATTACATAGAGCGTCACCAATTGTGCGATTCGAAGTCATCTGGTTCTGAGTTATCGAATGTGGTTTAAATTTGCAAGAGAATACATTGAAGGAAAGCGGAGTAGGGCTGGGGGTAAACATCCACCGTCTTTACAACGCGAGGCCGATGTTTACGCGATATATCTAGTGCAGGAATACATTGACTGGATTTACCCCGAGTTACAATGGCTTGTATTCTTGCAACACAGTTATCACTCCCTGCGACACACGGTGGACGGATCAACTTAATAGGCTTTCCTCTTCAGGCAATGACAGGAATCAGTGCGCGATGTCCTTGTCGACGTGCCCCTAAACTCCAATCCACCACCAGTGCGGGATGTCCTTGTCGACGCGCCCCTAAACTCCAATCCACCACCAGTGCGGGATGGCCTTGTCGACACGCCCCTAAACTCCAATCCACCACCAGTGCGGGATGTCCTTGTCGACGCGCCCCTAAACTCAAATCCACCACCAGTGCGGGATGTCCTTGCCGACGCGCCCCTAAACTCCAATCCACCACCAGTGCGGGATGTCCTTGTCGACGCGCCCCTAAACTCAAATCCACCACCAGTGCGGGATGTCCTTGTCGACGCGCCCCTAAACTCAAATCCACCACCAGTGCGGGATGTCCCCGGCAGTTGCAGTTTGGTGCATCTGAATCCATGTTCGATCGAAATCATGGCATCATTTCTCCACGATTATCATGGGCGCTGTATAACCACTGTAGTTGATGCGCCCTAAAACCCAAATAACTAACTAACTAACTCCACGATTATCAGTTCTCCAATTCTCCGTCGTGCGTCATCTGACGACAATTGTATTATCATTGTAGTAAATGCCGCGGGCACCGTTATGACCGTGATAAGCGAGATAAGGGGCATGTATCTATGGCTCTTGGCTGCTCTTGGCGGACTGGAATTTCTTTTTTTCCGAATTGAGTGGACATCTGTTAATTATACTGCTTGTTCGAAGGGAAATCGTAATTATACATGTTGGAATGCTACTGGAAGATATCTGGTGATGAGTTCCTTCTGTGTCGGTGGCGACGTCTATCCAGCGCACTGGATCGCACCGCCGCTCGTGCGCCGTCCAGGCGTGACGCTCGTGCTGCCCCACCCGCAGGTGTTTGGTGGAAGCTGCCTTATAGCGGGGAGCGGCGCAGCGGTGACCATGGCGCCGCAGCTGCCGCTGAGGTTCGGCGTGCCGCAGCTCCGCCCTCAACTACGCGCGCAGGCCGGCCCCCAGCTCCGCCCCCAGCTCCACCCCCAGCTCCGCCCCCAGCTCCGCCCCCAGCTGCGCCCCCCGATGTACACCCAGGTACAGCCGCGACCTGTGCAGGCGGCATCTGATCAGGTAGTGCTGAGGTTCCGCGGCCTACAGCTACGAGCTGCGCCGCCGCCGCCACCGCCGCCGCTGCCGCTGCGGCCCGACCAGGTGGTGCTGAGGTTCGGGTCACCGGCCCGGCCCGGCCTCGGACAGCCGAACACCGCCGTGGTCGGGCGGCGACCGGCGGCGCCGGGCCAGGCACTACTGAAGCTGACGGCGTCGCTGGCCAGCCGGCTGGGTGGCGACGCCCAGCTGCAGCAGCACCAACAGCAGCGGCAGCAGCTGCTGCGCCAGGCGGCTGAGCGGGAGGTCCGCGACATGGCGGCGCTGGAGGCCGCGTCGGCGCGCGACCGCGTCACGCACGTGATGGGCTTCGAGCTGCCGCCCGAGCTGCAGGTGATCGCGCTGCCACAGCGATCTGCGCCGAAGCCTGCCCGCCGCCCGCCGCCCGACCTGTACGCCATCCAGCCGCGCGGCGGCGCCACCGGCGCGCCGCTCCCCTCCGGCTGGGGCGGCGCCGTCCGACTGCAGGGAGCTGCACCGGCGCGCGCCCTGCCGGCCACCGCCACTGCTCGTCGCGCTACAGATCCGAGCAGCACCGACCGACTGCCGACACTGCCCAAGCAGATGTCGGCCAGTGTCGGCGGTGTCGCCGGCACTGCACCGGCCGTGACCACCGAGCTCGGCGTGACGAGCGACGCCGTAACCATGACACCAGTGAAGCCGACTGGCCAGCTGGTGCCCAGGCAGGTCTCGCACGGCGCCGACTTAGAATCTCGCGGCGAGACCAAGGCGAGCGTGCTGGCGAGCTGTGACAGCACGACCTCGGTGGCGCCGCTCCGGCAGCCGGAGGCGGCCGACGCGGCCGACATCAAGGGTGACTTGTCGGAGCAAAGTTTGCACCAGAAGCCGAGCGAGGACAGCTGCTCCAGCGCGACGACCGAGTCGTCTCGTTCGGCCAGCCCAGGTTTGGCCACCAAACGGAAGAGGGAGAAACGCGACAAAAAGGCGCGACACAAGCGCGACGACAAGTCATCTCCGTCTGCCGGGACGTCATCTCCGTCGCCGTGGTCGCTGCCCAAGATCCCCACGTTGCGCATCACCAAGAACAAGGACGACGAATACTCGGTGCAGACGACAGATGACTCGACCGCCGACGAGAAAGACGCCTCCGACTGGGAGGAGAAGCAGCCGGTGAGCTTCTACAACTGTGATGCGGACATGACTCGCAGCACGTGCACAGACAGCGAAGGCCGGCTGCGCTACATGTGCGACATTTGCGACACCAACTACCATCGACTACCGAGCCTCAAGCGCCACTACTACCGCACCCACATCAACCACAAGCACATCCACGACGATGAGATGGGCACCGCCGAGCTGCTGGCTCGTCTCGAAACCAAAGCTTTTCGCAAGGTGACGTCCGGTGACTTCGACTCGCCGCACCGATTCCTGTACGCGTGCTACCCGTGTCGGGCCTTATACGACACAGTGTCTTCGGCGCGCGAGCACTGGCACGTGCTGCACTCGGGCCCCTTGCAGAAGCGCTACGAGTGCGACCAGTGTCGCGAGACGTGCGCCACCAAGCTCGAGCTGACTCGCCACCGCGAACTGCACACGGTGCGAACGTTCGCGTGCCATCACTGCGACCAGGTGTTCCCATCGGAGAGCGTGCAGAAGCGACACGAAAAGATCCACGGCCGGGACGCGCGCCCGCCGGACGACGGCGAGCGCACCATCGCCAAGATAAACATTGGCGGCGTCAAGGTGAGCGTCGGCATCAGCAACCGACAGCAGCTGCGCAAGTTCCAGGAGGCGTGTCGGGAGTTGTGTCAGACGAGCCATGGCGCCATCAGCCTGGCCTCGGAGACGCCGGACCCAGCGCACACGACCGCCGACGTCGCGCCGACGGCCGAGCCGAGCAGCTACGCGTGCGGCGTGTGCCAGAAGAGCTTCAGCACGTACCGCAGCATGTGCTGCCACCAGCGGATGGCGCACTCACGCCGACCGCTGGCAGGTCGGAGGCGCGCTGCGCTGGTCGTCACCACCGAGGCAGACGACGAGCAGCGGCAGCGGCAGCTGCGCCAACAGGAGCAGCGGTTTCTGTTGGCCGTCGCTGGCAACGTGGCCGAGAACCTGGCCGGCTACCTGGACGGGACGGATCCAGCCGCGGCTCCCCGACCGCCGCCGCCGCCGCCGCCGCCGCCGACGATGACGACAACGACGACGACGACGACGACGACGACGACGACGACGACGTTGACGTCGACGTCGACGTCCACGTCGACGTCAACGTCCACGTCGACGACGCCTCGGCCTCTGTCTCCACCGCCGCCGGATCGCTCCATGGACGTGGCATCTCTCCTGTGGATGCGGGCAGGACGCGAAAAGCTGCGTGCGGCCTTGACCCCGTGCACGGTCGATCTCACTCCACTCGAGGTCGGTCTGTTTGCGTCGCTGTCCCTGCGGCCGACGCCGGTGACCGGCGGCGAGTCCGCGGAGCCTATGGCCACGCCCGGCCCGGAGCTGACCCTGAGCGGAGATCGCGAGCCACCCTCGTGCTATGTGTGCCACGCATGTGGCACTGTGCTCGCCGGCGTGCCGGAGCTGGAGGAGCACAAGGCGCGCCAGCACCCTCACGTCGAGTGCGGCCATACGAGTCTGGCAGGTCCACCGGCGGCGGCGGTCGGGGACGTGGTGCGCCAGTTCGTCGGTCACACCTCGGCCCACCGCCAGCGCGAGTCTCCTGGCGAACTTCATCAGCTGACGTCTCAGGTCCAGTGTGATCTGCGGAGGTGTGTCGAATATGGTCAGCCGACCACTGTCCGCGAGTCGGACCAGCGAACATCCTCCGCCGAGTGTGAACAGCGGAAAACCGTCGAATGTGATCAGCAGAAGCATCCTGTGGAGTGTGATCTGCGGACACCTGTCGAATGTGATGAGCGGAGATCCGTAGAATGTGATCAGCAGAAATATCCTGTGGAGTGTGACCCATGGATGCCTTCCATGGAATGTGATCAGCGGACATCTGTGGAATGTGATCAGCGGACATCTGTGGAATGTGATCAGCGGACATCTGTGGAGTGTGATCAGCGGACATCTGTGGAGTGTGATCAGCGGACATCTGTGGAGTGCGGCCAGCGGACATCTGTGGAGTTCGATCAGCGGACATCTGTGGAGTGCGATCAGCGGACATCTGTGGAGTGCGATAAGCGGACATCTGTGGAATGTGATCAGCCGGAATCTGCTGCAGCTGGCGATCGAGTGGCGTTTCCAATTGAGTGCGGTCGGTGCACGAGGACGAGTCACTCGCTGCCCGAACTGCACCGGCACGTGCTGGAGTGCGCCGGCAGGAGGGACTGGAACACTTGGACGGCGACGGACAGGCGCACGTGTCGCCGCCGCCACAGCCTTCGCAGTCGGCTGGGCCTGCGGCGGCGACTGCCCGCCCCACGACTGGAGCCCAGCGTCCGACCCACGCTCAAGGCCAAGCCCAACAAAGGTGGGTTCAGCTCCAGTGAGGCGCCAGCCGATCAGGGTGGGCTGGGGAGGATAGTGTGGATGGCGACGGAGGGTGGCGGATGGGGTGACTCCAGCCGATCAGGGTGGGCTGGGGAGGATGGTGTGGATGGCGACGGAGGGTGGCGGATGGGGTGACTCCAGCCGATCAGGGTGGGCTGGGGAGGATGGTGTGGATGGCGACGGAGGGTGGCGGATGGGGTGACTCCAGCCGATCAGGGTGGGCTGGGGAGGATAGTGTGGATGGCGACGGAGGGTGGCGGATGGGGTGACCCCAGTCAGACATTATGTCCAAATGTACGTTGAATGAAAAATGACGCTTAGGGAGCAAAATATATGCGTCTCATCCTCACATAATATATGCATCTTGTTCAATGAAATCATAATATTTAGCGGTTCTCACAGGCGAATTTCAGTTTATAGTCAATTGCAAGGCCTCAAGTGCAGTTGGAAATACAGTATGCGAATGATGAGCATACATCATGGCTCACTGCAAGTCAGGTTTTTGCTATTTCTCATCTAACGTATCATGCATGCTGACCAACTTTGCAACACCCTGACTCCCATGGGTGCAACCACTTGGGGGGGGGAGGGGGGATATGTCCACCCAGTTTCTGAAAAAGTAGTGATTTTCCCCTCCAATTTCTTTCGTGTCCCCCAAGCCTCAACTACCTGAGTATGATCGCCGCAAAAGTATACTTAATCATTTATAAAGTGAAAATATATATGCAAGAGAATCACCAAAAATACTAGAAGTCGATCTAGCCCATGCACGAGCTTCACGGCCAATGTGTCGTTACAAAATCTTCGAATGGTAAATCAGCAAACGTTCGAAATATCTGCTTCCCGGCCATTCTTGAATAACATGAACCTTGACGATCTTGTGTTCTCGCTTAGGTGGAAAATTGTGCTTTGCGAGGCAACACATTTTTATAATCGCAAGGCTTTGTCCGTATCAGGTTGCATTCCCCCGCGCATTTGGTGATATATCTTGACAAAACGTGACTGGGTATCCTTCAGTATCTTCAAAACCATAGCGGGGAGTCACGGACAGCCTTAAGCATGTACGTCAAGTTACGTGGTATTCGTATTCGTATTCAGCGACGAATTCGCTAGAGGCGTATTTGTATTGGCATTGGCATTCAGCGACGGGTTTATGATCGTTCGAATCAATTAACACAAATGCTGCTGGCTCTGATCACGCTGGAAGAAAATACGTATGTCTCACATTATCACTTTAATGGGCAAGGTCGAACGCAAACCTGTTTCTTCGGTCACTTCCCATTTTTTTTCGTTTTCACAAAAACCTGCCAATATCTGGCCGCAGGCGGTAAGCTGTGATGAACAATCGTGTGACATTTCAAACTGATGCATTTCAAGGTTAAACGTCTAGGTCAAAGGTTAACTTGATATATTTGTTGTCGATATCGACCGAACGCGTGGTTCGATTTCTATCGATTCAATTTCCATAAAATGGGCATCATTTGACGTGGCTTGTCATGCGGCATCGGAAAACAAAACAATCGAATTATTGTTCAGGGCAAAGGTCAAGCTGATCCTGCGGTCGCCTCATTTTTTTAAGTTTTAACTGAAACATATCCAAATCTGGAATCAAGCGATAGCCAGCGGTGACCACTCTGGTAAAATTTCAAACCGAAACATGTCAAGGTTAAAGGTTTTATTGGCTTTTTCGAGGACCGCGTTTCATCGTCAAGGCTTTAATTTACAGGAAACGGATGTCTTTCAACGTTGCTTGTTGTGCGGTGTCAGAAAATTGATAAGTTGTTATAATCTCGACGGGTCAAAATTCAAGCTGATTTCTTCGGTCGCCTTGTATTTTGTTTTGTTTTGTTTACACCCAGGCATACCCAGATCCACTATCAGGGGGTAGACCATGGTGAGCCCTCGAATAGCATTTTGAACTCGGGATATGTCGTGGTCAAACCTCAAGGTTAAGGTTAGATATCATTTTTTTCTCGAAGTCTCCGCGATTCGTCGCTATAGGTTAGATTTGCACCAAGTGGGTGTTATTCGACGTGGCTTGTGCCATATTATAATGTTGCAAAATCGAACTAATTGGAGAGGTTAAAGGTCAAACCGACTTCTTTGGTCGCCTCGTATTTTGTATCTGGTATCAAGCAATAGCATGTGATGAACCTCGAGTAACATTCCAAACCGGGACATGTCAATGTGAAACCACAAGATCGAAGGTTAGTTTAAATTGCTCGAAGTTCTCGTGCCTCGTCGCTCTGTCTTCAGTTTTCAGCAAGTGGGTGTCCTTGACGTGCCGTGAGGTACTCTAGCAAACTGTTCATGAATCACATTAATTTTCAGTCACAGGTCGAACTATTTTCTTCGATGGTCTCCATGTGGGAGGCACATGCACTCAATGCCACACCCTGCACATCCGCCTTGGTTGCCATTCCATTAAAATGTCTCCCCGTAAAACTGGAAAACATTGGAAAGTTTAGTGTAAGTCCATATTTACTGCAACAAAACCATCGTCCAACATTTTCTGTTTTCCTGCAACAAGAGGGCAACGTTTAACGCACTTACGTTGCTCTATGGTGATTGTGAAATCCGACGCAGCATATACGACATAAAGCTGGATGTTCATAGGCAGTGAGAAGGAGTGAAGCTTGCCAATTTTGGCGGAACGTTTTGTCCCCAATTTTTTTAAACATTGGCACATCAGAAACCAGCCATTGAAAATGAAGTGACTGAAATCCAAGGTTTTCTCTTCTTTCTTTTTTTTTTGGAGGGGGGGGGGGAGGAAGGGTGGGTAGAGGGCAGGCTCCATCCTGTCCAAACTTACCGCATCCCTGGTTTGTCCTCCCCCCATTTCGAAGGCGTGGTTTCACCCATTCTGACACCTATTGAAAACCTGATGTAGCCCCGGTGCAGTCAGGAACAAGTCAGCTTGGTCTTGGGAGCGGTGTTAAAATAATTGTTTTTCATTATGTGTGGTATGTCGAAACAATTACAGTAGAATGTAGAAATCTGTTTAGATATCGTTCCAGTCCTCTAAGCTCAATTTTGAACCAACTGTGTACAGGTCGGTTCGTGTTGAATGTGGGATACATTTAATAGGTATATTGATATATATGTTAAACATAACAATTCCGATGTCGTTGTATCAGTGGATCACCTTGCGTCTCTCCGGTCAGATCCTCACACCCCGTCTCGGGAGGGGGGAGGGTGATAGGAACCCCCTCTAATATCCAAACCTAGCGCCGCACGAAAACGAAATAGGTGTCAGCGGAGAGCGCTCGGCAATTAGGGCCCAATGCCACCCCCAAGAAAAGTTTCCCGAAAGTGACGTCACTAGGGGCCTAGGTTTTCACGGCTTACGTCATGTTTTTGGTTCTTGGGAGTTCATTTTGGGGGAGATTTGAGATAAATATTATTTGGAATAAGAAAAGGACGGCGGAACCGACCAGATCATAAAATCTTTGGGCACCAATAAATAAAATACAATTTGTGTTGAATTTTCACAATTTTGAGTTTTCAAATATTCTTTAATTTTCCTAGACCGGACTAAAAAACATTGCTCGAAGTCAGCTTGCCTAATAAAAAATGTTTACTTTAGCCATAATCTTCGATTTGAACTCTAATAGGCAAATATGCAAAACTAAGAAGTAATCAAACACGGGGGAAAATGGAACATTCCTCTGGTGCGTTTTGTTGCATCCCTAAAGATAAGCCAACGCTGAAAGTTTCATTACAAATCTGTATCCGTTTAAGCGTGACGACTGGTTGAGAACTTTTGGAGGTGACCTCACTTGACCTAGACCAACTCGTTGACTTTAGGTGACCTGATTTCAAAAGTTTGACACAGTATGCCAAATTGATGTGGGAAAAGGTACGCCAAATGTCGGCGCGCTGCCGCGCACCGTTCTTTTACTATCCGCGAAAAAACCTTACGGAAGGGCGGCTTAAGACCTCCACGAGATAGCGCGGGTTAACACACCACATCATAGAGAATCTCTGTATCTGGAATTGTGCTTGTGTGGCCATCTGAAATAGTGAGCATAAACATGCTACTTATACGTGTGATAGATGAATTTCGTACCACAATTCCGGGTAAGTGGATTACCTGTGATGTGATTTGTTATGTAATGCCATTTTTTATAGCGTATGCCAAATTGTTATTGTTACGGCTATAAATGGATATAATTATAGTACGTTTTTCTCAAAATAAACGAACAACACACCAATGGGGACGCTATTTCGTCATCTTTGAACTTGATGAACATTAACGATATCGTACATGTTTTTTTCACGGCAAATTTGGACATCCCACTCTACTCGTTTCGACATCTCACACTAAACCAACAAAATAATATTAGTTTTCGCGCTGCAGTGGGGTGGTGCCAGCCGGAGGGCTTGACCAGAATGCAGGGCTGGTGATGTATGCCGGCGAAAGGCAGGATCTGTGGGATGGGTCGCCCCAGCCTCGGATGGTTGGGCTACATTGGCGCAGCCAGCCACACCCAGGCAGTGTGCAGACAGTAACGGTGGCTGATGCCTCGTCGAGCGTGGCTTCCGGTCCTTCCACTCCACACACTCGCTCTGACCGCTAGTCGAGAGTGGCTTCCGGACCTTCCACTCCACACACTCGCTCTGACCGCTAGTCGAGAGTGGCCTCCGGTCCTTTGCTCCACGTACTCGCTCTGATCGCTAGTCGAGCGTGGCCTCCGGTCCTTTGCTCCACGTACTCGCTCTGATCACTAGTCGAGCGTGGCCTCCGGTCCTTTGCTCCACGTACTCGCTCTGACCACTAGTCGAGCGTGGCTTGAACTGGTGCACCCCGGGAAAAGCGGAGCAGGCCAAGTCATAATGTAGTCTATGCTGACGTACCATCACGGATGTGTGCGAATCGAGACGTGAAATGGGCGAAGTAATCGCTTATTGTCGACCGTCGTACGAGACAAAGGTGCCTGTAAACGCCACAGGAAGCGCGCGTGATACAGGTATGTCCCACACGGTGCCAGGCCATGTGTGTGCCCCATACACTGGAAATGCCACAGGAAGCGCGCGTGATACAGGTATGTCCCACACGGTGCCAGGCCATGTGTGTGCCCCATACACAGTTCAATGCGGCTTCTCCTAAATTTGACGATACTTGGCTGATAATGCAGATACAAAAATATTATCAGAACGCCATGGAATTCTGCATTGCTTACATATTACTTCCATTCGTGTGCATGTCAAGAGAGGTGTGACAATTCGACCGAGTGAATTTCAATCAAACAGAAAATGAACTTTGCAGCTGCATGGCTTGTTCATGCGCGGTTCATGCGCGGTCCATGGCTTGTTTATGCGCCTTATGCCTAGTAGAGCGGGTATGGTAGTTCCTATGGGAACATAAGGAGCACCTGACTTCTGCCCCTCCCCTTCCCTCCCTGACCCTTTTGTCTGACACCGACACACGCTTGATGTCTTCTAAGCTAAACTGAATATTATCCTCTTCGGCATTGTTGACGCCGTATAATTATCAATTCTGTAGAACTCATTTACCCACCTTTGGTTTCTTTTTGAAGTTCAGAACTTGGTACAACCTGCAGAGCAAATGTGCTTACCCCGATTTCCATCTGTTTGTCTTGGGGTGAGAAAGCATAACGGTTGAGATTTTTCGACCTAGATCCGAAGAAGTGCCAACGGGTAAAGCTGTCCACTTTCCGACAAACGAGGTCAGGTTCCCCGCGATTCTTCTCAAGTGGCCCGCAATGGGGTACCGACTACCATTGTTGACACTAATTGCAATAGATTTCAGGTGAGAGGTGGTGTTGGCTTCCACCCACATGCTATTATGTCTGCTAGATGTTACTTGTCTCGTTTCAATGTCCATCAACATACCAAAGTGAGCCTCCATGAAATCAGTGAGCTGCAGCTACCACTTGGCCAATGTATTGATGCTAGTACTGGCGTCTGATTACTGTACTGCTGTAAGCGGTCCACCGCCAGGGTTGGAAAAATGGTGTTCCTGGATTTTGGCGTCCAGAACATTATCCCCTCCGTACAAGTATTCTTTCGTTTTTTGCCATTTTGGGGTTGAACGATGCTGCTTGACAACTGCTCTGTGATCAAGTGTTCGGAATTCACTTGGAAGTGCAACGGACCTTCTGATGTCATAGGTTTGAATTAATACAGCATCTGCTCATTCTATTATTCACAATTATTAATCGGCATCCATAATTACAAAGCACATCCCCAACCCTGTCCACAGCCCCCGGCATGTGCGCCGTAGTCGATGTGTGCTGTCACGGCTTCCATTTTAGTTTGCAGCGTTTCAGAATGTTCAGACGTTCACGACCGCACATTGCTGGCAGCTCGAGTGGTCGCCTTTTCGCGTCTGGAAGGCTGACGTGTGCGGAGTTTGGAGTGTAAGCTAATGTGGTCAGAGGATTTCAAGCCGGCTGGATTTCGCCTTTCAGCTCAAAACGTTATCCGGCGTCAGGGCGCAATTCGTTCAGAATGGTCTGGCCGCTGCTGAGTGGCGGTGTCTGAGGCTTGTTGGCTCCGAAGGTCACCAGCGGCGCCATCATTGATCGGCGCCCGCAGCTGACTACACAGCAACTGGCCACGTTGCCAGCGGCGATGACATGACACGACACGACAACAGCACTGACACGCCGGCGCGACCTGTCGTCGCCGCTCCAGTGGCAACAGAGCGGGCTGTCCACCGCCACTGGCACGTGCGCCGTAGCCGATGTGTGCTGGCATGGCTTCCCTTTCAGTCTGCAGCGTTTCAGAATGCTCAGACGTTCACGCCCGCACATCTCTGGCAGTTCAAGTAGTCACCTTTTCGCGTCTGGGAGGCTGGAGAACTAGGAGTGACCGGAATTTCTTGTTTTGGACCTGGGGAGGAACGGCAGTGCAGCTGACTGCTCTTCCCCGTCGATTTGGGGAGAATAGTTTAGGAGTAATGTGCCGATCTCTCAATCGAAGGGCTGTGTGTTCTAGTCCTACCTGTTCCTACTATTCTTCCGCGACCAATCGGTGTGAGAGATTGGTGTGACAATGTATTACACAACAACAAGGTTAAATTTGTGCTTTGTAATGCGCGATGTGGGGAGGACAAGTTAGGGGTAATCGAATACGGTGAGTATATTTTACTTCCAACCAGTGAGATTTCAAAAGCAGCTTCCATTTTTCCGTGAATCTTAAGCACTTTTTCACAGAGAATTTCGTTGAAAAACAGGACCATTAAACCTCCAAAAGGGGAAAAAATGGGACGATAATGTTCTGGATCCGATAATGCTCTGAATGCCAAAAAGCCAGCAAAAGTCGATTTGTCCAATCCTGCCAAAAAGTAAACACGTAAAGATAATAATCACCACTCGTTAAGTCCCAGAGTTCCGAAACTGGACACAGCTGAAGTAGCTGAACATCACCATTAAACGCTGGGGAAGGGAGGCAGCTCGTTCCTCCCGCTTTCGGATGTCGTAGATGAAGTTACATTTCTGTTTTGTACTACCTGAGTTGTGTCTTACGCATCCCCTCGTGGATCCCTTCGTTCACGGGGCTCGCCAATGGGGACGGGGCCGCGTCCCCATTGGCGAGCCCCGTGAACATTGTCGATACATACACTTTGTGAATTATGGGCGCCGGATAAACGGTGGATCTCCCCTAGTCCGCCCCTGCGAGGGGCGGGCTATGGACCACCCGTGCTGTAGGTTCGATAATCCGCGCCAGATGAGCGGCGGTGAGGGGCGGGCTATGGATCTCCCCTGCTGTAGGTATGATAAGTCGCGCTATTAGGGTCGCTGGATGAGCGGTGGCGAGGGGCGAGCTATGGATCTCCCCTGCTGTAGGTATGATAAGTCGCGCCATTAGGGGCGCTGGATGAGCGGTGGCGAGGGGCGGGCTATGGATCTCCCCTGCTGTAGGTACGATAGATACCGCCATTAGGGGCGCCGGATGAGCGGTGGCGAGGGGCGGGCTATGGATCTCCCCTGCTGTAGGTACGATAGATACCGCCATTAGGGGCGCCGGATGAGTGGTGGCGAAGGGCGGGCTATGGATCTCCCCGGCTGTAGGTACGATAGATACCGCCATTAGGGGCGCCGGATGAACGGTGGTGAGGGGCGGGCTATGGGTCTCCCCTGGTGTGTGCACAGGACCAAGCGTCGTACCGCGACTGAGAGTGTGTGAGCTGACCGCAGCCGCGTCCTCTCGTTATCTCGGAATGGCATGCACCCCATTGAGCCCGATTTTTGTGAACGTTTAGGAATCCAAGACGTGCGCAACAACTAGTCCAATAACGCACGGTGCGTTTGAGCGCACACTGCGTTGAACTGAGATGCGATATTAGACTAGAGAAGCGGGATTGCTGACTTCATTAATTTTCGGCATATATGTAGCAACCATACCATCGAACCAACCATACTATTTCGGAATGGATCCATTTCCACCTCCACGAATCAATTTCAGCCGATATTGGCCGGAGTCTTGCCCAAACGTGGCTTACTGCGAAAATGTTGGACGTAACTTCCATGCACTAATCGCAACATGCTCGAATGTTCTCCTAACATTCGTTGCTCCCGTCTAGTGATGACACATGGATTAACGAATATCAAATACTGATCCCCTTGTTGGGAATGATTGTCAGTACACTATCTCACTATAACGAATTGTTCAATTAGCGTAAGTGCCACGCTGTATCACGGCCCTTCTCGTCTTGCGGGTCTTCGGCTCAATTCCTGTCGCGCATGGTGCATGACCAGCAGGCCGACACCAGCCACACAGTCTTCCGGCCTCAAGGAACTCAGGCCACGTGCACGAAGACAAGCGCTTCGCCGGCGGCTGGGCAGCGGGCCCAAAATCGGTGCTAGTCCAGCCAACACCCACTTGGCTCCGTCGTGAACTTTGTCTTTGAAGCATTCTCGTGCTTAATAGGTAATGTTACGGTGAAAGCTACCGAAGGTTATAATTAAAAGAACAGGTCTAATTCTGAGCACAGGAATTTGGACATGAAACGTTGTAAATATAACATGTTTAAGGCTCTAATGGTGTAACGGTTTGGCCAAGCCGGACCGAGCGTAGTCGGGAGCCAAATCAGTCAGAAGCAGACTCGCCCAGACTTCACCTTCTTTCGTAATCAACGTGCCTGATCCGGATATTTCGATCGAGGAGGGGAGGGAAGGGGAGTGAGACACTCGTCTAACAAGCGTCAATTCCAGAAATGAGCTCCACTGATCAGAAAAGCTCGGGAACTCCACGCGGCCTGTCCTAAGATTTCTATCAGAGAGCACCATGTCATTAACAATTTCGGCAATGAAGCGCACCCGAGTTGGTGTCGAGTTGGGGAGAAAGGTTGAGCCGGTGAACGGAGAGCGAGTTGGGAGGTGACCCAGGCAGGGGTGGTAACTTGGGCCTGGTCGCACCTGGGAGATGGTTGGGTAGAACGGCGGCGAGATTTGTGCTTGGGAGGCGCGGTGGGTTCGGGCGGGATTCGTTGGTCTGGAGTTGTGGGTTCGACGGGTTTGACACGAGTGGTTTAGTCTTAGTGCTGGCCTCAGACGAGGTTTTTTAGTGGGTTTGGGTGGGTGTGCAAGAGATGGTGTGGTGTTCGGTTTGGCAGATGATGGCCGTAGACTTGCGGGCGGTCTGGGTGGATATTGTGGTGGCCTTGGTTCTAGGCCTTGGTTTGGGCCGGCTGGATGGGTGTGGTAGGGGCTGAGGCCCTGGAGGAGGAAGTGAAGGGAAGGCTTCAGAGTGGCGTGGTGGGCCCTGCCCGGTTGGAGACGGTGACGCGAAGGGGTACGGCCAGGTCCCGTGGGGGTACCTCACCCTCTCCTATGGGTTCGCCAGTGACACCAACCCAATGCTTGTCGGAGTCATATATCGCTAGTTAATCTGTCACAATTGTGACGCACAATTGCTCGCAGTGGCAATGACTGCCCTGGATGGAAAAGTGCTTCGTCATGCTGACCGTGATGCACGTGCTTGCGTGTTTTCCGCTGTTGTGAACCTTATGTCAGGGATACATTGGGCCTCCCAGCTCAGCAATGTCCTTGAAGCAGCCGGTCGCGGATGGCTCACCGACCATCTGGCGACATCTACCTTTAAGAAGCACAGCTTCGTGTCATATATCATCTTTCGTAAGCACCAGTTTTGAGACACGTAGCTTTGCATTGTTGTGGACGTATGACACCGGAAGCGCCCGCAGGTCACAAACTACGACCACCATCACCATCTTCTTGTGACATGTAGCTGCCGAAAATAAACATGTTCCCAAGTCGCGCGAGCAGGGCTGGACTTTTGGGATTTAGTTATATTTGTTTGTTTATTGGGCTTTGCGTTAACACCCGTCCAAAGCCAAGTTTAGAAATCGGATAGTTGAAGTAACTCGCCAGCAATGCATGATGAACCAGTTAATTGTTTATTATGTATGATAAGGTTGGTTATTGTTGGTCATGTATCAAACGCAAGTTACAGTCAAGCACGCACCGAACATCCGATGTAGTACGTGCTCCCCAAACCACAAAACAACATTTCTCTCATTCGATAATTAACCGCGCTGATATGTAATGTCCGGTTTCGCCCGACTTAGTAGCATGCTCAAATCCGGCCGGATCGCAGACCACTCAGATTTGCTTCTATCGTTTCAGATACGACTGCTGAATCTATCGAGCGCATGCTGGCGAACTTGCCGGCCAAGCGCGTCTCCAAACAGCTGTTCCCCGTGCTGAACCTGGTGCGGTTGCAGAAGCAGCTGCACCAGGCCGAAGTGCCGTCCCCATCCGAGGCCGAGCCGGCGCTAAGAAGCTCATCGTCTACCCGAGCGGCGCGGCGACTGGCTAGGGAGTTCGCATCCGAGGGACGCGCGCAGCAGTCACGTCCGCTTCGCCGCCACAGCGTAGGACGTCGCGGTGGCGACTCTGGTCAGAAGGAGGTTACTGTGTCAGCACGATGTGGTAGGGGTGGCACCGGTGTGCGGAACTCTCAGGGACATGGACACGTAGAGGAGGCAACGAAGAAGCTGGACGTGATGACAAGATCAGTCCAGGATAATTTAACTTTAATTGACGGCAAGATATATGGTGCGAATATAGATAACGTTGGTGCTGTGAACGTGGAACGTGTACATTTGGGAGACGCAAAGCGTACTCCCGAGAAGGTGTTGGACACATATGGTAGTGGTGAGATGGATGAGCCGTGTGGCGTGAAAGCAGAAGGCGACATTGTATCCGAGAACAAGAATTCCGCTTACATCGCGTGCGATGTACCGTCTCAAGTCGCTGAAGTTGCTCCTGTGAACAATGGATGCGCCATCGTGGAAACTAAGGATGTTCGCACACTAAGTGAAGTTGATGCTCTAGCCCCGCGGCCAAAACATCTTCCTGCGTCCGATGCGGGAAATGCTGCGTCTGTGGAGACAGTAGTGTCGGGTGTCTTGGATGTGAAAGAAGATTCCATGTCTAAATCCAGGCAGGTTCTTGGCCTTCTGGCTGGAAGCAATGTGATTGCGAACTCTGACCCGTATGAAAAGCTCGACGTCAATTCGGGTGCTTACAATGCCTCCTGGAGGAAAAGTTACTTACCACCTTTGAACGCCACCTTCCTGAAGAGCACAGGGCCTGTAGTGCAACAGACGGGTCTTGCATCCTTGGAGGAATCCGCTCCTGCGGGGCATGAAGGTTCGTTGAAAGCGCCAGAATCCGGGATATCTGTGCCAAAAATGGGTTCCGGTCACAATACCTGGGCACCAGCAGAGAAAACTGATCAGGCCTCAGGTGATCTTCAGGGAGCCTTGTCCGACTACGATGTCGACAGTATGATGAATGCAAAGAGAGGAGACGCCGATGCCACGCTGAAGGAGCATGTTGATGTTATGCACCTGGCTGGGGATGCTGACTCATTGAAGCCACGCGCGACGCGGGATACTCGGGATCTGGAAGCTCTTTACGACATGCCATCAGGCGAAGATCCCCATGCACTGAGCTCTGATGAGACCCCCGGTATGACAACTGACCAGAGATCGCCAGAAGAGCCTTCAGAAATTCCTAGAACAGACCAGTGGAGTTCACTGCCCGTAGCCGATGTGCATGCCGTGGAGGGTGTTAAGATAAGAAATACTTGTAACAGCAAGATCGCTGCGGTGCTCACCGAATTTTCTTCCTCGGTGGTCCAGATCGACACTCCTAGATCAGAACGACCGGTCCCAGTCAATGAGATGCGGGCAACAAAAAACAGCGAAATGTCGGAGTTTGAGGAGGGACAATCTGATGCAATAGGCAGCCTACCAACTGAGACTACGGCGATCGTGGTGCCTCAAAGCCATGTGGTGGAAGGACCTAATGAAGTGAGAGCGGTAACTCTCAGCGCGAAGGCAAACGGGTCTGCACCGCGGGAAGGCGATGGGAAGGCTCCGAAGGAAGTAACATTGAACGAAAGAGTGAACGAGGTGGGTGTGGCGCAGGCAGGTGAATTGTTTGCTACGCGAAACGATGTCACTGACTCATTAACGAGGGTGTCTGGCGCAATTTCTGACGAAGTCCCTCCACCGCTGCCTGCAGCTCTACCCGAGAACATGTCTCCGATCCAGTGCGATGGAACCTCAGCGTTGCCGACGGACCAGATGTCCGCGATGCAAGCCGACAAGTCCCCGGCGATGCCGTCGGACAAGCTTCCTATGGTGCAGTCTGACGAGGTCCCTGCAGAAAACTTCGGTGAACTCGCTGTGCAGCAGTCTGGAAAATATTCCTCGGAACAATCTGACGGGCTTCCTGTAGAATATCCTGATGGGGCCTCTTCCATAATTCGGTCTTACGACGTCCCTGCAGAGCAGTCGGAAGAGCTCATTACGGGACAGTCTGACAAGCCTCTTGAGCAGCATGGAGAGCTTCCTACGTTGCAGTCTGATGAGGCATCTGTGATAGCTTCTCACCAAATCCCTCACCAGCTAGCTCTGGAGCCATGTAGTGAGATGTTTGCAGCACAGTCGTATGCGACTTGTGTGGCGTCCCGCAGCGAAGAATTCGCTGCACCCTCTGGCGATGCGAATTGTGTGCCGTCCTGTAGCGAGGTATTGGCTGTGCCTTCTGGCGATGTAGCACTTCTACTAGCGAACACATCCTCCACCACAGCGATGGAGATTCTGTCCACACCACAGGGAGATGTCTTGGCCAATAAGCCTTCCATTATATCTATTAGGAGTGGAAAGACAACCACCAAGAACTGTCCTGCAAGCAGAACATCATTGCCAGTGAAACGAAAGGCTACCTCGCCTGGTAATAGAGGCTTAGTGGCGGAGAAAACTTCGCCAACAAAGAAGACATCACCAAAAAGGAAAGACTCCCAGGCACAGGAAAATACATCTTCAAAGCAAACTTCACCAGCAAGGAAAACCTCACCCAGGAAGAAAATTAACATTCAAAAGAAGACGACGTCCGCAAAGAAATCACCAAAAAGAAAAACGTCATCAACAAAGAAGACTTCCCTAACAAGGCCTACTGTGTTGCTTGGGACAAAAGCTTATTTGGGAACGGATAGCCATTCAGCACAAATAACTTCTTCAAGGAAGAAAATTAAGCTTGCAAAGAAGTCCTTACTTGCACATAGCTCGATACAAAAGATACCCTCAAGGACGAGAAGCAATCCAGGGGAAGTTGCAGCCAGAATCAGATCTGGTGGAAGAAGCAAAGCTGCGGTCAGTTTGCAACTTCAGACTGCAAGTGATAAACTGCGACAGCCCGCTAGGCAGAAGCCCAATCAGATGGACAATCCTTCGGCCAAGAAGCCAGCTACGCAAAAATCTGGGTCTACCGGTAAAGCGCTCCTGACTTCCACTAGCGAAAGCAGAGCGAGTTTCAGAACCGCACCCCCCAAACGAGGCCAGAAGAGACATGCATCTCCAAGCCAATCTCCGAGTCCATTCCGGCAACGAACACGATCCCGTCGTATCAGTCCTACCTCGCCGATGGCGAGAACTCTCATTGGGAGATCCGCTAGTCCTCCTGTTTCGTGCCGTGGCAGTAGTGTTTCCCCTCACTCGGCCAATGGTGACTCTCATAGCAGGGGTGCAACTCCTGTTCCATCCTCAGTAAGGGGCAGAAGCAGGATTCGTGCTAGTTCTATGACTTTGAACAGAACTGTAATTTCTCATTTACCCTTGACACGAGCAAAGAATACGACTCATGTCAAGGCGGAGAAGCAGAACAGTTGTGTGACTCCTATGTTCTCTGTCACACGGAACAGAAGGAGGACTCCAGTCATGTCGGTGCGATGCGATAAAAATGGTACCCCTGTTTCAACTTCTGAACAGAACAAAAGTAGACCCCATAGCAGCACTTTAGCACGAAGCGGAAGTGTTCCTTCCAGACCGTTATTAGTACGAAGTATGACTAAAACCCGCGCTAGTTCTGTGACACAGAATAGGGTTGCAACCTCCGAACCATCGGCATCAGACAAAGGGAAGGTTTCGATCTCTTGCACGAGGGGAAAAGACAAGATTGTCGTCACCGCGACTAGGGGTGAGGGTAAACTATCTACCCGTTCTGGCGCAAGGAACAAGAATGTGATGCCTACACCCTCTGCGACACGGGGCAGACGGGATACCTCTTCTGCAGCGACCAGCATCAAGTCCATACAGAGGACCAAGACAGAACCTCCCGCCCCTCCGTTAGCACGGGGCTCGAATCGACGGTCCGTGTCTGCTTCACCGCTTCGGGTGGCATCCGTCGGCGCGGTCAACAAACTTGGGACAAGGCTCCGTGACCAGTCGACACAGGGGTCAAGCTCTGGGTCAAATAAACAATCTGGTAGAAGGCCCACCGTGGGTTCAAATAACCCACGAGCCAGCAAATCGGTGGTGGGTTCAAACAACCCACCGGCAAACAAATCAGTGGTTAGCTCAAATAAGCCACGGGCTAGCAGGTCAGCGGTGGGTCCAAATAGCCGGCCAGTAAATAGGTCCGCAGCGGGTTCAAATGGCCAACAGATGAAGAAGTCGAACGCAGGTTCAGGTGGCCAGCAAGACAAGAGGCCCGCTGTGAGTTCACGTGGACACCCAATCACGAGCACCCCAGCACGCTCAAGTAGCCGGTCAATGAAAGCGTCTATCGCAGGTTCAAATAACCGGCCAGCCAAAAGACCAGCAGCAGGTACAAACAGCCCTTTGGTTAAGACCCCTACCGTGAGGTCAAATAACTGCGAGGCCAAAAAGGATGCAAATAGCAAGTCGGCAAAGGGATCGGGTGGAGGTTCGAACAATAAGGTTCTCAAGCGACCCGCCACACGCTTAAACACCATGTCCTTTAAGAGACCCGCCCGGCCAAACCAGTCTGGTAGAAGGTCAGCTGCAGGCTCGAGCAACATGCTTACCAGGAAACCTGCGCGGTCGAACGCAAGTCAAGCGGGGAGATCTGCGCGATCGAATAACAGATCGGCCAAGAATCCCACCTCAGTGTCAGCTAGTGAGCCGGCCAATATATTTATGCCTAGCCTTTCTGTGAAGAGTTCAGGTGCATACAAGTGCGGTGGTGTCACTAGAACTGCGGGAAGAAACTCTAGAGCAAAGTCTAGTATCAAAACCATTTCAACTTCTGCATGTCGACCAACGAAGAAGCGAGCCGCCACTGACAAACGCGGAGGAATCAGTAGCGAGGACGAGCCACCCATTAAAAGGAAAAAGAACGAGAGGCAGGACACAAAGCCCGAAGTGATTCATGATTTTGTAGCGAGACCAAATGCGAAAGTTCAACAGAAGCCTGTTTTTCAGAGAAAGTTGACAAAGACGACGAAAAAGAATGCGGCCGCAGCCAAAACTCTGCTTGCCAACGCAAAAACTGCTGCTCGGAAACGTTTTGCTGCCGAAAAGAAAGGAAGAGCCAGTGCTGCCGTTGGCTGTTCCAGTGTAGCGAATACCAGTGATAAGCACCCTACTTCAGGCTCAAGTATGTCGGACGCCGTCCAGTCATGCACATCCTTGGCCTCGGGGCTGTTGTTAGGTGCCGAAGCTGAGCACTCTGAAGAGACGACGGATACCGAGCCGGAACCAAAACAATGGCGCCACGGTGACGTCAGATCTGCCTGCCGGCGCAGCGGCCCCTCTGCTTCTCGGTCTGTCGTGGCGGACGGGGGCGGCAGTGCCGCAACAGCACCTGACGACGAGGACGACCCCCCACCTGAGCCGCTGGGGGGTAAGCAGGTGGCACAGCGCTGCCTTGGCTCGATGGACACCGCCACCGCCGGCGCCGCCACCACCAGCCCGCCCGGGCCGTCCAGCGGGGCCGGGTTCCGGTGCGGCCGGTGCCGATGCGTGCTGGCGAGCAGCGGCCTGCTGACGGCGCACCGCACCAGCGGCCGCTGCCGGCTGGCGTCCGGCCCCTCACCACGGCGGGTCAGCCAGCGCGAGAGCCTGTTCGGTGTGCTGGCCAGCCTGAAGAGGGACGTGCTGTCGACCGAGGCGACCGGCGCGCAGCTGTGTCCCGAGGAGCCAGCTACCGATCTGGAGCAGGCCCGGCTGATCGGCAGGATAGTCGACCAGTTCAGCGACTGTCTGCACATCCACCGCCACAGCGATGAAGAACAGGTAAGGGGAACGTGGGGTCAAATGTGCACCGGCTGAACTTCAAAACCATAACGTCTCAGCTTGGTGTGCAGATGTACACATGCGTTCTTTTGCTGTTGCGCAGTTGGAGATTATGGCAATTGCAGAGTTTTCCGCGTCAGAGTGCATCTTGTGATTCTGTTGGTAAGCATTAGGCCTCATGGGTCTACAAGCCTGAAAATTCGTGCGGACTCATTTGACCAGTGTCCTGAAATATACTTTTTGTATAGTTGGGGAGGGGGGGTGAAGAGGCCAATTGATGCTAACAAAAGTGCAAACATACATGAGCAATGCCTGCTCATGACTGATTTTCTATGAACTTTGTTGATTGTTCGGTTGATGTTAATGATGTTACTAGTGTACCTGCTGCCTTTACCAGTGAGCTGTGCTGCTGTCATATGCCATGAGCGCTTTTAAAAACCAATCCAAAGCTCACTCGTATCCTGGACTAAAAATAGCAAAGGTGGTACGTAATGATGCAAAAATGTTATACAAACAATTGCCATTAAGTGTGGATATCCACCGAAATGTCTGCATTTCAGGACACTGCGTCTGATTAACTAAGGTAAAACTATAAGGGGGACCTTCCATAACAGCCAAAACCACAGCGACACCTTGGCATCATTGGATGTCTGCGTTGAAGGCCTTCCTCAGCGGATATCACGGCTGCTGTGCTGCTGTTTTTCCATTGCTGCCAACACATTAGTGGACTGCGATATAACGATCATGTTTGTTTTAAAGTGCGACTTAGTATTCTTCCAACAAGAGATGGAGAAGATAGTCGGCGCAATCGCACGGTTGTGGCAGCTTCGTCTGGCTGTTAGGGGACGTGGACATGTTTTTTTCTGTCTTTATGGCTTGACGTCGAGTGGCGCGTGTTGTCTTACAGCCTCGTGTGCCGGCTCTTCCGAATCGTTGCGGACTCTCATTGGTGCTGAAAAATTCAGCAACCAACGATCCGAGATCCTGTCTGCTGTCAACCGAACTCGCGTGGCGGAGACCGCGACTAGAGTCGAGCCCATGTCCTTCTGACCTCGTCCACCTGTTGCACGTGCACCTATTGCGTGCCCGTTCGTCACTGTTGAGCTGCACCGTGTCGTCGGCAGGCGGCCGGCAGGCGCTACCTCCGTGCGCGACTGCTGCAGCTTGTGCGGGCTCTGTGCTCCCGTCGTGGGCCACGCAGTCCGCCCGGCAGCGTCGGCGACGTCCTCACCGACATCGAGACGCTCCTGCAGAGCGCGGCCGTGATGCAGTTTCTGCGCCAGCCGCCTCCCAGCCGTCGCTACAGCCTGGGACATCCGCTGAACCGCGGCTCCAGCCTGGCCGACCAGCCGCCAGTGGAGCAGGTTGGCCACCTCGGTGGCCAACACCAGCTAGCAAGCGGTCGAGCCAGAGACGCAGCCGCTACCGACGTGAGGACAGCACTCTCGCCGACGGTGTCTGCCCCGTCACAGTCGTCACCGGCGCCGCTGGCACCAACTCTGCACGCTCCGCACTTGTCCCGCGCTCCGCCCAAGCTGGCGAGGCTGTGCCGGACAGAGTGTGATGCGGACGCAGCGGCAGCGGCGGCGGCAGCGGCGGCGCGCGCGTGGCCGTGCGAGGTCGAACCAGTGGAGGGCTCGTCGCCACCTATCGACAGGCCGTACATGCCGCCGGCGGCCGATCTGCAGTCGCCGCGGCCTGTACAGGTGCCCTCCCACCCAGCCGGTGAGATGTCAGACGGAGTCGCGGCCTGTCCAGGTGCCGTCCCCTCAGCCGGTGAGATGTCAGACGGAGTCGCGGCCTGTCCAGGTGCCCTCCCACCCAGCCGGTGAGATGTCAGACGGAGTCGCGGCCTGTCCAGGTGCCGTCCCCTCAGCCGGTGAGATGTCAGACGGAGCCGCGGCCTGTCCAGGTGCCGTCCCCTCAGCCGGTGAGATGTCAGACGGAGTCGTGGCCTGTCCAGGTGCCTTCCCCTCAGCCGATGAGATGTCAGACGGAGCCGCGGCCTGTCCAGGTGCCGTCCCCTCAGCCGGTGACATGTCAGACGGAGTCGCGGCCTGTCCAGGTGCCGTCCCCTCCAGCCGGTGAGATGTCAGACGGAGTCGCGGCCTGTCCAGGTGCCGTCCCCTCAGCCGGTGAGATGTCAGACGGAGCCGCGGCCTGTCCAGGTGCCGTCCCCTCAGCCGGTGAGATGTCAGACGGAGCCGCGGCCTGTCCAGGTGCCGTCCCCTCAGCCGGTGAGATGTCAGACGGAGTCGTGGCCTGTCCAGGTGCCGTCCCCTCAGCCGGTGAGATGTCAGACGGAGTCGCGGCCTGTCCAGGTGCCGTCCCCTCAGCCGGTGAGATGTCAGACGGAGCCGCGGCCTGTCCAGGTGCCGTCCCCTCAGCCGGTGAGATGTCAGACGGAGTCGCGGCCTGTCCAGGTGCCGTCCCCTCAGCCGGTGAGATGTCAGACGGAGTCGCGGCCTGTCCAGGTGCCGTCCCCTCAGCCGGTGAGATGTCAGACGGAGCCGCGGCCTGTCCAGGTGCCGTCCCCTCAGCCGGTGAGATGTCAGACGGAGTCGCGGCCTGTCCAGGTGCCGTCCCCTCAGCCGGTGAGATGTCAGACGGAGCCGCGGCCTGTCCAGGTGCCGTCCCCTCAGCCGGTGAGATGTCAGACGGAGTCGCGGCCTGTCCAGGTGCCGTCCCCTCAGCCGGTGACATGTCAGACGGAGTCGCGGCCTGTCCAGGTGCCGTCCCCTCAGCCGGTGAGATGTCAGACGAAGCCTCGGCCTGTCCAGGTGCCGTCCCCTCAGCCGGTGAGATGTCAGACGGAGCCGCGGCCTGTCCAGGTGCCGTCCCCTCAGCCGGTGAGATGTCAGACGGAGTCGCGGCCTGTCCAGGTGCCGTCCCCTCAGCCGGTGACATGTCAGACGGAGTCGCGGCCTGTCCAGGTGCCGTCCCCTCAGCCGGTGAGATGTCAGACGAAGCCTCGGCCTGTCCAGGTGCCGTCCCCTCAGCCGGTGAGATGTCAGACGAAGCCTCGGCCTGTCCAGGTGCCTTCCCACTCAGCCGATGAGATGTCAGACGGAGCCTCTGGTGGTCCCAGGTGCCGTCCCCTCAGCCGGTGAGATGTCAGACGGAGCCTCTGGTGGTCCCGGGTGCCGTCCCCTCAGCCAGTGAGATGTCAGACGGAGCCGCGGCCTGTCCAGGTGCCGTCCCCTCAGCCGATGAGATGTGGAAATAATACACGGCTCAACACATATCGTGATGTGCTAGCTGATGACTCGGACATTGTTCATTCTGGGAGCATATTCCGCTTTCTGAAAGCGATCGGTTTTCAAGCCATCTACACACACCAGTAACATCTGCCTGCTTAACTAGCTGATGCTCAACTGGAAGTTATGGGCGCTAAATGATCACGTTTTGGTCGAAGCGCCCTTAAGCTCAAATAACGAACTAACTAACAGTGGAAACGATTATTTCAGATTTGATGACACTTTATATTATGGTTGCTATTTACTTTCCGTCATGCATGCATTCTCCGGAAATGACACCATATTATTGACTTACTTCTTTTAACACGATCTTGAGTAGATTCGCGGACTACTTTAGGGCGTGCACTTGTCTTCATGCGTCAATGTTACTTCGACTCCCTTCCGTGGTGTAACTCACACACGTTATCTTGCCAGGTCTGGGGGACATCATGAACATGGTGAACTCTGTACTGGATGGCACAGACAGCGTCCTCAGTGCCTCCTGCTCGGTACCGCTCCCTGTTGCCGCCGACCACACGCTATCTACAGCCGGCATGAATTTCATCGACGACGTCGCCCTCCAGCGGGCCATGGGTAAGTGTCTGTGCCACTCTCAGCATATGATGAGACTGTGTCACGACCTCTCCAGCGGCCATGGGTAAGTGTCTGTGTCACTCTCAACATATGGTGGCACTGTGTCACGACCTCTCCAGCGGCCATGGGTAAGTGTCTGTGCCACTCCCAACATATGGTGGGACTGTGTCACGACCTCTCCAGCGGCCATGGGTAAATGTCTGTGCCACTCTCAACATATGATGGGACTGTGTCACGACCTCTCCAGCGGCCATGGGTAAGTGTCCGTGTCACTCTCAACATATGGTGGCATTCTCTTCCGGCGGCGTGGGTGAGTGTTTGTGCCACTCCCAACATATGGTGGCACTGTGTCACGACCTCTCCAGCGGCCATGGGTAAGTGTCTGTGCCACTCCCAACATATGGTGGGACTGTGTCACGACCTCTCCAGCGGCCATGGGTAAATGTCTGTGCCCCTCTCAACATATGGTGGGACTGTGTCACGATCTCTCCAGCGGCCACGGGTAAGTGTCTGTGCCACTCCCAACATATGATGGGACTGTGTCACGACCTCACCAGCGGCCATGGATAAGTGTCTGTGTCACTCTCAACATATGGTGGGACTGTGTCACGACCTCTCCAGCGGCCACGGGTAAGTGTCTGTTTCATCTTCTTTCATCTTGATGGGTCTGTGTCCCCCCCCCTTCCCCGCGAGCTATGGGTCAGTGTCTGTCTAATCCTCAGCTTGTGGTGGGGCTGTGTCCCCCCTTCCCAGCGAGCTATGGGTCAGTGTCTGTCTAATCCTCAGCTTGTGGTGGGGCTGTGTCACCACGTCTCCAGCGGGCCGTGGATCAGTGATCAGTGTCTGTCCCATCCAAAATTGTTCTGGATGTTGTTAAAAATGTCGCCGTGAGGATTGTGACTGGTGCATTCTGGACTTCGCCAAACGAGAACCTTCTGGCGGACTTCAGCGAGTCGCCACTTTCCCTGAGGAGACGGACGCTGGGGACGCGCCACGTATGCAAATTACGCAGATTTCTGCAACACCCTCCATACCAAGCAGTGCTCTCCTGTCATACACTATCAATTTTGTTCTTCACACAATGGAGCACGTATGTACCAACCTCTGAGCAGTAGAGTTACGGATCTTTTTGATGAAAGTCGATTAGAAACTCGCAATGTGAAACGTGTCCCGCTGGTTTTAACAACCCCATGGAGACTTCTTTCACTACAACCGAGGATAGATATTGTCTTAGCTGACACCCGCAAAGGGGATATTCTCGCAGATGAGCTTCGAGCACGAGCTTAGGAGCACTTGCCGATATTTTATAATAGCCACGCCAAAGCTTTTACGGATGGATCAAAGACAGACGTCGGGGTTGGAAGGCGTTTGTGTGCGACACAGCCACCAGATCGTTCACGTTACCGAAGCTCGCATCCATCTACACGTCCGAGC
Source organism: Imbricaverruca yamaguchii (assembly GCA_034440575.1). Lineage (NCBI taxonomy): Eukaryota > Metazoa > Arthropoda > Thecostraca > Neoverrucidae > Imbricaverruca > Imbricaverruca yamaguchii. The sequence continues at coordinate 2,424,929 of JAOTOL010001656.1, read as the reverse complement.
TGGTGGAATGTTATGGATGTCTGGGATGATTAATATCATGTAATTATATTTGACTCTTTGAACATCCTTCTGGCACTTAGGGGTTCTAATGCCCCTGACCCTTTATTATATCTTACGCCACCCGACTATTAGATTGTTCATGAAAAATCGTTCACTTCTGTTTGATTCCTAGCCACATAGGTATCGCAGGCAATGAACAAGCCGATAATGCTGCTAGGAGAGCGGCACAGGCTCCATTGCGAAGATAATTTACAATCCCTGCCAGGGAATATATTTCAGATATCTTAGCTTTTCTAACAAGTAAATGGCAAGCGACAGGCGAGTTGGGACGAGCTTGTTTTCAACAAACTACGGACAATAAAGGCGTCTCTGGGCCAGTGGCTCTCATGCTCGCATAGCACAAGGCGAGACTAGGTGATGCTGTGCCGTCTACGCACAGGACACACTTACGCTACCCATGGCTACTTACTCAATGGTGAGAATAAATCACTTTGTCCTAGATGTGGTTTAGTTCTGACAGTTAGCCACGTTCTAAATTTCATGCCCGAGGCTTTGCCTGGAGCGTCAAGGTCATTTCGGGAGTGACCAGGCTTACTCCCTCCTAGCAGTATTAGGTGATAAATCACAGGTCGTTGAATCCGGAAAGCTCTTCACCTTCCCATCTGCTGTGAAATTGTACTCTATCCTGGGCGTTAGCACTAAGATACACTGGGAAGGATTGGCGCAGTACAGGCACGTAGTCATATCAACGCGTTGAACAAGTAACTAGCTGTGGACGCCAAATGACCCTGTAGTCGGCGCGCCCTTAAACCAAAGCAACCCATCAATCAAACCCCGCACGATGTATTTGGTATCTCATTTAAAAATAGATCGCAATCGGTTCGTGTGTTAATAGCTTGAACGTTATGGTATTTAAGCCAGAAACAAAAATAAAACCCTAGTCATGAACTGGCGTCTGCCCCTCCCCCATCCTACAAAATGTGAGTAGCTAGTGCCTGCCTCCTCTACGTTTTATTATCGCTCTGAAAAAAATTAAATGTTGCCGCATTTCGACTTGTCCTACGTTAACATCCCTCCTCGTAACAGCCATGAGTGCTCAGTGTCTCCATCTGCGTGGTGAATTGGCCTTGCTCGTTTTCGTTGTAATAGCGCTGATTTACCTGTTCACCTTTACTAAGTCAGGTGTCTGCCAGAGATGGTTTCTGACGCCAAGAACGTCAATATGTGCCGGCAGGCATCACCGACGAGGAGATGATGATGTTGGAACAGTTGGGTTCGTCGGCGCAGCCGGACCTGGTGTACGACAGCATGGCCTCGGAAAGTGTGCCGCCGCCGCCGCCGCCGCTAGAGGCGCTGTCGGCGGCGCGGCAGACGTGCTCCGCCGAACAGCTCAAACGACAGGCGTACTCCGCCGAGGAGGAGCTCACTCGCCAGCACAAGGACGGCCTGTTCCAGTGCCCGGTGTGCCGCCTGCAGTTCCGGGGACGCCAGTCGGTACGCCAGCATCTGGTACATCAGCACCGTGACTCGGACGTCGGCGGCGGCGGGGCGGAGACACTCACGCCGCTGAAGGTCAGGGGAAAGGGCTCGGGCTTCACGGCGATAACCGTGCTGAGCTGGTGTCAGGGCGGAGACCAGCATTGTGGTCGGATGTCCGGAGCGGTGCCGAGTCAGTTGGTGCTGTAGGGTCCGTGTCGCACGCTGATCAATGTGGTATGCAGACCTCTGGTTGTTAGCGGCTGTGCTAGGTGGACTCGATGGTTAGTCAACCATCCCATAGTTGATGAATTATTCAACAGTTAATCAACAATTCCACAGTTGATCAACCATTCCACAGTTAATCAACAATTCCTATGCGCTTCACCTCCGCAAGGAAGTGAACTTCAGTTAATGGAGTGAATGTTAGCTTCTTGGCACTTCTGCTCGCCTGTACTTTCCTTCCATTTATCTGCTACAAGGATCTTGTGTTTTTTGTTCTAAGAAAATCGTTTCATAGTTGTCTGAGATGGATCGCCGGTTCACCGTTGTCATCCAGCACTAGCACACAGTATCACAGGATGTGCAAAACAAAGGAGGCGCGGAGTCGAGCCTTAACCCGCGCCGTCTTTCCGGTCAAATCCTCCCACCCCGTCTCGGGAGGGGGAGGGGTTGAAGACCCCCTCTAAAATCCAAACTAAGCATCGCACGAAAACGAAAGAGGTGCGATCCGAAAGCGCTCGACGAGTAGGGTCAGGATCCACCCTCCATAACAATTTCCCCTAAAATTGACGTCTCCAGGAGGATTGATTTTTACGACTTCACGACTTACATTATGTTTTTGACTCTGGGGAATTCATTTTGGGGATATATGAACAAAATTTTTATATTTAGAATGAGAAAAAGGACAGCGAAATGGACCAGGCCTATATTTTTGTGGCCATCCAAAAATAAAAATAGTATTTTTTGAAATTTCAAAATTTTGAGTTTTAAAGTTTTCTTTAATTTTCCTTTTCCAATGGGTAGAGCAGACCGAGAAACGTTGTTGGAAGTCAATTTGCCCCAATAAATAATGCTTACTTTAGGCAGATCCCTGTATTAGAACTGCAATTTGGCAAGTACGCAAAATTGATATGTAGTCCAAAACAAAACAAAAAATGAAAAATTCCACTCGTACGTTTTGTTGCATCCGTAAATATAAGCAAACGCTGAAAGATTCATTAAAATATCTGTATCCGCTAAAGCGTGACGACTGGTTTAACTTTTTTGGAGGTGACCTCACTTGACCTTAACTAACTCGTTGACCCTAGATGACCTGACCTAAAAATTTTGAATCAGCATGTCAAATTCATGTGGGAAAAGGTATGCCAAATTTGGCCACGCTGCCGCGCGTCGTTCGTCCGCTATCCGCGAAAAACCTGAGGGGGGCGGTTGAACCCCCCCCCCCGAGACGGGGCGGGTTAATCGTCGCGTGTTGGGCCTTGTCCCATCGTTGGTCTCTGGTGGTCATAAAGACATAAGACATAACAGATTAGTGCAACTATGAGCCACAAGGGCCATTCTTGGTTGCACTCTGTACACTGAACCAGTTGCCCACCAAATCTGTCAATCAGCCCTCCCTGTAATACTGAAAAGCAAGCCCTCTATTCCTATAATGATTGTCTATACTGTTTTTAAAGATGTTCATTGTGCTGCTGCTGACAATGTTTTCTGGTAGCTGGTTCCAGTGATCTACTACCCTGTTGGTGAAGAAAGTCTGCCTTAACCTTATTCTGCTGTGGTTAACTTTAATTTTGAATTTATGACCTCTAATTGCATCATTTCTGTTCAATTCAAACATTACCCCAAGATATCCCCTCTCCAGACCATGGACAAATTTAAGGACCTCGATGAGATCTCCTCTCAGCCTTCTATATCTAAGTGAAAACATATTCAATTTCTTCAATCATTCCTCATATGCCAGGTTGCTTATGCCATTAGCCATTTTTCGCTGCCAACCAACCAACCATGGTCGCTTGCTCACCGATGCCAGTCGTACAGTCTTCCCAGTCCCAGCCCTATCAGTGTGCTCCACATGTAGCCCAGCACCAGGTCTCACCAGTCGGTCTCGGTGCACACCTTATCCGACCCGGGCAGAGTCTGTAACGGGACTGGCTGCTAGGAGCTGCACCATTCAGTGTTCATGCATCGACTGTCGGTTTTGCCAATGTGCGCAGCAGCTGTTCGGGATTTGCCACGTGGTGAAGCTGGGACACGAGCTTACCAGCTAGTGGGTGCGCAGGTTCTGCCCGAGTCGCAGTGGCACGAGGCGTGTCACGTGTGCGGTCAGCTCATCAGCGACCCGCTGCTGTTGAGTCTGCACATAGCCGGCGCTCACGTGCGCCGGCCAGCCTCCAGCGACACCGGACTGAAGGGCCAGATGAGCAGCGCCCTAGGTCGGCTCTTTGACAAGGCGATCGCCCTGCTCGACCAGAAGGTGGTGGGCGAGCTGGGGCTGGCCGGCCGTGGCGTCGACACACTGTGAGTTACGCCGGAAACGCCGGCCGACCTGCAACGGAGTCGGGCTGGGCGCGCGTGGAAAAGGCGGGAGGCTGAGTGGGTGTGAAATGGGCACGGCATTAATGAATTTCGCGCGCGCACCGAATCGAAATGGTTAACAACGATACATTGTAACAAACGGGAGTAAATAGAATGCGCGCACTGCGTATGTCAATACTTCCATGATTTATGGCATTGTGATCATGCACGTGGACGTAAGGGAAGGTACCTTGAGTCTCACGTGAAACTCAATTTGTTATTTTCGCTGAGTCGTGCCAGAACACCAACCTACTATAACACCACCATATGCATCATTTCGCATGGTACCGATGGCCACCGTCTTGCCATCTCTTTACTTGCGATGGTCATGCTCATGCTGTTGGCGATGGTGATGTCGATGATGTCGGTGATGGCGATCGTCAACCAACGACCAGCGGCCGACGACAGACGGCCGACGACAGACGACTGACGATAGACGACCGACGACAGACGACTAACGACTGATGACTGAAGACTGACGACAGACGGCAGACGGCAGACGGCAGATGACAGACGACAGACGACAGACGACAGACGGCCGACGACACACGACCGACGACAGACGACAGACGACCTACGACCGACGACCGACGACCTACGACAGACGACAGACGACAGACGACAGACGACCGACGACGACAGACGACCGACGACAGACTACCTACGACATACGACCTACGACTGACGACATACGACAGACGACAGACAACCTACGACAGACGACAGACGACAGACGACAGACGACCTACGGCAGGCGACCGGCTGTGGTTGGGTGGTGGCATTGGTATTTGTGTTTTTGAGCACTTTGGTTATAATGATAGCAATGATTACGATTATTTATGTTTACATGGTATTGCTGTAATGACTAGGGATATTTTGGCATGAAACAACCCCTGATATTCAACAGCCAAGCCTCGCGTGAGAGGCAAGTTGTTTTCTTTCTTCTTTTTATATTTTGGGTGTATGGAAGTACAACGCATCTTATTGTGGACAATGCTTTTGTTTATCTGATCGCATGCTGTATCTGGAACATATTTGTTATTATTAGCATGACATGGTCTTCTGAGCATCCTTGCGTACCATACTCAGAACCCATCAGGTGTTTTCAGATCCGCCATCTTGTAGAGGGAATGGATGGGGATGTCGGGTGTGTGTGAATATAAGGAATGCGTGCCAGGTTTGGTCGTTGTTCACATGGATATGAAGCAGATCTGAAGCTGACGTGGGATGCAGCTATGATCAGTGAAGCTGACGTGGGGTGCAGCTCCGATCAGTGAAGCTAGCGGTATTTTCTCGGTGAGAACAGATTGCCAGCATTAGCTTGTGTTGGTAACTTACGTGACTGGGTTTGACTTTAGGCCGCCAGGGGAAGTATCTAACCCGCCGCTGGCGGCATCCGCGAGTCAGGCGAAGCCTGAGCAGCTGACAGGCCCGCGTGCGGCCACCAGCCCTGACGACTGGCCACACGTCTGCCGCCTCTGCGACCAGAGGTGGGTACACACAATCGTCTGCCGCCTCTGCGACCAGAGGTGGGTACACACAATCGTCTGGCTCCTCTGCGACCAGAGGTGGGTACACAGAATCGTCTGGGTCCTCTGCGAACAGAGGTGGGTACACAGAATCGTCTGGATCCTCTGCGACCAGAGGTGGGTACACAGAATCGTCTGCCGCCTCTGCGACCAGAGGTGGGTACACACAATCGTCTGGATCCTCTGCGACCAGAGGTGGGTACACAGAATCGTCTGGATCCTCTGCGAACAGAGGTGGGTACACAGAATCGTCTGGATCCTCTGCGACCAGAGGTGGGTACACAGAATCGTCTGGATCCTCTGCGACCAGAGATGGGTACACACAATCGTCTGCCGCCTCTGCGACCAGAGGTGGGTACACAGAATCGTCTGGATCCTCTGCGACCAGAGGTGGGTACACACAATCGTCTGGATCCTCTGCGACCAGAGGTGGGTACACAGAATCGTCTGGATCCTCTGCGACCAGAGGTGGGTACACATAATCGTCTGGGTCCTCTGCGACCAGAGGTGGGTACACAGAATCGTCTGGATCATCTGCGACCAGAGGTGGGTACACAGAATCGTCTGGATCCTCTGCGACCAGAGGTGGGTACACATAATCGTCTGGGTCCTCTGCGACCAGAGGTGTGTACACAGAGTCGTCTGGATCCTCTGCGACCAGAGGTGGGTACACATAATCGTCTGGGTCCTCTGCGACCAGAGGTGGGTACACAGAATCGTCTGGATCCTCTGCGACCAGAGATGGGTACACATAATCGTCTGGATCCTCTGCGACCAGAGGTGGGTACACAGAATCGTCTGGATCCTCTGCGATAGGGGGCTAATCACAGGTCTGTTTTTGTACTTGTCAATAAGAGGTGGGTGCAAACTGCGCCAGGGATCGTCTTGGCCATCTGTGATAGTAGTTGGGCACACGCGGATCTGCCTGGTGAAATGCCTGCAGGAGAATCGCCCTCTTTTGCGTTAACCGTGTTCTCAGTCCCGCGAGGCCGTTGACGCCACGTTTGGTCATGTAGTTATAAAACGCTGAACGTATGTCAGTCTTCCGCACCATTGCACCGCCAACTCGCTACAACTTCATCCACCTCATATGCGCGTGCATCTGCGGAATTGGTAGTGATGACTCCGGAGACAGTGTTGAGGAAAACTCGGTGAAATCGCTCATGGTAGCAGTAAAATGTCCTGTTTAAAGGAGGAATTGTTGAGGAGGGTTTATGAAAGGACACGTAGTAATCAATTACTTCCGCCAGAATTGCGTGCCAAAAATGCCAACAAATCCTGCTCCGGTGGACACGTTTCTGGCTGTGAATCAGTGCGCGCTGAGGTAAGGCCGGCGCCTCTCACTGGTGCCCGTTGCTGGTGGCCGACAGGTTCCGACTTGCCAGTTCGCTGGGACGACACATGGCCGCCACACACAGCCACGTGTCCTTCAGTGTGGCGGAGCTGGGCGGCCACGTCACCAAGTGTCCGCTGTGTGACGTCATATTCGAGAACACACGCTCAGTGGTGCTGCACGCGCAGCTGGCGCACCAGCAGAGCGGCCTCAGTCGGCACGGCATTGTCGGTGAGGAGCCAGCAGCCCCGCAGCTGATGGGTGGTGTTGAAGATGACTGGGAACCTAGCTGCATCAGTGTTTGGAAAAGTCACAAACACCAAGTGTGTGCCCGCCAGGCGGGTTCTGTGTGTCTGTCACGTTGGGGAGCACCGGTATCTGTGCTATTGGGTGGTCTGAGCCCAGGTGAATGTTTTCGGTTTCACAATGTGTGAAGTTCGTGAAGTTCATGTGCTGTGAAATTGTGCCCACGTGAACTTGTAGAACGTCAGTGAATGTATTTTTGAAATTGAGTTTGATGTGGAGTGCTGAAGACACACGAGCACACGGAGATCCATGGTCGCCAACGATCACAGACTGGTCGAAGAACCCGAATGCCCAACTAACTAACTAACGAATACAGAGCAGCCATAGGCAATACTATAGCAGCAATACGATTCCAATACTATAGCAGCCATTTAGGCGATTTTTATGAGTAAAATCCATCTTATGTTTTTATCTTCTGTTGCTTGGGGTTGGTCTGGAATACAAATATTAACAGTTTCGTGCATGTCAGTTGATGTAGAGCATCTCAGTCTTCAAAGGAACAAAATTAAATTCATTATTTACAGCCTTTCTTGGCAGTAGTTTAAAAAGCTCCTACCGGAGTGACATCTGGAAAGCCCATCGAATTTAAGAAGCGCCGTTCTGGTCCGGTCAGTCTGGAAATGGTGGTTTCCTTCACAAGGTGAGAGGAGAATAGAGGTTTCCTTCACTTGGCGAGGGATTTTTCTTGGAAGCACTGAGTTTCCCACTGGATGGAAGCAGACTCGTGGTTGGCATCACCAACCTTGTTAAGTACTACCCACCCAGCTATTATCCATATCCTTACTGAGCATAAATAGACCTATTCTCAATATCTTGTTTAAATTATTGGCTGAGATAAGCTGGAAGCGTATGTTATGTGGCAGGATATAGCCGGATAGTTCAAGGAGCAGGTGTTAAGACTACTAATTAATCTCATATATTGTATTTGTACAGTGTAGTGATAGGTAGTGTCGACCAATGTAGGAAATGAGGCTTAATTAAGGATTGTTGAAACTGAATTCCTCTCGTTGGTGTAAACTTCAGTATTAAAGCACAAATATAGCTAGCTGGTATAGGGCATGCACATCCAGCTTAATGTCGAGAAGTATGGGCAGCCATAGCCAAATTGTGATTCCTTATATTTTGCACTGTGTACATATGTATACCTCTGTGAGCGCACATGCACCCATTGACGCATCTAGGTCAGGGTTCTTATTTTATATACTTTTTTTGGGAAGACAAGTGCACTCTTAATGTTGACTTTGCCTCCCCAATAACTTCAACTTCTAACATGTGATCATATGAAGTGCGCCCCCAAACAATTTTATCCTGCCCTTGCATCCCTCCCCCATGATTTTCATAAATCAACACCCATGACCTAGGAATATTATTTTCAATTTTTCTTCATTTCTTAATGTGTAGCATTGGGATGGAGGAATCTGTCTTTTTCCCTTGTTATGTTTTGGAAATAAAGCTTTCATTCTCTTGGACAATAATTTTTTTCCAGGAATAAGGAATTGGTCCCATTCAGTGCACACACACAGTAACTCACATTCCTCGTTTGTACTCACAAGAAATACTTCAGGAAATGTTTCAGTGCACCCCACTCCATCTCACTCCCACTCAGCCCCCAGTATTTGTTTGTTCTTGTCCCTCTGACTTTCTGAGCATTCCTATGTCATGGTAAGTCGTAATTTCTGTCCACAAGTCTTGTTGGGAAATGATTGCTTTTGTGCTTTGCGGTTGCGTAGGGACCACTCTAGCTCTCTAGTTCTGTCTTCGACCTTATATTCTTCCGAGTATTACTGGTCCCAGCATTCTTCACAAAAGAAGAATGTACACATGAACACGTCTGTTATTAATTATCATGCACCAGACAATTACACACCACCTCACCATTACATGGAGCATATACATTGGTACTAACATCGCATACAGATTGCAGAGTGATCCAGACTTCAGCATATGTTGTCATCTGTTGTGCATGCCAGCAAGTCTGCCCTCTTCCAGTCTTGCTTGCATCTAATTTTCTGTTCCGTCCCTGCATCATCTTGGAATATTATACAGCTCTCTTGCTCACGAGAAATTCCGCATGTGCATTATCATCAATGATGTTGCCATGTTGCTGCGGCAAGGACTGACCTGTCCGAAGTTAAAAATGGCTGCATTCCTAACACTAATTGAAGGGGATCTCAACCTCTAAAAGTTGACCGTCGACTACATGTTTATTGTGATTAATGGTCAAGGTGGCGTATCATTGTGTGTGTCAAACATAAGTATACATAGCGTGCAAACCACAAAGGATACCAAAGCTTGGTGGCATGACACTCCGTGTATTTTTGTAAATACTATCATGGGTGCAAAATTAGCTCATTTTTGTCCCCCGTTCTTCATCAATTCGAATTCTTCATCAGTTTACCTGTGTAAATTTCACTAAAGCTTGTTAAGATCTTTGTTTCTGTGCATAATTAACAGAAGGATATGTTGACATACTTGCGTCCCTAAGCGTTCCACGATAACACGTGTCGTGTTCGGCGCAGATCTGATCACGTCGCAGCGCGCCTCCAACTGTGGCGCCAGCCGGCGGCAGGTGGCGGGCTCCACTACTTCTGCGGCTACTCCGGCCACTCCGGCCACTCCGGCCACTCCGGCCACTCCGGCCGGCGGCCGACGGCCCCAGCACGACCACACGAGCAGCGGGTCTCGGTCCGGCGGCCCTCGGTCTCAGCACGACCACACGAGCAGCGGGTCTCAGTCCGGCGGCCCACGGTCCCAGCACGACCACACGAGCAGCGGGTCTCAGTCCGGCGGCCCACGGTCCCAGCACGACCACACGAGCAGCGGGTCTCAGTCCGGCGGCCCACGGTCCCAGCACGACCACACGAGCAGCGGGTCTCAGTCCGGCGGCCCACGGTCCCAGCACGACCACACGAGCAGCGGGTCTCAGTCCGGCGGCCCACGGTCCCAGCACGACCACACTAGAGCAGCGGGTCTCGGTCCGGCGGCCCTCGGTCTCAGCCCGCACGACCACACGAGCAGCGGGTCTCAGTCCGGCGGCCCACGGTCCCAGCACGACCACACGAGCAGCGGGTCTCAGTCCGGCGGCCCACGGTCCCAGCACGACCACACGAGCAGCGGGTCTCAGTCCGGCGGCCCACGGTCCCAGCACGACCACACGAGCAGCGGGTCTCAGTCCGGCGGCCCACGGTCCCAGCACGACCACACGAGCAGCGGGTCTCAGTCCGGCGGCCCACGGTCCCAGCACGACCACACGAGCAGCGGGTCTCAGTCCAGCGGCCCTCGGTCCCAGCACGACCACACGAGCAGCGAGTCTCAGTCCAGCGGCCCTCGGTCCCAGCACGACCACACGAGCAGCGGGTCTCAGTCCAGCGGCCCTCGGTCCCAGCACGACCACACGAGCAGCGGGTCTCGGTCCGGGCAGGACGCGCCGACCGCGCGGCAGCAGCCGGCCATTGCTGACACCACGCTGAACGGCGGGCTGGTGGCGGCGGCGGCCGGTCCTGCCGTCGCTCCCGCTCGCACAGGTGCCGTGCCAGCCGGGCCGGCGGACGTGGCCGGCAGAGCGGGTCCCGTGCCAGCCAGGCCGGCGGACGTGGCTGGCCGAGCGGGTCCCGGGCCAGCCGGGCCGGCGGACGTGGCTGGCCGAGCGGGTCCCGTGGCAGCCGGGCCGGCGGACGTGGCCGGCAGAGCGGGTCCCGGGCCGGCGGACGTGGCCGCCAGAGCGGGTCCCGGGTCAGCCGGGCCGGGGGAAGTGGCCAGCAGAGCGGGTCCCGTCAGGACCTACAGCAGGACGCGGCACACGGTGCGTCGGCGGGCGGACGAACCGCCCACACAGGCCGCCGAACCGCCCACACTGGCCGCCGAACCGCCCACACGGGCCGCCGAACCGCCCACACGGGCCGCCGAACCGCCCACACTGGCCGCCGAACCGCCCACACGGGCCGCCGAACCGCCCACACGGGCCGCCGAACCGCCCACACGGGCCGCCGAACCACCCACACGGGCCGCCGAACCGCCCACACGGGTCGCTGGAGATCAAGAGGGCGGCGTGGCGGACTTCTGATGTCATCGCCCCGGCAACGCCAACTGATGTAGCCACTAAGTGGGAGGACATAGAATGAAGTGGATGTTGAATGGTTCTGAGCAGGTCTCCGAAATGTGCGGGAAGGGGCCAAGTGTAGTGCGGCACTACGAATACCCAGTTTGATTGGGTGCATGTCTTTCTACGACTTGTTCGTGTCACTAACTGGCTGGCATTTGATTGCTGCGAGCCACGGTTTGCCTCAGGGAGGTGGTATGTCTGTCGGGAACTTGTTTCTGTGAGCAACCGAAGGCTGTCGGCCTATCAGAGCCTGTCCGAGATTAGTTGCTTGTGAATTGGGTGTCAGCGACTATGTCGTGTGTATCTTTTGGTGTGCCCAACTTATGTATATTCCTGATGTTGTGTGTATACACTGATGGACTAGTACGCCGTGTAGATATTGTTGCAACCTCCATAAAAACATCCTGTTCCGTGAGGCCCCATCCTCAACAGTAATCCAGCACACTGCATATGTACATACCTCATTTCGCGATGTATACTGCACTTCTTGCGGCATGCAATGTGTACTGTAGAGCACTGTGTGCGATATTTTGGCCACGGTGCTGCATTTTCGGCCAGTATGTACTGGACACAATCGATGGTGAGCCGTCCGACGCGGGGCGACGCGACCCATGCCGTTTCGGAGGGCACGGCGGCGACAGACGTCGACACGCCATGTGGCGAAGCTGGGATCTGTCCTGTGGAGCCTGCGCGCTTCACATGCCGTGCGAAGTGTGATGAACGTCCACGCGTTCGGCATGAAGCATGGCGTACGTGTAAAATGTCACGAGTGAACTGTTCTCGGAATGTATCTCACGTAGATGAACTTGTTTTTCTATCCGGTGGATGGGGTTTTTTCCGCTCTTTCTCAACGAACCACCACACCACGGGAAACGCCAAATCAGACTTCGCACGTGCTCGGTTCGTGATTATGCTTTGTGATAGATGAATGATTTCGTGTCTGGGTGGCGTTGGTATATTATAATACGTAGAACTGGTGACGTCACCAATACTGATGCGTAGAACTGGTGGCGTTACTGCGACGCAAAATGAAATGATAGGGAACCCACACCCTTTCTGTCGGTAAACAGTTACACTTCTATTGGAACATTAATTGTTTGTGATTGACCTCGCAAGTTAATTTTGGTAATGTGGGAGAGCCCTACTCTCGTAGTGCGGATGGGATAAGCTTGACTCCCACTATCATATGTTCTATGTCAGAAAGGAAGACGCGGCAAACGATATGATGCAGCTTCGTCCTGGAATCTCGATAGTTACATTTCGTCTGTCATTTTATTAATCATCCAACTTGATTTAAATGGTTCATTGTCGAAGTGCCCTCAGTCAGCCGTTGGGTTGGTCGCCGTAGTTTTTAGGCACTGGTTGTGAAGCAAATATGATTCATGACTTAATTTCTAATTTTACGCTGATTGGTGACATCATCTAATACCACGACACATGCCAAGGTCGAGTCGCCGATCAGATCAAAGTAAGGTGAATGTTCGAAGAGTGTTGAGATTAGCAGCTTTCGAAGCAGGATGTGCACAGGAAAAGGTCAAACGTAACACCAATGGAAGTCTTTGCCCAGAAATAATATCTGAAAATATGCAGAAATAAAGTTTTCCACTTTTCCCAATTTTTTCATGCCAAATCGGTCACTAACTTAGGGACGCGATATGTTCATCACAGTCGAGTTGCTCTGAAGTTAAAATGGAATGAAGTTAATGAATGGAATGAAACTGAAAATAAAATAAAGTCAATGAACGATTTTTCCGAACACGTAAATCATTTTCTTCAACAGAAGCACGCACACACACCGCGCGCGTGCGGACGCGCACACAACGGGTGTGTGCATAATATATATATATATATATATACATATATATATTTATATATATATATATATATATATATATATATATATATATATATATATATATATATATATATATATTTACATATGTATGTATATATATGTATATATATATATATATATATACATATATATAGAAAGTTGGAGAAAAAGATAGATAAATAGATATATAGGTAGATATATAAATATATACTTCGGTCAAAGGTGCTGCCTACCCGCGGTCCATTGAGCATCTCCACCTCTCAATGCAGAGAGGTTCTCATTCCACAGTCCTGAGAGGTACCCATGCATTTGTCAAGAGATGCGGCCAACACCGCGATCCAGAGATGTCCCCATACATCAGTCAAGAGGTGCGGCTCACACCGCGATCCTGAGAGGTCTTCCCCATACATTCCCCAGAGGTCCGGATAGGATGAAGAGATATTCTCCATCGCACGATTAAAAAATGCTGTCCAAGCCGCGCTCCAGAGAGGCTCCCCACCCCATGGACAGGGAGGCTTCCTCCGCCAAGCCAGGAGCACTCATCACCCAGAGGTCCGGATAGGCTGCCGTCCCACAACCCGGAGATGCTCTTCCATACCATTATGAGAGGCCTACCGATCGATGTAAAAGAAACGCGGCCGTTGGCGCCGACAGTACAGCATGCTCAGTGCCCGCTTGTGTACTAATGTTTGCCTGTCGCTACCATCGTGCCGGCCCGGCTGATCAATACCTGGCCGCTGGCACACCTGGCGTCACCACCACCCAGCCAGTCGTCGGCAGCCACTCGACGGCCCAGGCCATCGCCCTGCGGCCCTGGTCAGCCCCGGACAGGTCAGTGGGCACGCCCGGTGTTCTGGCCGTCGCTCTGTAGCCGTGGTCAGCCCCGGACAGGTCAGTGGGCACGCCCGGTGTTCCAGCCATCGCTCTGTAGCCGTGGTCAGACCCGGACAGGTCAGTGGGCAGGACCGGTGTTCCAACCGTCGCTCTGTAGCCGTGGTCAGCCCCGAACAGGTCAGTGGGCACGACCGGTGTTCCGGCCGTCGCTCTGTAGCCGTGGTCAGACCCGGACAGGTCAGTGGGCACGACCGGTGTTCCGGCCGTCGCTCTGTAGCCGTGGTCAGACCCGGACAGGTTAGTGGGCACGACCGGTGTTCCAACCGTCGCTCTGTAGCCGTGGTCAGACCCGGACAGGTTAGTGGGCACGACCGGTGTTCCGGCCGTCGCTCTGTAGCCGTGGTCAGCCCCGGACAGGTCAGTGGGCACGACCGGTGTTCCAACCGTCGCTCTGTAGCCGTGGTCAGACCCGGACAGGTTAGTGGGCACGCCTATTGTTCTGGCGAGCGATGTGCTCAGTGCTATGGTTTCGTGTGAGCTCAGCGGGCCTTGTGATTGGGTGCGCGGTGTTTTCTTAAATATCTACGATACACGGGGATAGACTTTGTCGTGTTGACGCTCTGGATGATTGCACGTTCTAATGCATAAGTACGATCAAAGGTTGATTCAAACCACCGTTTTGTGGTGTGAAAATTGGTATTGCAGAATGGCAAGCTACTTTGGTCGAACAAAAGAGGTCATACATGTCATCATAAAATTAAGTCAGAACTACCGGTGGTCATACATGTCATAATAAAATATAAATTCTAAAATTAAATTAAATAAAATGAAATACAGCGGGGTGAGCAACAAATCACAACACGATCTTCGCATTTTTCACGATCTTCGCATTTTCGCATAACACGATCTTGCATTTTTCACGATCTTCGCATTTTCACATAAAACGGTCTTCTTGGGTTGCACCCAGAGCTGGATAACAGCAATCAGCTGCTGGGGCGTCGTTTAGCTACATATGTGACGCTTATGACGATTATGGTCGATACCATTTTTATCTGTGCGCGCACCAATTGAACCAATTACAGAGCAGCATTTGTGTGGCAACAGCCAAATAGTTTCCGCCAAAGCGCCTTCGGGATCCATCGATCAATCGGCGAGTTTACTTCAGACAAATTCACCGGTTGAAAATGACAGGGCGCACGTGCTGCCCGCCAGCGAAGCTCCCGTGGGAAGAAATTGATGTGAATATAAGTGCAGATGTGCTATATAGAATATAGCGTTTCACGAAGGATATGTTTTCTATTGTCGCAATAATTATGCACTGTAATTGTTGAAGTTTGCGCGGATATTGACAAACACTGATATCGATCACAATCGCCACATACGTCATATATGTTCCTAAACGACACCCCAACAGCTGATTGCTATTGTGCAGGGCTGGGTTGCATATGGTCCAAGAACGAGGATGAACTGAAGTCACTCACTAAAAGTGATCCAAAGCATGTGCCAAAAAAGGATAAAATTACAAGAAGGAACAATTACGCTCTTAGAATTGGCAATTTCAAACAGGCAACAACATGCGTGAACAGTTCAGATCGAATAGTTAACAAATTCAGCAGCTTCACCAGTTGGACTGCACGCCACGATATAACGGCGTTTTCCTTGTGTGTAAAATATCAACACAAGCATGAAAAATTCCTTCCGAAGTATTGTCCGATATAAGCACACATCAGGTCCGCTCGAGCACCCATTGCACTATTGCAGGTGGGTGTTCTTAACAAGAAAACATTGGGGAAAAGCCGCGGCAGCGTAACTCGTTCCTTCCCTACGTGTGCCTATTGCCCTGAAAGTCTTCCTGAGGCTGAACTGATGGACATGTTTTTCTCGCACTTCAGGTAATCGGTCCGACACGCTACGCATTTCATCGCCTTGATTTCGTCACTGTCACAGCCGTCACCATATGATCCGTTGCGCCAAACCTTTTGTGTACGGGAGACAATGGAAACGAATAACGTAGCGAAACCAAACTGCTGCATTCATTTACCTTAATGGCTCTGTCAGCCATAGTAAAGGTTTTGGTGAGAGGTGGCGCGGCAGCAACATAGCCACCATGCGTTTTTTTCTCCCGAAGGCCAAACTAAGTAAATCGTACTTTGATGCTGGCTTACTTAGCAATCAGCCTACGGACTGCAATGCCAATTATTCATACTGGGGATGCAGGAGCGCCATACAGAAAGGACGACGCAGGAAAGGGTCCAACGCCACGCAGGAACGGGTCCTGGACGCCATGTTTTTGCGCTCCGTCTCGATTTGTTTATCTCCAATTTGTTTTCCTGAGTCGTAGACGTTTTTGTAAGGCGTTAATTCTGGCTCGGTGGCAATTTTCCAGTCTCGAACATTTTTTCTTCGGGATCCTTGCCTAATTTTGAGGGCTCGGTCATGATTTTTGTCCGGTCCCGATGCGATTTTTTGCGGCAACATTATGCATATTATTTGGGGCCATCAACGCCATTTTTTGGAGCTCCGAGGATAACTTTGTATGTCCCGGCCAAAAATTGTTACTACTGACGAGAATGTTGGGTTCAAAGCACGATATTGTTTTAGCTCGATGCAAGTTCCCTGGGCGCGTTGTACTTAGGGAGAGCAGTGAACTTTCCTCTTTGGCAAGCCACTGCCGCTGCTGAAGTTTCGTCTTCAGCCGACGACACCCTTTAGAGTAGAAAGGTCCTGCGGATAACTTTCTTTCGGGACCTGTTTTGATATTTCTGGTACTCTAGCGAATTCAATGGAATCCCTTTGTGATTCTTTGGTGTCGAGTTATATTTTTTGTAAGCTCTCTACGCGATATTTTTGGGCCCCGGTACAATCCTTCGGGCTCCAGGTGCAATTTTTGTTGTTGTTGCCCCAACACGCTTCTATTCCGGCGCCCGGTGCCTATTTTGTGGTCTTTGACGCAAGTTTTGTGGCCGCAGAGTGGTATTCCACGTGGGGATTGTCTTTTCGGTAGCAAGTTGTGGCTTGTGGGTATCTGGCGCAAATTTGTAGGACCCCAGTATGATGTTTAAGGGCAACGATGCGACTTTTTAGGTGCAACTGCGATTTTTGGGGCAAAGTCGTCATTTGTTTGGACCCAGTAGCGTGAGTTTTAGTGGCCTTGACACGATTTTGGGGGCAAATATGTCTTTGGGGCTTTTCGAGTGATTGCTGGGACCCCCAGTGATTTTCCATGTCCGGACTGATTTACATTGCCCCGACTTCATTTTTTTTGTCGGGGGGGCGTTCATGATGAGACATTTGGGGGTACGGCGCGACCTGTCGAGCCCCTAGCGTGATTTTTCGAGGTCCAGCCCGACTCTTTGGGGCCCCAGTGCGATTTCCAGGGGCGCGGCCCAATCTTTTGGACCATAGCGTGATTTTTCTTTCAGAGGCCCGCCAGTGATACTTATTAGAGTCACAGCGTGATTTCCAGGGCCCCGACCCGACCTTCTGATTCCTCAGCGTGATTTTCGTAGTCCCGTCGAGACTTCTGAGGCCTCGGCGATACTTTTTTTGTGGCCCAGCTGTACTTTCAGGGACTTTGGTACCACTTTTCGGAGCACCAGCGTAATATCTAGGGGTCCAGAACGATGCTTGGGCCCCAATGTGTTCGCGAGGGTCTTGGTGCGATTTTGAGACCCCAGCATCATTTTCAGGGGCCCCTGCGCGACGCCTTGGGGTTCCTGGTCCTCCAAGCTGCTTAGCACATTTGATGACGTATTGGATAGTTTCCAACACAATAGCTCACTTGAATTATTTTGTGAAACAACATGATTCTAGTTTTTTTTCTCGACGTGACGCAATGTTATCATTTTGCCATTGATGGCATTACATGACGATATTATAACTCTCAAAACGCCTTGCAGGTCTACTGTTGATGATGGGAGACCGGGAGACCATGAACCGCTATCTGACACTGGGCCAGCTGGGAGATGGCACCTATGGATCGGTCGTACTGGGACAGCGCATAGACACCGGCGAGAAGGTGGCCATTAAAAGGTACATGGTTCGTGACGTAAGGTCTGCGTGCTGCAGTAGGTGGCTGTGCTGTCTTGTCTTCTGTCCACAGAGGCGCTGCAACAACATAATCACGCGCTATCAGCTTCAAATGATATCAGCTTCAAGGATATAATAATGATGATATCAGCTTCAAATACTTGAATAATTTAATGCTTGAAATGTGTACGCAAGGCTTCTCGTTTGCTACTGATGTACCGTGCGGGAGACGAGATGCCAAGTGATGCTGGACTTCAGAAAGGGAAACATCTCGGCGTTTTTTGTTTTGTTTGGGGGGGGGAGGGGATCAGTGGCTAACCTCAAGTCCCGGTCTTGACAGTGAAAGCATGCGGCTGCTGGTTCGTACATTTCCAGCTTTGTGCTTCCTGATCCATGCATCCCCAATAAATGTTTTTGTCGAATAATTCGTGAGACTTGACAGGCTATTTCAGCATTTGTTGGGAGGTCTCCAAAGATGTTTGTTGGAGTTTGTTAGAGTGTAAGAAATAGGCTTCGGTCGATTTTGTCCATGTACTGTCTAAGTGTGATGATTAGCTCGGCAAGTGACGACAAGCCTCTCGTACGGGACAATAAACTATACGGTGCTCCAACGATGGACCGCAATCTCCCTCTACAATAAGCGGGCTCTCGACTTTGCTAAAGCTGTAATGTCAATTTGTCGAGTATGTTTTGGCTATGCCATGTTGCAGGATGAAGCGGAAATACACGTCGTGGGAGGAAGCCATGAACTTGCGGGAAGTCAAGGTATGTCAACAGGCGCCAGCGGGAAATGAAGGTACGCTAGCCTTGGCTGCGTGAAGTCGAGGTACGTCAAGAGGTCCATGCGGTAAGCCAATATATGTAAACAGTTGACTGTGCGGGTGGAGGTGTGATGCGCGATATATGGGGACATGTTTTAACACAACTGGGAGCAGCACCGACTGGTCGAGGTGGGTGAGCGCGACTCACACGTGTGCTGAGCGCGATTGGCTCCAGGGAGGCAGAGAGCACCGATCGAAACCAATTGTTATTGTTGGTTCGTGTAGAGGAGCACGAGAACGTAACTGCATCGCTACAGAGCATGGTTTCGCTGTCGATGTTTCCGATGCTCCAATACTTGTTGCTGTATGAGAGCATAGTTGTGGCGTTGCTCTGGAACATGAGCTGCTACATCACCATGGTAGAGGGACGGAATGCGAGGAATGAATCATGTCTGATCATCTGATCACAATCCAAGTGCTCCAAATGCGCTCAAAGAAACACGATTTTCCGTCCATGGACAGGTAGGTTCCAGTACTTTCGATACGTAGCATCACGCCTGCTAGTGCTGCATGATATTAATATACCTGAATGCATGTTCTGGGACGATATGGAAAAAAAATTCAGTCTGGGGCATTAAAAAAAAAATATTGCAAAAAGATTGTTTAACGTACATGCACGAAATTCGGCCGAGTGAAATAAATTTCGACATCAACAACACTTGTTCCCCGATAAGGTTAAAAATATTGCTTCCTGCGGGACTGGATACTAACAATTCTTGAAAATAATTATAGCAGACGATTTTCCAGATTACATTTATTATTAGAGGGTGTTCTTGCAACGACTTCGATATCACCAATACCAATGAGAAAGATATGTATGTTTTGCAAAGAATCCTTTAAGTTCTCCAGCAAGAGGAACAAGTTCACGAGAAGTAGAGGACGATTCCGAGTATTAAAACTAACACAAGAAACAGCCAAGGTCAGAAAAAATCCTTGAGCAACTGTCGTTGACCAACATCCAGGAATTTTAGCCGCAGTTATCTGCATGCCACAACCCAAAAGTGCTCCGAATGCGCTCAAAGAAATATACGATTTTCCCTCGATGGACAGGTAGGTCCCATGGCTATGGCCATGGTCATGGTCATGGTCATGGTCATGGTCATGGTCATGGTCATGGTCATGGTCATGGCCATGGTCATGGTCATGGTCATGGTCATGGTCATGGTCATTGTCATTGTCATGGTCATGGTCATGGTCATGGTCATGGTCATGGTCATGGTCATGGTCATGGTCATGGTCATGGTCATGGTCATGGTCATGGTCATGGTCATGGTCATGGTCATGGTCATTGTCATTGTCATTGTCATGGTCATGGTCATGGTCATTGTCATTGTCATTGTCATTGTCATGGTCATGGTCATGGTCATGGTCATGGTCATGGTCATGGTCATGGTCATGGTCATGGTCATGGTCATGGTCATGGTCATGGTCATGGTCATGGTCATGGTCATGGTCATGGTCATGGTCATGGTCATGGTCATGGTCATGGTCATGGTCATGGTCATGGTCATTGTCATGGTCATTGTCATTGTCATGGTCATGGTCATGGCGATCATGGTCAGGAAAAATGGAGGTGAATTTGAAATATAGTACGTATAACTTCTGCGGCTAATTAGCACCAACTTGAGAGAGAGAGAGATAAATATGATTATGGTCGAAAGATGAGTGAGCACTGCCAGGGAGTATTGGCCGCAATAGGGATAACGCTGAAATACGCAAAGAAAAAGGAAAGGGAAACCGTCCAAAGACAATAAAAATGATCCTGGTGAAAGGATGACTTCGCCAGGAAGAACTGCGAAAAGGCTTACTTGGAAGTGGCAACCCAGAATCACGAATAAGAACAGAATGGTACTTCCTTACGTCGTTTTTTGTGTTGTGTTGAGGGAAGTCACGGAGCTCCGTCAAATGAGATTCCGTGATGATGGATTAAAAAAAGATAAAGATGCTGGGAAGTATTTCGAGAACAATGAAAGACTCACAGGATAGGAAACGGAAACGAAGAACCAAATGATAGGAAACGAAGAACAAAACTAAAGCCTTCGTACCAAAAGCGACGGGATATATGATCTGCTATTAACGACACTGTTTCTCAATTTTCAAGATGATTTTGGAAGAGAGGTCTGAGCATTCTAACGGCGTAGATTCATGCGTTTCCTGCACATAAATCGTAACAAAAAATGTTACTCAGGTAAATGGTGCAACAGTGGTCTAGTGGAATAGCTTGTTATTGGCCAGCCCTAGTGCGAATACGCAGTTTCTGAAAGTTACCCAGCAATGGGTGTGAATTATTCGGAATGACGGGGAAAACAATGCTTTAGGATTCAGCAGTCATGGAGGTAAACTTTATATCGACATAGTTTTCCCCGGATCCTACCCTTGGGTGATGGTTCTAGTTGGGTCAAACGTTCCTTGGAGATTTACTGATGGGAGGTTGCCTTCCCAATGTGGTAGTTTCGCTACAGCAGCCGACTGAGCGTGGAGCCACAGCTGTGTTGCGGCGCAGCATTGCGACAGCTGAGTGACTTGCTGTTTGAATCAGCAGGCTGGCCGTCATATACAGCGGCGGATGCAGGGGGAGAGGTACCACAAGGAGCATGTAACCACCATGGAAAGGTGGTGCCATCCTGATCGGAAAAGGCGCCCTTTCCAGGAGGCTCGAGTGACCCCACCCCCAATCCTCATCCGTCAACATATTTTTTTTTGTTTCAGCCAAATGGACACCTACGGAAAGGAAGGTCTACTGTGATCGCATATTTGCCCGGGAAGAATGTCTTGCCCCGGAACGTGGGGCATTTGTCAATTAGTGCTTTAATTTTAAATGCAATAATACATGTACCTGCCATCCTACACTGTCTCAGCTGCAACACCCCGCACAGTGTACGCAACACTTGCGGTGCTGACTAAATACAGTCCAATATTGCAGTGCGTTGTAATGCAGCAAAGTGATCAATTGCAATTTGGAAGTGAAGGTAATGAACGTGCCTTGCATTGAAATAGGTACCAGAAATGTGTGCTTTTTGAAAACATAATATAATTGTAAGATGGAGATATGACAATACAACATAAGATCAAGCATGCCAAGCTTACATTTTGCTACATATAGTTTTGATTGCACCGACATAGGTCAGGTTAGATAGAAGGTTGTAGAAGGTTCTACCTATCACCGAGCGACTTCAAGCTGGACACAGCTCTGTCGATGCACACCTACGACGATGGCGTCTTAGTCTTCTCATGACCTCAGTGTGGTTACAAAACATTCCTTCAAATATGATGAACACAGTCATTGTGCGAAGTGAAAGAATCTTCTAGCTCGAAATGCCCCAACTTGAAAGGGAACCTCTAGACGAGACACCCTGTCCGTCCATTGGACATAATCACTTATTTCGGTAGGATGCTCACCATGGCAAATTAGTGCGTGTAACACATACAAGGATTCACTCGGTAGGATGCTCACCATGGCAAATTAGTGCGTGTCACACATACAAGGATTCCCTGCATTGATTTCGGGTGTCCTAACGTCGGGAATGTCAAAAAGAATCGATGCATCCACATGTTTATTACTATCAATACGGTAGTTGATTTACCTTCCGTGTCATGCTCATGATCATTTTGCAGAAATAAGAAACTGGAAGTTCCTAGAGGGTTATATAGCTGTTAATTGATGAGTACCTGATGTCCAATATTATGGTCTGTACATAAACACTTAAGATTGCTTGAACACACTTTATGGTGATATTTCCGCTTGTATGGAGCACCCGTTTCGGAGCAAATTTTACAATAACTCCACATGTAGAATAAAGGAGCAACGTTCGTGCCCGTAGAACATTTCGAAAGTCCTGTTCCTGTAAAGGCGTACTAGAGGCTGTCGAAACGATATAACTCGCTTATTTGTTTGTTCACGGATATTGCTATATCATCTCAATTATTCAATATAATTGTAGTAAACGAAACACTTCCACTTTTAACTTGATATTTATTCAGAGTCGAACATAAGCTCACGTGACGTACGGGAAATTTCACATGAGAGAAACGATTCAGGCCAGGGGAGAGAGACGAATTGACCAAGGTATAGTACTCACCTACCAACCGAAATGTTGGAGGTTCGAGTTTCCCATGTATCTCCACTTCACATTTGACTAATGGGTGTGAGAGATTGGCGACGCAATTTGGCCAAAACAGTGGACTCGTAAAAACTATAAATAAGCAATCGACAGACCAATAAATAAACAATCGAGAGAGACAGATCAATCTGGCCTGTCCACCCGACCTCGGCCCTCCTGACTATAGCTCGTCTGACTCCGGACCGGCTGACCTCCACCCGCTCTACTTCGGCCCCTCGCCTGACCTTGGCCCGTCCGACTCAAGCCCGCTCGACCTCGGCCCGCCTCCTGACCACAACCCGTCTGACCTCGGCCAGTCTGACCTCGGCCCGTCTAACCTCGGCCCGCCTGACCTCGGCCCGTCTGACATCGACCCGCCTGACTCAGACCCGCCTGACATCGACCCGCCTGACTACAACCCGTCTGACCTCGGATCGCCTGGCCTCGACCCGCCTGACCTCGACCCGCCTGACTGCGACCCGCCTGACATCGACCCGCCTGACATCGACCCGCCTGACATCGACCCGCCTGACATCGACCCGCCTGACATCGACCCGCCTGACATCGACCCGCCTGACATCGGCCCGTCTGACATCGGCCCGCCTGACCTCGGCCCGTCTGACATCGACCCGCCTGACTACGACCCGTTTCACCCCGGCCCGTCTGATCTAAACCCGCCCACCTGACCATTCCCGCTTGTATTACCTATTTATACGCTGCGGAGTTTTAAATCTTACATCTTTGACTCAGGATTTCACTTTAGAGTTATATCTTGCGCTTGCAAACTTGCGCTTGCTAAAGATTAGTGCTGCCCTTCACTTTTTTGTTCACAGTGATGCTACCGCGCCGTGTCACTATAGGTGGCGTTGTACACCGCACCGCGCCACCTATAATGACCACGACCGCGCCGCCACTGGTGACCGTTCCTTGTTGATAACGGTATGGCGCTTCATCTTGTGTCTGTAGCATCGACGCCCTACATAGTACTACGCTTCTCGCCGCTAATCCCGCGCC
Source organism: Imbricaverruca yamaguchii (assembly GCA_034440575.1). Lineage (NCBI taxonomy): Eukaryota > Metazoa > Arthropoda > Thecostraca > Neoverrucidae > Imbricaverruca > Imbricaverruca yamaguchii. The sequence goes on along the minus strand of JAOTOL010001656.1, from coordinate 2,400,974 downwards.
TCTAATGGCGCAGTGCGCTGGTATTTGGTAACACGCAGTAATGTCCGTTGTTGGAGCCAACATGATTGTAGAGTGGTTAACCAGGGCAATGGGCCAGGCGTCAAAGGCTGAACACGTTTCCGCGGCCAAACGAGTGGGTGTCGGTTGACTTTGTCGGCATAAATTGGCCCGATAACATCTATACTGCAGAGAACGTGCCTTTGTAACGTACATATATGGCTTGGTTAATTGCAGCGGGAGACGTGAAATAACTTGCTCTAGTCACTGCAGTGTTTTTACAAAGTTCGGGGACATTAAACTGAAACTCGAGTGTTTATGTTGCTCATCCAGAACGTTCCAGCATTTGTTCAGCAAAATGTTCGGATCAATACAGCGATCAATGCTATACAGCGAACAAAAGTCGACAGCATGCTCCCCGAGGAAACAGAGGCACGTGCATAATAGTGTCCGTGCGTGGTATCAGTCGCCATGACAACCCGGTGTTGAATGTGCCGCGTGGCCGAGACTATGGGATGGCGTGACCTCAGAATGTAGTTTGTGGACTTCATCGTGAAAGCACACTGAAAAGTCAATGACCACCGAACAGTGAAATTGCTGCCGTTAGTCGTCCCGAGTAATCGTGATAACTCTATGCCACCGATGGAGACCTATCGAATTGAGTTTAAAGGAATTAACGATTGTTTTAAAGTACACTTACCGAATCCATTTAGTCTCCCGGAAAAGCTAAAACCACACCAGGAAATTCAGTCTGCTGAACACTGATCGGCTTAGATAGGCCACAAAGTGCACGAAAATTTAACTATCCATCGTACAACCTAAGACAGTGAGGTAAGAACGTGTGACATCTAAACCACACAATGTCAAGACACGAACGAGGAAAATAAATAATCATATTTATCAAGATGAATACATTTGTAATCCATATTGTTAGTTAGATTTTGTTCCTTGCATTACAAGAATCACAATGAAGCGTGTGAAAGTTCAAACTGATCCAAGTTCCTTTGCGTGTAGTTTCACCACTTTAAATGTGTTGGTTTTGTTCCTCTCGTCTACTATTATATAATTATAATTATATACTATTATAATTATCGTGCCACAGCTACATCTTGGCCAATGGTGAATATTACGAAAACACAAAAGGGAGGAGATAGGTCAGGTGCGAGGAACATTTCTAAATATTTCATTACCTAACAAGTGTACATCCCATGAGAGCAGTAATGCGATAAGCAGCACGATGCTTGAAGAACCCATCGATTGCATGGTAATGCATAGAAAACGTGCTGGCTTTGAACTACTTAGTCTTTTCTACGTCATTTTTGGGGTCTAGAGTTTCAAGAAAACATTCTCCCCAGTTAGATTAATGGACAAAACCATTTCCTTGCATTTCCAGCTGGAACCAGCAGACTACACACGTAAGGAGTCCACGCAACATTTCCATTCGCAAGACAAAGCCAAAAGTAACGTCTTATTCCAACTGCGCGAATAATGGAACAGTGAGAATAGCCGGTCGCCGTGGTGTAGTTAGGCCGGTCGAGGAAGAAAGACCTCGGGCTATTTTACGACGCATTCCATGTGGTGTCGCAGACTTCTCGCGCCGACTGGTGAGCCGGGTGGATTCGGTAATCCCGACGGGTTGTGAACTTCACGATCACGAATCCACGATCTCGCAATGAAGAGTCCAATGCCCTGCCGCCTGAGCTACCGCGACCCCCTAGCCAGGCCAGTTTAATGATCCTGCTCGGGTATGGCAGGTGGTCATCGACCGATAACGGCTCGTGTGAAGGTCATCCGTAGGCGGGTGTCACACCAAGGGAGGTCGCCCGTGGACGGGTGTCGTACCGACGGAGGTTACCCGCAGACGGGTGCGTACCAAGGGAGGCAGTGCTAGAACCACGAGTTATCGTTAGGTGTGAGATGTCGAAACGAGCATTGTAGTATGTTGAAATCGTCATGGATTTAGTGCTACCTAAAATCTTGTTAAGTCCTGAAAACCAATTTTTTAGATAATTCCATACATAAGCCTGTTCCCGTTTTGCGTGTTTTCAAGGGCACCTAATTTGGGGATACCGTTATCAACGAAACGATACAAACTCATACCATAAATTGGCACTGAATAGCATATCATATCATAGGTAATCCCTTCACCTATAATTGCGTCACAGGATGTTCGTAATCACGATCCAAGATCCGTTATGGTGAGAAAAGATACGATGCTTCTACACTGGATCCGGTTAGAAACGAAGCATGAAGACTTTACAAGCACGCACCAAGAAGCACGGTGTCGATTCTTCTTTGGGAAGGATGTAGATTCAGTGTTCAGTAAGTGGTATATTCCATCCTACTTCGTAACTAATTTGTCCCTGGAGGGAAGTGAGCCGTAGACAGGTGTACTGAGGGAAGTCACCCGCAGACGGGTGTCGTACTCAGGGAGGTCACCTGCAGATGGGTGTCGTATTCAGGGAGGTCACCTGCAGACGGGTGTCGTATCCAGGGAGGCCACCCGTAGATGGGTGTCGTACTCAGGAAGGTCACACGCAGACGGGTGTCGTACCCAGGGAGGTCACCCGCAGATGGGTGTTGTATCCAGGGAGGTCACCCGCAGACGGGTGTCGTACCCAGGGAGGTCACCCGCAGACGGGTGTCGTACCCGGGGAGGTCACTCGCAGACGGGTGTCGTACCCAGGGAGGTCACCCGCAGACGGGGTCACATCGGGGGAGGTTACGTATAGGCAGGTGTCATACCGAGGAAGATCTCCTCTAGACAGGGTCGCACCAAAGAAAATCACGTGTAAACGGGTGTCGCACCAAGTAAGCCACCTAGGGACTTCTTCAGAATACTTGACACAGGATGAATTTTGTTAATGCAAATGGTATTCGAAGGTTCTGGAAAACCTTGAATATCATTCATTTATTGCCCTTAATTTTAGAATTACACTATTCTTATGCTACTTCTTTACCATGCCGATTCGCATACTCAGGAATGTTCGTAAGCTCTGCAATACAAAATCCGTGCGAATGTCACCAAATACCCACCGATCAGCCTGGAATGACGCAATGGATTAAAAAATGTCCAAACGGGACTACGCCAGACTTGGAAATGCACAAGATAACGTCCAGGAGGTCTTTCCGTAGAGAGGCTCCTAGAAGAGCGATCGCGCGTCCCGACATCCAAAAGCGACGCCAGCAGGCGCCAGAAGCCCAAGAAACACGAAGAACAGAAGAGCAAGAAGCAAGAAGACAGCAAGTAGCAGGAGCTCCAGGCACCCTTGATGAGCACACCTGCGACTCGAGAAGGAAGCCCACCCCCACCGAGTACTCAACTTCTTTCTGCCTCACAGCTAACCTCTGGATCCCCGGAGGAAACCTAACGGCGACGAGCCCAGGGGTGAAAACTTGGTTCTGGGTGCAACGAATCCGGACATGTTTTTTTTTTTAAATAAGGAAGGTCACCTTGCCGGTGGGGCTGGCCAGCCTTAACATTGTGCTACATTGAACCACTGCACACCATCGCACGAGAGTATACTTTCACTTTTGCACGAACACAACGCCACATCCCGACCTCACCACATTCGCCATCACCCGCAGCACCACCCACGTCATCGTATACACACAGGCCGGCGCCGACACTCCATCACTCGCAGCACCGCCCACGTCATCGTATACACACAGACCGGCGCCGACACGCCATCACTCGCAGCACCGCCCACGTCATCGTATACACACAGGCCGGCGCCGACACTCCATCACTCGCAGCACCGCCCACGTCATCGTATACACACAGACCGGCGCCGACACGCCATCACTCGCAGCACCACCCACGTCATCGTATACACACAGACCGGCGCCGACACGCCATCACTCGCAGCACCACCCACGTCATCGTATACACACAGACCGGCGCCGACACGTCAACGCTGCCCGCCACACTCGCAACACCGCCCACGTCATCGTATACACACAGACCGGCGCCGACACGCCATCACTCGCAGCACCGCCCACGTCATCGTATACACACAGACCGGCGCCGACACGTCAACGCTGCCCGCCACACTCGCAACACCGCCCACGTCATCGTATACACACAGGCCGGCGCCGACACTCCATCACTCGCAGCACCGCCCACGTCATCGTATACACACAGACCGGCGCCGACACGTCAACGCTGCCCGCCACACTCGCAACACCGCCCACGTCATCGTATACACACAGACCGGCGCCGACACTCCATCACTCGCAGCACCGCCCACGTCATCGTATACACACAGACCGGCGCCGACACGTCAACGCTGCCCGCCACACTCGCAACACCGCCCACGTCATCGTATACACACAGACCGGCGCCGACACTCCATCACTCGCAGCACCGCCCACGTCATCGTATACACACAGACCGGCGCCGACACGTCAACGCTGCCCGCCACACTCGCAACACCGCCCACGTCATCGTATACACACAGACCGGCGCCGACACGCCATCACTCGCAGCACCGCCCACGTCATCGTATACACACAGACCGGCGCCGACACGTCAACGCTGCCCGCCACACTCGCAACACCGCCCACGTCATCGTATACACACAGACCGGCGCCGACACGCCATCACTCGCAGCACCACCCACGTCATCGTATACACACAGACCGGCGCCGACACGCCATCACTCGCAACACCACCCACGTCATCGTATACACACAGACCGGCGCCGACACGCCATCACCCGCAGCACCACCCACGTCATCGTATACACACAGACCGGCGCCGACACGCCATCACACTCGCAACACCGCCCACGTCATCGTATACACACAGACCGGCGCCGACACGCCCACCACCATCGCAAACCGCAAGCACCGCCCACGTCATCGTATACACACAGGCCGGCGCCGACACGCCATCACTCGCAGCACCGCCCACGTCATCGTATACACACAGACCGGCGCCGACACGCCATCACTCGCAGCACCGCCCACGTCATCGTATACACACAGACCGGCGCCGACACGTCAACGCTGCCCGCCACACTCGCAACACCGCCCACGTCATCGTATACACACAGGCCGGCGCCGACACGCCATCACTCGCAGCACCGCCCACGTCATCGTATACACACAGACCGGCGCCGACACTTCTCTCGCCCGCACAAAATAACCAGTACTGAAGACAGGTACCAACGCTAACCAATTAATGAACGTGCTCCATTACGTGACTGTCCATTATCAAATGTCTCCATTGCCGAACGCCATACGTGCTTTCCATAACCAGAGGATCTCAGCGTTACAATGGTCGCTATCATGACCAAGGCAAGATGGCATAACTGTCTTGTCTTTGTCGCATTGGTTCATAAAATGTTGGAATTTGGCCGAATATAATGGCTCCGATTATTCCAGATCGATTAGTAATAACGAGAGGCGGGTGCTGGCCGACTGACATATGGGTTCCATCTGATTCGCCAATTTGCACGCTCGCGATTATCGGGCTATCGTACTAACGTCATCTTCATTTGCAGTCTCTGAAAAAGCTAAGCCACGCAAACGTCGTGAAGCTAAAAGAAGTCATCCGGGAAAATGACACTCTGTATTTTGTCTTCGAGTACATGAAGGAGAATCTTTATCAGATGATGAAGGACAGGTAAGACTGAGAATACAACAATTACGCAACATACATTTCTACATGAACCTGCCATTTTCGCCATGCGGCTGGTTTTCCTGTGATGTGACCTTCTGGCTGCTCTGTTGCGGACCCATGGAACCGCTTAGCACGCATCTGCTCAGTTATGGCTGCCGTGATGTGCTGTATTTCGCGGTGTGCTTCGCTATTGCGATCCTCTACTTTCGAATAACCTAGGTACACTTCGACATTGTCTCAGAAACAACTTGTGCCCTTGTAAAGAAATACGGATAACTAAGGTAAGGTTCTGTAACTGAGTGAAAACTTGGGGTTTTAAAGCGCTTCATAAGGTTGTTAAAAAAATATCGTGTTTGGTTTGCGGACCAATGGTCTGGTCAAAGGTATTTGGGTACGCATGATGACTTCGTCGATACGTTCCATGGAGTGAATTGTTTAGTTCACCACACGTTGTCTATTTGCTACACATGTCGGCGCATTTATTTGCGGATAAATGGACATTTTCTCCAAGCACTCGTCGCCCAGGCCTCGCTTCTAAACGCATACGAATATTACCTTGCAGCATTAACTACAACTCAATATCTGACTGTTAACCACTATTCATAGCTTACCCATCCTTCTGTACGTAAGCTTGCGGTTCCATTCGCCCAGCTCTATGTATTGCTGACCTTGTATTACAGCCAGCAGAGCATGCGGGCTGGTAAAAGGTACGTTCAATATTGGAATTACTGGTCGATAGTAGCGAGTGCACTAAGTTTTCCAAGCATTTTCGAGTTAGGTTATCTTAGGCGCACTATACAAGCAGCTTTGTTAAATCTCCAACTGGAACAAACGAATTCATGTGTACCGACATGACAACTTCATCATGCATAAGTTGTAGTTTTCTCTCCGTAGGGGAATTTAGGATAGAGAACTTGGTAAATATGCCATGGATTTCGATTCTGATCCTAGAAAAAGAATCGCCACGCTAACTGTGTGAAAAAAAATACGTGGTGCGTTCAATTACCCTCTCGGCTTCTTGTTTTACGAACACAAAATATGGGCAATTCAAAGCGGATATTTTAGGAGAGTAAAGAATGTATTGTAATACGTATTATTAATTGCATTAATGTAAAAATAATGTATTAGTGTAATAGTACGTGTCAAGAATGTATTCAAGCACACTGACATGGACTTGCTGCGCTGAAGGCTGTGAGCACCACGTAAAAATACTTCTTCGCAATAACAGGGGACAATAAACTGTTCGCTTTCAAGCAACAACAGACAACTGCCATGTACATAACGCTGCCTCACGAGTGAGTAGCAAAAATTCACGGAGTTTTGGCGATACAGTTCTTCTATTCTCCCACCGTTTCTCCTGTGCCGCCGGTTGGATGCTCCTTTACTGACACTCGCACCAGGCCAAACCCCATTCACACGGCCTTCCGACATTTGTATGGTCCTCTCTGTATGCGTGCACGTGCATACATTGTCCAGCTGCTAAATAATCGCTCACCAATTCTTGCTATCACATGGGCTGCATGCATACGCGAATGTAATTTCCTCATGGGCCTTTATGGAAGATCTTCTCACGGAATATCGCAGCGGTATAGAAAGCAGGGGTCGTATCGACGTGTAGCTGTTTCACGCGCAGTGACACTTCCAAGACGATTTTGTGGGGTGTTGTTGCTTGGTTGGTTCTGACTCACCGCATTCTCCCCAAATAGAAGCGATCATTTCAAATGTGTAATTAAAGCAGGTCAACGGAAGACTTTTTTGTCCTTGAAATATTCACTGTAGTCTCAAATGCTCGCAAAATGTCTGCAATCTGTTTGCATGAGCAATCATCTGCATGCGTGTTGAAAGTTCTGCACGAGGAAGAACTGTGCGCTTCAAACAGGTCAGAAGTATAATAACACTTGTCAGTACCACGTGCCGCACGCACTGGAAATATTTCCCAAAAAACAGCATTGTACATTTTTTCTGCACCATGCCCTGTCGATCGCTAACTGCAAAGAAATACGAAAACCAACTAATCAATTTACACTACGAATGAAAATTACTGGTGTGTAATTTGATATGTAGATGGCTATCGGTTGAAATTGCCCTTTTAGCCTTATCATATTCGTGAGAAAAAAAATGACTAGCATCACAGAATATAGCGGTAACTGAGCTCAAACGCCTTCCAACACTCGAATAATCTCCAGATTGCGACTCACGAATGAGGAAACTTGCTCAGTGATGTACAACTTGATAGGTGTACCCTACAATCTCGTTGGAACATGGTGCGATCGTCTGTTGACAGACACGCTGTTGTTGCATTTCCAGGGACAAAATGATGTCTGAGCCAGTCATCAGGAACATCATGTACCAGGTGCTGCAGGGGCTGGCGTTTATGCACAAGCACGGCTTCTTCCACAGAGATATGAAGGTGATATGCCAGTGCCCTGCAGATATGGGCGCTGCTGTCATGGTGTTGAGCAGGGATGGCGAAGGGGTTACAGTTCTGTGAACAAGCCAAAGGTCTTGAGTTCGACACTCAGCTGTGTCAGGGATATTTTCTCAGTCAGACATCATGGTCAGGGACCATTAAAGTCTCAGGATTTGAATATATCGAAAAGGGAATCAACGTCTGTATCGCCCGAAATGGATGTGGTTCGTATAACGTTGGGAAATGATGGCCAATAAGCATGCAACAAATTGTTTTGATAATTGCGAGAAGGGTGAAATTGGAGCTTGTTTAATTCCATTTATAAATGAAAACGGTTCACTTCGTCATCCCTGCCGGACCCGTCTAGGTAGTGCTGAGCGTCGCGCCGTGTCGCCGGTGGTGACCTCGACCGAGCTCTCCCTACCGGACCCGTCTAGGTAGTGCTGAGCGTCGCGCCGTGTCGCCGGTAGTGACCTCACTGAGCTCTCCCTACCGGACCCGTCCAGGTAGTGCTGAGCGTCGCGCCGTGTCGCCGGTAGTGACCTCGACTGAGCTCTCCCTACCGGACCCGTCTAGGTAGTGCTGAGCGTCGCGCCGTGTCGCCGGTGGTGACCTCGACCGAGCTCTCCCTACCGGACCCGTCTAGGTAGTGCTGAGCGTCGCGCCGTGTCGCCGGTGGTGACCTCGACCGAGCTCTCCCATTCCCTGCCGATGACGATGCTCAGCCACCTGCCATTGGCTAGGACTCCCATATAGCCCGCCTGTTTGTCCAGCACCACTAATGGCGCCTTTTATTGGCTCCAGTTGATAACTACATCCTAGTGAAAATACACTCGTGCATAGGCGAAAAAAGGCCAGCTGAAGAGCAAAACCAAACCGGATCTTCACACTTCTAAATCTCAAAAGTTATATGCCATAGATTTAAACTCTTGCTATGTGCGTTTAGAACCAGTACAGATCTTTTTGTTTTTTGTTTTACGCGTTCAATCACAATCCTTCCTACGCATTTTTTTTGCAAATCCTGCAGAAAAAAGCAAACCATGTTGAATTTGTGGTGGAGTATTCCTCGCTCGTAAATATGGCCAAGCATTTGCACCGCGGCCGGTCGCAGGTCGACTCTGTTAGCAGAGTCTGCAAATGCAGCGGTATTTCAATCCAGAAGCTTCGTGCTCGAGCTGAAGGAGGTGGAAATGTGTGCCTCTTGTTGATGATCTTGTTGATTCACTTTGGTGAGTGCAATACGTCTGAGGCTTATAACCATTCACACACGTTTCAAGGCACTAAAGGACGCCAAAGGCCGTTTCCATGACTAAAAACAGAGAACCAGATTCAACTGTGCACTGCATTTTCACTACTTGTCGTCGCTATTCTAGCGCCATCAATAACATCGTGCACTGGTCGAAATTCGTGACATGCGGTCGAACTATAAATGTGCAATGTACGTTTGTCATCAACGAGAAGCGAAGCGAATCTGATGTTATTCTACCCGACATACAGTAACAGGATTTAATTGCGGCAGAGAAAGGTACCGCCGACTTCATTGGCCTTGGGCACCGCCTGCAATTTTCTGATAGGGTAACGAGAGTACTTCTTGAGCGCACGTGACAATAGCTTTATCTGTTTTGCAGCCGGAGAATCTTCTTTGTATGGGACCAGACCTGATCAAGATAGCTGATTTTGGACTGGCGAGAGAGATTCGCTCCCGGCCTCCTTATACAGATTATGTGTCAACTCGGTGGTGAGTATCTATCAAGTGCGCTCAAACTAAGGATGGGCACACAATTGCATTGAAATGGATCCAATACTTCGTCCAATTCCCTTAAACTTTTATACGCAATTACGAATGTAAGCACATTCCCACGCTGATCTGCAAGCGTGTTGTGCTGGGGTTCCTCCGTTATAAATCTCGAAGGTTTAGAGAAGAGAAGAGAGGGTTCAGACCCACCTAGATAGGCATAAACGTTTAAGGGAAATTGAACATGGATTTACATCTTTTCAAGATTTAAAACCGTAACTGTTTGCACTTTCAGTTTGGACCTTCAAGTTAACTTTGAGCACTTCGCTACAGAGCAGTTCATGCATAAACAACGCCATTCAACCTCCAAAGTAAAAAATAAGAGAATCATTTGCTGGAGAGGATAATGCTCTGCATGCCAGAAATATACGAACAGCATATTCTACAAACCAATAACTGCCCAGGTAGAGCTAGACATACCGCATTTTATTTCATTTGGTTGCATGAAAAGATGGTGAAAAGTGATGAGGCTAAGTATGTAGGCACCGACCTATTTTATGACAGCATGACAACATATTATATGACAACATCTATTGTGTGACAACACAATGCTCTCGATGGTGCTTGTCTCCTCCAGCGGTGCCCACCAGCAACACGACCTTACATACCACTGTAATGAGGCTGTGCTCTGATCGGCCAGGACTGGCCGGTTATCTGACCGACTAACTGATTATCACATGACATGACCTGACCTCAGGTACCGCGCCCCGGAGGTGCTGCTCCGCTCTACCAACTACAGCAGTCCGATCGACATCTGGGCGGTGGGCTGCATCATGGCCGAGGTGTACACCTACCGGCCGCTCTTCCCCGGCAGCTCGGAGATCGACGAGATCTTCAAGATCTGCTCCGTCCTCGGCACACCGGACAAGGTGTGCGCGTGGCTCCCTGGTGATAGGCAAACGCCGCCACCCTTCACGTGGTAGAGACAACCAATTGACCGGTATGGCACGTCGACAACAGAGTTCCTTCCCAGAGATGTTCATCAGGGGTGTCACTTTATGCATTTGGTTGGCGGACCAAATGACATTTTCGATGGCCAAAGCTTCGCCGAAAACCATTCGTATATAATTGTACGTCCACCGGCTAAACTTCAGCCTGATAAGGTGGTGTGCTGGCCGATGACTGAGGGGGTTAACTCAGCGATTGAGGGGTTCCGTGATGCTCCTAGCACCAGGGCTGGAGATCTCTCACGAAGCCAGGGATCCAAGTCCTTATTCTTAATACATATTTTCAGATTGAATATGGAAAATAACTTAATTTTAGCAGAGCAACAATCCAGGGAGTTTCGACCTCCAATCCTGGATCTCCAGCCATGATTATCATATGAACAGTGACATCCTTGATGTCCATGCATCTGAGTATTTACTCACTATCATCAGGCACCATCAGGGAGGCTGGGCGAGTGATGGCAGGTCACGGAAGATGTGGGTCTCTCGCTGCCACCTGTGCTTAGTCACCACCATACGCCATCATCAGGAACCATCAGGGAGGCTGGGCGCGTGCAGGGAAGACACATGTGGCTCCCACGCTGCCGTCTGAGTATGTATTTACCACCATGAGGCTCCATCAGGGACGCTGGCCGAGGGAACATAAGACCTGTACTATGTGGCTCCCAGCTGACAGCATAGTTTCTGACGTCACACTCCGATTGGCGCAGAACGACGGTGACGCGGCCGCGACTATGACACCCACAGCGCTGCCATGCCAGCTGTGTTCTGCTTGGGTCAGCGACACGCACGCCGGGCCACGTCGGCGGTGGCTGTGGGTCTGTTCCTGATCCTGCTCCAAGCTGCTCCGAGCAACTTGGAGTAGCTGCTCCGTGTTCCCGTGCGTTTTTGGAGTAGAACGGAGTAGCTCCAATCAACTCCAACTTACTCCAACTCACTCCGGCCGAGAGCAGGGGCAGCTTGAAGCAGCTTGGAGTAGCACAAATGTGGCTCTGACGATACATTTGCGAAGCGCCTTTGGGCACCTGCGTCAACAAGTTTTGAACATCTGCGTCATATATGTAACCATAATACAAGCACAAACAGCTGATTTTTACTCTAAGTTACTCCAGACGGTCCATCGCTCGCTTTTACCGAGCCTGCTCCGAACTGTTCCAAGTTGCTCCTTGTTGCTCTACTCTTTTTTTGGACCAGGGTCAGGAACAGACCCTATTGCGCCGACCATGTGCACCCCCACTGGCACGTCGGGCCACGCTGGCGGCGGCTATTGCGCCGACCAGGTGCACCCCCACCGGCATACTCCCATACGCCAGCAACACGAAGGAGCAGTCACCGCGGCTGGCGCGTTGCCGCTTTGAAATCCTCACTTTAATTCATGAATTCATAAAGTGTTCAGATTGGATAAGAGCCACGGGGCCCAATTCAGTTCAGCCTGATCAAGAATGCTATATGAAAGCTCAGACAAAAAGGTACTCAGCACCCCCGAAAAACCCTCATTCCAAATTTAAAAGGAACTAAACTTTTGGCGGTTCAGTAGGGTTGGCTTGGGTTTGGTTTGGCCGGACCAGGTCCCTCGCCTCGATTTGTTCACATTCGTGCCAAGCTCAGTTTCCGAACGAATCGAATGAGCCAAGATTGACAGTATCTCGGTGCCACTTGGTGCGCATACCCCTGGTATGCTACATTGCAGCCACACCGTGCTGTGCTGCTTACTTCTGGACAATGGTCGCCTGGGTGGTCTACCTTAAATGATAGTCAATGCCACCGACGACCAGATATCAGTGTGGTCGCCATAGAACACACCCCTCGGGCGGTGACAGGCCCTTTCCTCCAGCAGGATCAACTCTTCTCATCGCTGGCGGACACCCGTGATGAGGATCCCGATAGGGACGTCCGCCGTTGACCCTGGCCAATATGGCCAACTACTCAGTCGTCAGTCAATGTCTCAGTCATTTACCCCAGTCAGTGTAGCGTGCACGTGCTCGTCAGTCCGTCCAATGCACCTGGTGAGGCGGGCTACGCACCACTTCCTGACTTTGCTCAGCCAGTTGGTCCGAGCATTGAGGTCTGATCTGTGCAGCCGACCTTGACACCGACACATGCACACCTTCACCCAGCCTAACCTACGTGGTCGTTGTCCCTCATCAATACCGGCGGACACCAGTATTTTACTCCGATAAATGCTCCAGTGTGGCATTGGACCTGATCAAAGCGCTCATCTCATCCGATCGGAGCCCTCGCCGTTGGCTATGACCAGAACGCTCGCTCGCGACCCTGTCTGAAGCCCAGCTGTGGCTCGACCCGGCTCCTTCGCTCCGTTGCAGCGAGAATGGTCCGAGGGACATCAGCTGGCGGGGGCCATGAACTTCAACTTCCCCCAGTTCAGCCGCACTCCTCTGGAGACCCTTATTCCGAACGCCAGCAGTGAGGCCATCATTTTGATCCGCGACATGCTGCTCTGGAACCCCAGCAAGCGACCCACCGCCCAACAGGCCATCAGGTTAGTCCGGTGATGCTTGACATTATTGTATTGACAATGTGTGTTGAGGTGCTCCCCACGGTCCATACCCCATGTTGAGTGCAGCACGAAGTTCGTCAACCCATCATCTGATCGAGGGATTTCCAATGATATAAGTTCAGCCGATTATTCAAAATGCCTGCACGATGCCGACACGACAACCCAGCTGCTGTGTGTGAACCTGGCTGGCATCGTCCTTGCAACTACCAGACTTGTTATTCAACCGTTGACTCTACTAGCTGGCAGATAAATGCACTTGTAACACTTGTAACAAAGTCAACCCACCTGTACAAAGCCTGCACTTGTAACACGGCCAACCCAGTCTTGTTGGATATGGTAGACAGAAATTCAGCGTTCTACAATCTCAGCAGAGAGGAGAGGGGCACTTATTTTCAACGAGCAAGTATTTATCGTCGATTGCTGCTAGAACGTTCCTTTCTGACGTCACCACGGAGTCACTGGCAATCACGAAATGGAGGGGCACCGACGGACAGGCAATGACAAGAAAATACTTTCGAAATTTGACGGGAAGGAAGGGGAGGGGGTCAAAAGCTATTTTGAAGTCGATTCTTTCCATGCAACACCAAAAGGGACAACGCTGAACTCGCCTCACGTTGGGGCCGATGCCTCCTAGCCCGTGCCCGGTTCCCGCTCCCTTACCGACAAGTTCACACAAGCTCCATTGATATCAGGGCAGTCGGAGTTTCAATACTGTTGCAATATGCATGCTCTTAGTGACATGTCTGGACAGATATTTGTTGACTCAGTTGTCAGAATATTGACTGAATTCCTGGCAGCTACCTTGCATTTACACAAGGAAGCGTTATACTTCAACGTGAGAAGTCTTGTAATCAAGCAGTGGAGCTCCAAGCAGGCCAGCTATTAAAAAGAGATTTAATCCGAATGTTGCAGTGGCGTTTGCGAACAGAGTCAAGTGCTTAGTGGACCTTGTTGTGTCGAGCACCGTACCTCACCAAACGATTTGGTAACTCTAATACAACAAAATGAAGGTCACATAGGATTAATGTCCCATTGGTTACCACATTAGCATATGCAATTATTCGGAGAGGGCTCGAGTGATAATTATTGGTCATCTTCCAGCGCCGTCAAAGCGTTAACGAACTGCAACGTAGTTAGATACAAATATACCGTTTAGCCACATCGTTAGGAAATATGTAGTTATTAACGTCGCGTGTCTAAGCCAGCCACTGGCGACTTCCCGCGTCATGATGTGATGTCATCAGGTGTTGTGGGTTGCCGGCGTCATGACGTGATGTCATCAGGTGTTGTGGGTTGCCGGCGTCATGCTGTGATGTCATCAGGTGTTGTGGGTTGCCGGCGTCATGACGTGATGGTATCAGGTGTTGTGGGTTGTCGGCGTCATGACGTGATGTCATCAGGTGTTGTGGGTTGTCGGCGTCATGACGTGATGTCATCAGGTGTTGTGGGTTGCCGGCGTCAGGATGTGATGTCATCAGGTGTTGTGGGTTGTCGGCGTCATGACGTGATGTCATCAGGTGTTGTGGGTTGCCGGCGTCATGATGTGATGTCATCAGGTGTTGTGGGTTGCCGGCGTCATGACGTGATGGTATCAGGTGTTGTGGGTTGTCGGCGTCATGACGTGATGTCATCAGGTGTTGTGGGTTGTCGGCGTCATGACGTGATGTCATCAGGTGTTGTAGGTTGCCGGCGTCATGACGTGATGTCATCAGGTGTTGTGGGTTGTCGGCGTCAGGACGTGATGTCATCAGATGTTGTGGGTTGTCAGCGTCAGGACGTGATGTCATCAGGTGTTGTGGGTTGTCAGCGTCATGACGTGATGCCATCAGGTGTTGTGGGTTGCCGGCGTCATGACGTGATGTCATCAGGTGTTGTGGGTTGCCGGCGTCATGACGTGATGTCATCAGGTGTTGTGGGTTGCCGGCGTCAGGGTGTGATGTCATCAGGTGTTGTGGGTTGCCGGCGTCAGGACGTGATGTCATCAGGTGTTGTAGGTTGCCGGCGTCATGACGTGATGTCATCAGGTGTTGTGGGTTGCCGGCGTCAGGACGTGATGTCATCAGGTGTTGTAGGTTGCCGGAGTCAGGACGTGATGTCATCAGGTGTTGTGGGTTGCCGGCGTCAGGACGTGATGTCATCAGGTGTTGTAGGTTGCCGGCGTCATGATGTGATGTCATCAGGTGTTGTGGGTTGCCGGCGTCATGACGTGATGTCATCAGGTGTTGTGGGTTGCCGGCGTCACCTGAGACGGCAGGCGCCGTCCAGCGGCGACCGGGCTTCCGGAGTTATGGCACTTAGGTTTACGCCCCTGTCGGAAGTCGACTAACCCTGTCGGCCATGCTTTGCGAAGGCGTGAGATTATACGATCCGCAAATAGCCAGCGGCCGCCCAACGCGTCATTATGGTGATGACCAATGGCCAATCGCCGTGGGCGGGGCCGACAGACGTCCCGCGAGTTGCCGCTCGACAGTCCAGGTCGAGACGAGACAACGGTTTTGAACGCTCTTTCATGTCGGATCGGTGCCAGGCACTGTGCGGGTTGCGTGTGCAAACTCTTTCGGTCTCCAAACTCTGTACTTATATTAATTACTGTCAACTGTCTTTTTGGAGTTCTGTACGGACATTTTTTTTCCAGGCATACGAGCTATTGTTTTGCCTGCCGTCTGCTTGTTATCGCGTCTGCACAATATATCAACGTAACTTTTTCAACGCAGATAACTTTTTGGAATCGGTTATCGCGGCGCACGGTTCCTGTAGACATCACTGGCCACGAGAAAGACTCTACAGAACTCCATCCATGGTGGAGGGCGTGTCTGACGCTCGTTGTTCACTCGCTGGTCGGCAGGTACCCCTACTTCCAGGTGGGTCAGAAGCTCGGCGGCGGCAACGCCTCGACCCAGCAGGTGCTGGCCGAGAGCGGCGCACGAGGCCAGATGGCCAACAGCAACTCCGTACGCCGCTCCACCAAGTGGGACGACGACGAGTTCAAGGACGCCATGGGGTGAGTCATGCCATGTGGGAGAGACTTCAACGCGTGCGTGGTCTGACTGGAGCCCACATTATAGGGTGAGTTATTCGGTTGGAAGCATCCAATTCACAGGATTCATCATGCGACTCAGATCACCTGCTACCAGGACCTCCATGGCGTGAAGAGTGAGCCGGACATGAGGTAATTGTCTCAGGCCACCCGCTACCATGACATCCCAGGCATATACTGTGAACTGGACACTAGATACTTATCTCGGCGATTGATGAAATAATTGAAGTTGACTGAATGGTGTCCTGATCCAGCTCAGAGTCCTGGTCCAGCATTGACATTAGTACTTCTACAGGAACATGTTCCTGACAGTATATTCATTTAAAGTGCCTTTTCAGTGTCATCTTCCTTCCTTCAATCCAGTGAAAACACGTCAATAAAGTGTCACTAAGTGCAATGAGTCCTCTGGAATGAAGTAACATACAAAGACAGTGACACGAGAACTGCTTCAAGTTGGAAGAGGGAGAGGGATGGGGTGCCTCCTTTTTCCGCTGGTTCTTGCGCGGTTGTGGAAAGCGTTCGCCTATACACCTCCTTGAGCACATTAATACTTATTTTTCAACATTGCTGATGGAAATCTTCTCCTTTAGCTTGAGAGAGAAGTTCCCTATGTTGGGTCACACTTACTAGACATTCCTTTCTCTTCAATGAAAACACTCCATTGTTTTTCACTCCTAGAGCATGCCAGGCATCCCAGACATCACACCGGTTATCCGGGTGAGAAACATGACGCGAGCAAATACCATAGCTCTATTGACTTTTGTACCAGCAGTAGATATTCCCCCAAAATTGCACGCTAACCTAGAGATGAGCGCGATACTCCGGGCTTTCTGTCATTTGTCGGCTCGGCCGTAGATGACTTGTCGGCCGAAATGTCTCACCCACAGCTGTGTGCCTGCAGTACCATCAGCGCGGCGGCGGGAGGTGGCGGCGACGGACGCTCCCTGTCCCGCAACATGACCGCCAAGCAGGTGTACCTCAACAAGTCGCGCTACGTGGCAGGCCAGAGTACGAGGAACGCCCAGTACGGTGAGGTTCCGGCACAACTGCGCCACGCTTCTCCGCTTAGTTTCACTCGACGCAAACGGTGTGGGGAGTGCAGGGAAAGAAGCATGTTCAGAACAATTGCCCTGTCTTTAAAATACTGGAAACAGAGGAAATAGGGGTGGGTTCCGGCCTGCGGCTAGACATAGCAGTGCCGTATGTGCAGACGCTCGTCATGACCGCGGACACGAGACAAAGCTGTGCCATTTCCTTGGAAGTGCGCCACTGCGAAAGTCATCGAAGATGTGCTTGAGTCTGAAAAAAATATCATTGGACGCATGGGGAGGGTGCATTCGTACATGCTGATTTTTTCTTCGATTTATTGACTTTTCACCCTCAGGAAGGTTCCCAAAGGAGCCCATTGGTTGAAATATCTTTTGAGCGAGACGCGCTTCATTGTAGTCTGCCCGGACAGGTGCCTTTTCTCGGTAAGAGGAGCATCATCTTTTCAATGGGGGAGGCTGTCTCCCATTTCCTCCCTGTATCTGCTCCTGAGGAAGGTGCCCTTCAAAATTACGTAAAACAAAGTATCTCGTGCCTGCCTAAAAATCACGCAGATATCCCACATATCTTAATTGCAACCAACCGACAGGCACTGTCCTAACCATAAACCATGAAGAAAACAAATACTACGAGGAAAGCTCGTCACACATCGGTAAGCAAACATTAGCATGCTCCATCTTGGTCAAGAAATATTCATCATGCCAGGCTTCACTGACAACATCTCCTTGGCTCATTGAAAGGTGTCGCACATACACTGGAGTGTTTAATTCGTACGGAGGCCTCTCTTTAAATTTTCCTCCCTGTACATTCCATTTTCGGCATTCCTCGACTGGGAACTGACGCCCGAATTTAGAAACAAAGTCAACACCAAAGTTTATAAATGGTTACTGGAATAATACGCGCAAAGCTATTAAATTCCAGCGTCATCAACCACCCTCCGCACTTCCAACGATAGCGGGCCGTAGTTCGCTCACTCCGGTGTCACAGCCGCCTGCATTGCCATGTGGTGACAATAACTCAGCGTTGTCTCGCATTGGAAGTTAACTTCCTAAAATTGGAAGCCAACGTAAAAAATTGGAAGCTGGCTTCCAAAAATTGGAAGCTAGCTTCCAAAAATTGTAAGTTACTGTTCAAAAATTGTAAGTCAACTTCCAAAACAGCCTGGATTGGCGATTATATTCTTCAAAGTGCTTACGTTCCAAATTGAAAGATAATTTCCAAAACTCGGAAGTTGGCTTCCAAATTGGGTGCTAACTTCCAAAAATTGAAAGTGAACTCCCGAAGTAGTTCGGATAGAAGTCCAACCTAGCCAAACGAAACCAAACCAAACCTATCCTAAACTAACCTAACCTAACCTTCTGAGTTTTGGCGGTTTACTTCTAATTTAGAAGCTGGCTTCCAAGATTTGGAAATTACATTTTGTTTTGGGAAATTATCTTCCAATTTGTAAATTATCCTACCATTTGGGGAAAAATGAACATTGGTGATTGTGAACTTCGGAAAATATGAATATCTCCAATTTTGGAAGCTAACTTCCAAGTTAGAAGTTAATTGCCAAGCTTTCAAACTTAACCTCCATTTGAAAGCTAACTTCTAATTTGGAAGCTAACTTCCAATTTCAATTAATTCAACTCATCGTGTTCATTTGCTGCCATGTCGTGTCCAGTTGCTGCCATGTCGTGTCCAGTTGCTGCCATGTCGTGTTCAGTTGCTGCCATGTCGTGTACAGTTGCTGCCATGTCGTGTCCAGTTGCTGCCATGTCGTGTCCAGCTGCTGTCATGTCGTGTCCAGTTGCTGCCATGTCGTGTCCAGTTGCTGCCATGTCGTGTCCAGTTGCTGCCATGTCGTGTTCGGTTGCTGCCATTTACTTTCCCCAGCTTCTCATGCATTCTATGAGTTCAGGAAGTCAATGTCAATTGTGAACAAATTGACATCTTCCCCATGGCGTCACGAAAAAGCAATCATTCTGAGCCGTCAATCACGTGTCTTATTAACTCCTTTTTATTCATTGCGAGGGTAGAGGACCCAGTGAACACGGCCTATCTCCACATCTCTACACCATCATCTCATGATACCCCGCCCGCTCTAAGCACCCTCGACCTGGCTCGGCAGGCAGCGGCGGAGTACAGGAAGCGAGCCCGGCCCAGCAGGTGCAACACTCCTACTACAACAGCACGGTGTCCATGAAGTCCGTGGGGTCCAACAGCAGGAACATCCACTCAGGGGGCGGTGGCCTACACGGACGTACTGACTGGGCAGCCAAGTGAGCGCCAATGGTCCACTGTCCACTAGCCCAGTCCACCATCTACCAGCTCTGACCGCAGTCCATCAGCCATGTCCACAGTCCATCAGCCTTGTCCACAGCCCATCAGCTCTGTCCACAGCCCACCAGCTCTGTCCACAGCCCATCAGTCCTGTCCACAGCCCACCAGTCCTATCCACCGTCCACCAGTCTTGTCCACAGTCCACCAGCCCTGTCCACAGTCCACCAGCCCTGTCTACAGTCCACCAGTCCTATCCACCGTCCACCAGCAGACTGTCAGACGCGCCGCTCTGGCTTTCCGAGCCGCACCGCACCGGGCAGCGTGGGGCCGCACCGCACGATTGTCACGGCAGTGGCCCTGTGATGGCGACGTCGTCTGCGCCAGAGTCGTTCGCAAGGCCTGGTGCCGGTTTTCAGAGTGCAGGTGAGCATGTGTGTATGCGTGTGTGTGTGCGCGTGCGTTAGGGTTCGTCACTTGTCACTGACTTCCAAATTTCCCAGGGGGACATAGTTTTTCCCATCCTTTCAGTCAATTATAATAGCATGGCATATATTTTTGCGCCAAAAAATCCTGATTTCTATGTCCGAAATTGAGCTTTCGAAATAATGTTCTCTTCGATTTTCGCATTTGCAATATTTTTTTAACAAGATGGCGTAGATGCATCATTGGGTAGTGTCTCGGAATCGTCTCGACGAGACAAAGCGATCGAGAGAACACATGACAGGTCTGGGAAGTATAGTTCAGAAGTTACAGCCGTTCAAGGTTGCATTATTTCACATTGATGGCGTTCATGTAACTAAATTTGGTATTCCTCTATTTACATTAAAAAATACTCAACGTTGGCTGAAATAATGTTCGGTATTTTTCTTTTGACATTGTGAAATATTCAACGTTGGCTCAAATTATGTTCCATGAATCTGAGCACAGCACATACTCTAATCTCAAAACAATCTCAAACATAATCTGAAAGCACACCGTGGTAGGTGCATAACTTACCAGAACTTTAGGATTTAGAGCGACGACTTTTTGAAGTCTCGAAGTTTGAAGTCTTGAAGTATACTGCTGTAGTCCGTTGTACAGTTGCGCATCGTTGAATGCTGCTTCAGCAGTCTGCGATGCGTCCAGCCACGCCGGAACGTAGAGAAGTGCGATGAACTTCGCCATTCTTTCGAGAGCTGGGAGGAGGTCTGCGTCCAGGACTAGCTGGCTTTGGAGGAGCTGGAGTTTCGCATAGTGGATTACCTTTGGACAGAGTAGGAAATACATATGACACTGTGAGGAAGAGAGCAGGATTTCAGAAAACTAAGAAATGGGGAATATACCATTTGGGGGTGATGGTGGTGATTATACCATAAGAAATGGGGGTAATACCATTTGGAGCAACCTGCACTGATGATATTCGCATTAATGTAGTTTTCCTATTGAATTCACCTTGGACATCCACCTGGCGTTATGAACGGCGCCAGGGCGCAGCCAGTGAACTCCGCTGGGCGGCGTCTCTCCCAGTAGCCGCAGAGCGAGCTCTGCGCTCTCTCTCTCTCTGTAGTCGTCTCGCGGTAGACGGTGCTGCAGGAAGTGCGTCAACCTCTGCACCGCAGCCTCTCGCTGCTCGAGCTCCCACGGTTCACTGAGCGAGAGCTTGTTTACGGGCTGGTTGAGATCCAGGCTTAGCCACCTGAAATGGAATGATTGGGAATAGAGAAATAAAACGATCATGTTTTGAGGACGGAGCAAGAATGTTGGTAAAAGGAATGTGATTATAAGCATAGCGCTGCGGAATATCCAAAGATGCTTCTTCAAGTAACCGTCCATATTAATGCGTTAGACATGGACTAACGGATTAAAGGCATTGATTGTAGGGTTGAAAGTCAATTTATAACTACCTTGCTTTCAGTGCCTCGAACAAAGGGTTGGTTGGTCCGATGGAGTGGCCGAAGGGACTGGTACTCACTGCACCAACTATCAACTCGAGCACGTGATGCACACCCGAACCCGAACACACACCCGAACCGCAACAGTCTGCGGCCGAGTGCCAACTCCAGGCGCACCATTGCACCCCTCTGTCGACCGGTGTTGTTCGCGGTTGTATCGAAGCAGAGTGCTCGTACGTTGTCTCGCACACGCCACTCCTGGAGGGCATTGATGGTAGCATGTGCCTGCCCCAGCCCGGTGCCGTCAGCTGTGACGGGGACGCAGAGGAGCTTACCTTCCTTGTAGCCAGCTCCAGAAACAAGGATAACCAGACGGTGCTCATGAAGGCCTAGGATGTCCTGCGACAAAAACAAAATGTACTTGCTAAACCATCTTAGGTTGAGTTCGCCATAAGCAAGAGCACAAAGCAGAACAATTTCAGAAATATAATTAAAATATTAATGAAATTTGCCATATTTAAACCAATTTCTTTAGCTCTGTATTGTACGCCTACTATCCATAAAAGTATGACTATTTTTTAACTCAGTGTCAGGTTGATGTCCGTAAAGGCAGCAGCAGTAGGGCCTACATAACTCGTGAAACTTATGCCGGCATATTTACCTTTAGCATTTTGCTATCCCAGTGGACAACCATGTTATCTGGCGGGACGAAGCTTGCCTTAATCTTCTCGCTGAGCGTCTCACGGCAGCGGCGTCTCTCACGTCGCGCGGTGGCTTCCGATAGGCTGAACTGTTCCAGGCCCACTGGAGGGTCAGAAGCTGGCTTTTGGACAGTTTAGACAATTCATCAACAAATACCATTCTGGCCGAGCATAGCTGGAAGCGTAGGCTGATACAAGTATGTACCTACATATTGGTTACGAGGCACTGACCTGACTGGAGGATAAGTGGAGCCGATCAGCTATCTGACACACAGAAGGATTCAAAATGTTCTGGGCAAGTTAAGAGTAACTGTCTTCGTTTTTAATCCTGTTCTCTTCCTTTTCTGGAGTTCGTCATCATCACTCTCTTCTTCAGCTTCACTGACTTCTGTGCTGTTTATTTGTTCAGTGCTTGCGCTTGCATCTTGGCCAACATCCTTAGCTACATAACTGCAACTGGGCCCCTGTGCAGAGCCGTCTCCGGATTTCCTTAGCACTCTCTTCATTCTTCTCCTCTTGCTTGTGACCCTTTTCCCATATGCTCCATCTCTAGATCACATCGATCCCTTTCTTTCACCCTTCTCAACAAGATAGAAACGAATGTCTTGATCTTTGTCGTCGCTGGACAGAAGGCGGTCTTCCTGAATCCGCCTCTCCATGTCGGCACTGGCAATGTCAAAAAGAGCGGGACATATTTTTCCAACTCGGCGGTCACCGTTTGCTCGTATCCTTGTTTTGTTCGCCTCAAATACAGCTCATATGTGTTCATGAGCTTCCGCACGATTGTCTTCTTGTTCAGAGTGCAGATGTTCGCCTTTGTCCATAACTCGCACACTTCATCGACCACTTCTCTTACAAGATCACTCGTCTTTGCCTTAAAGCACCTTTCCTTTAGATGCATCAAACGAGCAAGAGCTTGTCTCGAAGTTGGAAGCTTGTTTCGTGGGAGCCTTTCGATGCTTGACCCGATAATTTCATATTTTTTGCGGGTCTCCATGTCATTCGAAACTAGACTCACCAGAATTAACACATTACGGAGATTAGATATTAGATAACTCGTCTATGCTCTGTATTTCTGTAAGAAATGGTACAGGATCAGTCACTGAAAGTCAAAATCGAATCGGATGATATGAGGGTGAGATGTCAACATTACGTAGATCGTGCCTTCAAATGGGGCGAAACGGAAAATCAGGGAACTTTGAACGGCTGTAACTTCTGAACTATACTTCCAAGACCTATGATGTGGTTTCTCAATCGCTTTGTCTCGTCGAGACGATTCCGAAACACTACCTAATATTGCATCTACGCCAACTGGTTAAAAATATTGGAAATGCGAAAATCGAAGAAAACATTATTTCGAAATCTCAATGTCGGACATAGAAATCGGGATTTTTTGTCGGAAAAATATGTCATGCTACTATAATTGACTGAAAGAAAGGGAAAGACTATGGCCCCCTGCAAAAAAAAACTTCAAAGTAGGTGACAAGTGACGAACCCTAGTGTGCGTGCGCGTGTGCGTGCGCGTGTGCGTGCGCGTGTGCGTGCGCGTGTGCGTGCGCGTGTGCGTGCGCGTGTGCGTGCGCGTGTGCGTGCGCGTGTGCGTGCGCGTGTGCGTGCGCGTGTGCGTGCGCGTGTGCGTGCGCGTGCGCTGTGCGTGCGCGTGTGCGTGCGCGTGTGCGTGCGCGTGTGCGTGCGCGTGTGCGTGCGCGTGTGCGTGCGCGTGTGCGTGCGCGTGTGCGTGCGCGTGTGCGTGCGCGTGTGCGTGCGTGCGCGTGTGCGTGCGCGTGTGCGTGCGCGTGTGCGTGCGCGTGTGCGTGCGCGTGTGCGTGCGCGTGTGCGTGCGCGTGTGCGTGCGCGTGTGCGTGCGCGTGTGCGTGCGCGTGTGCGTGCGCGTGTGCGTGCGCGTGTGCGTGCGCGGGTGCGTGCGCGTGTGCGTGTGCGTGCGCGTGTGCGTGCGCGTGTGCGTGCGCGTGTGCGTGCGCGTGTGCGTGCGCGTGTGCGTGCGCGTGTGCGTGCGCGTGTGCGTGCGCGTGTGCGTGCGCGTGTGCGTGCGCGTGTGCGTGCGCGTGTGCGTGCGCGTGTGCGTGCGCGTGTGCGTGCGTGTGTGCGTGCGCGTGTGCGTGCGCGTGTGCGTGCGCGTGTGCGTGCGCGTGTGCGTGCGCGTGCGTGCGCGTGTGCGTGCGCGTGTGCGTGCGCGTGTGCGTGCGCGTGTGCGTGCGCGTGTGCGTGCGCGTGTGCGTGCGCGTGTGCGTGCGCGTGTGCGTGCGCGTGTGCGTGCGCGTGTGCGTGCGCGTGTGCGTGCGCGTGTGCGTGCGCGTGTGCGTGCGCGTGTGCGTGCGCGTGTGCGTGCGCGTGTGCGTGCGCGTGTGCGTGCGCGTGTGCGTGCGCGTGTGCGTGCGCGTGTGCGTGCGCGTGTGCGTGCGCGTGTGCGTGCGCGTGTGCGCGCGCGTGTGTGTGTGTGTGTGTGTGTGTGTGTGTGTGTGTGTGTGTGCATGGGTGTAACTACGGATTAGAAATTGTGGGGGAGAGACAAATCAGGGACGCGGTAAGTTTGAACAGGATAGAGGGGCATGCCCCCTCCCACGCAGAAAAAGAAATCCTTTTAATTCAGCCACTCAACGTCATTTTCAGCTACTTAAATTCAATGTTCAATATATTTTATGTTTTCAGATTTACAATTGTTGAAAATGATATTTTGTGAACCAAATGTTCCGTCAAAATTAGCAAGTTTCATTACTTATCACTGCCTATGAACATGTTTTTTGTGGTATGTGCTGAACCAAATTTTGCGATGACCATAGAGCAATGCTGTATGTATGTTAAACGTTGCCCTCTTGTAGCATGAAAAACAGGGAGGTCCGTTGAAGGTCAAACAGAAGGTCAGGAAGGTCCGTTTTCAGGAAGGTCCGTGTGCATCCCGCCCCCTCGAATGTTGCAGCCAGAGGCGCCTCTCCAAGTGCTTTCGCAGCGGCGCCGCTCCAAAGAAATTCCGCCCCTCCTGACAAGTGCATCCATGCTAATTCCTAGGTTCCTGCCCTGATTACAACATTGTTCTCTCGCAGTTATTAATTCCGGCTAGTTATATAATTGTGCGCACTCACGTGCGACTTCTCTTGAAAAATTAACGATGTCTCTTGAACCATTAGGAAGAAAGCAGCCCTTTGACATTTGAGTTCAACCTTTGACAGCACAGAGTTCAATCTTTGACTTTGAAAATTTATGTGATTTCTGAACAGTTTGCTAGAGTATCACACGGCACATCGAATGACTATTTGATGAAAATTGAAAACAGAGTCATGAGGCTTCTTCGACTTCGAACAATTCTTCAATTCAATTCAATTCTAGAACAAGACTTCGAACAATTCAAGCTAGCCTTCGGTTTTGTGGTTTGACATTAACATGTCCCGGTTTGAAATGTTACTCGAGATGCACCACGGCCATTTATTGCTGTGGGTATTGCAAGATATGGGTAGGTTAGGACGAAGAAAACAATGCGAGGCGACCAAAGAAGTCAATTCGTTGTCACGAATGACATCCATTTTCTTGAAGTTGAAGCCATAGCGACGAAACGTGATGACATTGAAGAACTCAACCAAACCCTTGACCTCGACATGTCCCAATTTGAAATGGAGCTGGGTAGGCTTGGGCGAAAATCATAAAAAGATGTGATGGGACTGAATAAATAAGCTTGAATTTTGGCCCGTCCGATTATTTCGAAATATCAACTTTCTGATACTGCACAAGACAACACGAGTGACACAACACGAATGACATCCTTTTCTGCAAATTGAAACCATAGCGACGCAATGCAAGGACATCGAAAAACTCAATCAAACCTTTGACCATAACATGTTCCGATTTTAAATGTTATTCAAGTATTCACCACAGGTTATTGCTTGATACCAAATTTGGATAAATTTGAGAGAAAACGAAAACAAATTGGCGATCGAAGTATCAGCTTGACGTTTGTCCTTGACAAATAATTTGGTTACTTATCTTTCTGATACTACATAGCAAGCCACGTCGAAGGAGGCTCATTTGATAGAAATTGAAGCGATGGCAACCTAACCTCGCGTTCGATCGATATCCCTCAATATCGCGATCCAATAAATGGAGCCAACCTTTGGCCTAGAAGTTTGACCTTGACATGCACCGATTTGAAATGTTGCAGTATGGTTCACTAAACGCTATTACTTGATACCAGATTTGGGCAGGTTTTGGGAGAAACGAAAAATAAATGGGAGGCGACCGAAGAAACTGGCTTACGTTGAACTTTCACCATTTAAATGGTAATGCGATGCCTGTGTAGTTCCTTCAAGTGTGTTCAGTGTTATTTATTTGAACGATAGTAAATCCGTCGTTGAATGTCGATGCTGTTACAAATACACCTCTGGCGAACTCGTCGCTGAATACGAATACGAATACGACGTTAACTTGACGTACGTGCTTAAGGCTCCATGACATGACTTGCCTCAGTGGTCTTGAAGATAGCCAAGAACACCAAGAATCACATTTGTTCAAGATATATCAATATATGAACAGGGGAATGCAGCCTAAGATGTATAAAATCTAGCAACAATGCAGATGTGTTGCCTATCAGAGCACAATTTTCCACTCAAGCAAAAAAAGAAGATGATCAAGGTTCATATTATTCAAGAATGTCCTTGAAGCAGACATTTATAACGTTCGCTGATCTACTATTCGGAGATTCTGCAACGACAGATAGCCTGTGAAGCTCGTTTATTGCTTCACAGGCTATCTGTCGGCTTTTACTATTTTGGTGATCTCTTGCGTATATATTTCGTTTCTATGCATGATTAAGTATAATTTTGCGGCGATAATACTCAGGTAGCTGAGGCTTTGGGAGACACTGAACAAAATTGGCGGGGGGGGGGGGACAAATCGCCACTTTTCAAAAATTGTGGGACATGTCCCTCCCAATGGTTACACCCGTGTGTATGTGAGTGTGGGTGTGTGTGTGTGTGCTTGTGCGTGTGCGTGTGCGTGTGCGTGTGTGTTGTGAGGCAATGCGGGCTTGGTGTGTTTGGCCAGCACCCAGCACACAGGCGCAGTGGGGCTCAGTCTGCCCGGATTTTGGAACGCTTGCTGTGATTGGAGACTGAGCGCTACTTGTCGCTGCCGTTGATGACACGTGTGCGCTTCGACACGAGTGGTGGGTGTGCTCAACTCACGTGGCACGCCCTTTGTGTGCTCCCCGTCTGAAGGTATAGCGTGTACAAGCCTCGGCTCGGACCACCTGCCACCACTCGAGCAGCGATCCAGGGCCGCACCAACTGGGCCGACAAGTGAGTGACACAGACACCTCGCCGACACCGACACCGACACCGACACCGACACCGACACCGACACCGACACCGACACCGACACCGACACCGACATCGGAACAGGCACAGACACTGACGCCAACACTGACAACGACGCCGACATTGGAAATGACGTCGACACAGACGCCGACATCGGCACCATACGGCGGCGCACCAGCGTACAGATCGACACCACTCATTCGAGCAAACCGAATATCGGCCTAAAAACCGCTCAAGCCTGCTTCATAAACGATTCACCCTGAATGAGCATGACGTGAGTAAAGAGCCAGCATGGATGCATGCAATGACCTGCCTTGTCACGAACCAACTGTCTTCAGATCCTTGTTGCATTTAATCGATATTGTCACGAACGGTTCAGGAGCTTACACTAGCTGGTTCAGTGGAGCGAAATACAGTATCACAAGCAGTTGGTGTGTGGACATCGGTCATTGCCTATTTCGTCATCACTCTAGCATGAGGCACCATTAGGGTTGCTGGACGATCGAGGACACGATAGCTCCCGTGGTACAGACACAGGATCGAACATCATACTGATACGTAGAAGAAATTTGTGATCCATGCTGAAGGACATGGGGTCAATTGAGTAAGGTGAATTCAGTTGAATCACTGAATGAAATAAGTTACGTCCGCTTGCTGCGGACGTGACCCATGCCATTCATGGAATGAATTCACCTCAATTACGTTATTCATTCATTCATTCCGTGCATAAATACAACCAATTTCGATACTTCCATATCATGCAAGTTAATTTCAGATGATTACGCCATATTAAGCAGAGGAGGCCGGGTTCAGTAGAAGTGCCCTCAAAGTCGGCAGAGGGGTATTGGGCACCAATACGCTCCCAAGCTGACATTGGGAGCATTCGGATTGAAAACGAACTCCTCCGCCGAAATTGATGATATCTCGAACTTGAATGCTCTATGCCATATTGCCCAAACAGCATAGGAGTGGGGCGTGGCGGGGTTCCTTCTGCATTTCTGCTCAGCTCCCGCCAAGGGTAGCTGTCCGTGTGTGTGTGTGTTGGGTGTATTTTGCCAGCCTGTCACCGTGTTGGTAACATCGGCTGCTAAACTGCGCTGTCACGGGGGAGTCGTTAACGACCCCATTAAGGTTCTCCGCCGATAGGGAAAGAACTGCGCGCGGCAGCGCGCCGAAATTTGGCATACCTTTTCCCACATCAAGTTGACATGTTATGTCAAAATTGTAAAGTCAGGTCGTCTTAGGTCAACGAGTTGGTCAAGGTCATGTGAGGTGACCTCCAAAAAAATTAAACCAGTCTTCACGCTTTAACGGATAAGGATATTTGAATGAAACTGTCAGCGCTTGCCTATCTTTAGGGATGCAATAAAACGCACCAGATGATTTTTTTCTTCTGTTTTTGATTACTTATGAGTTTTTTGCCCCCTTGAGTTCAAATTGAAGATTCTGGATAAAGTAAGCATACTCTATTTGTGCAAGCTGACTTCCTACAACATTTTTCGATCCACTGTACCCGCTGCATGACCACTGCAGTCGATGCGCCCCTAAGCCCCCCCCCCCCCCGATCCCATTAGAGAAGGAAAACTGCATACAACTTGAAAACTCAAAATTTTTAAATGTGAGCATTAATTGATTTTTGGGTGGCCAAAAATTGTATGGTGCTGGTCGATTTCGCTTTCCTTTTTCTGATAATTTTTTTCTTCAAATCTGCCTCGAAATGAAATCCACAAAGCCAAAAACATGAAATAGGGTGTGAAAACTTAGGCCCCTAGTGAGGCCACTTTTGGGGGAGGAATTATGGGGTGGCGTCTGGCCATACTCGTCGAGCGCTTTTCGATGACGCTTCTTTCGTTTCCGTGCGACGCTTAGTTTCGACCCGGTCACACCTGTGCCGGCCAACCCCCCCCGGCCAGGCGATACACAGATCACGTGACATAGCATGGCAATGTGACGGCCGACTGGCCGGTCCGTTCACTTCAATGTGGGCCAAGTCTGGTGCACGGCGCGCAGCTAGCATACTAGAGGAGGCCCTGGCACTGCCGCTACCAACACTTCCGGGGAAGACATAAATGTAATTATTCAGGGAAATGCTGTAGTAGCAAGTTGGTAGCAATAAAGTTGGTAACAATAAATTGTCAGAGAGCCGATCGTATTTGAAATCAAGGAAGAACTCTAAAAATTAATGTTACGTTACTTTGAGTTACAGCAAAAAGTATTACAGCAATATTTGGGATGCAACAAAGTTGCAAGATCAATGTTTAGGATTCAAAAGCATGACACTCCAGTTAGACTGGACCAGAAAATATCGGGTTAGATTGCTATTTTAAACTTTTTTGAAAATAGGGTGCATATTCGCTGGAGCTCCGCCTCGATCGTGGCATTGTTGTACTGTTTTCTGCGTGCACTTGAATTGTGACATCCTGTTACAAGCACTGTACACTTCACCTGAGCCTAACCATAATCCGGCTGCTGTGATACCCTGGTATGGATTTCCAACGTACCAGGGTATTCAACTGTGTTTCCAACTATGCATTGTAATGACATGTACTAAATATCAGATGGTGACGTAATTGCATGTGATATTTGCATTCCTGAGCTATATCACGAACACATGAACTGATAAAACATGATCGATATGCTGGGCATGCAACATCAATCTTATAAGGATCAGCTAAAAACTCGGGTACCCAAACATTGACGCAAAACGTGGCCCGTCGTCCTACAACTGCCTGGTAACTTCCGTAAAATTTTCTTTCGTATCAAATATTACTTGGTACGGTGGCTGTATTTGCGCTTCTACACAAGGCTACGAATTTGAGCCCTATACTTTCCTTCGATTATCGAGCACAGCACAGCACAGCACAGCACAGCACATCTGCAGAGTTGTGTTGCAGTTTCATTTGTCTGGACCGCAAGGTCGACCCAGACTAAGTCACACTCAAACGCCGACGACCCTCCATAGTGATGTTCGTAAGATGCGTCCTGAAACTCACAGGACCAGCCAGCCAGGCTCGGATATGCCAGGCAGGCGGCAACTGATCCGAAGCTTAGGCTTCGATTTCTGTTTCGCGGCTCTGGCTTAAATATGGAGCGAAGTGTGGAAGATGCGGATACTACTACCTGGGATGGGCTGGCGAGGTACACCTGTCAGGAGACGGGGTGGACGTCACTGACGTTGGTATTGATCGACCAGCCATGCTTGGATATGATTTTGATGTTGGGTGGCTTGACATGACAGGCAGCGAGTGAAGTACAAACATCGCATGCTTTTTAGCCAATTATGTCAAGCATAGCATTCATGTGGTTACATGTGGCAAAAGTATACGAAGCATACCGAAGTCGACAAATGGTCTTCCATATATGGTCTCTTCCATATATTGTCACCTATGTTTTACGTAGCTAATGAACGGCAAATCTTAAATCGATTGCTTACGGGTAAGGTGATATCCCGATAGTATGTTTCCAATTGGTTATGTGCGGGTGTCATGGCGGCACGTGCATCATGGCTGTGATCGCCTAAGGGCGTGCATAGGTCTCACATGTGGTAGGCTGGTGTGTTGCATGCACAATTTCCGCCATAAAACACGTCACTCGGCGCTGCGTCAGCACCACCTGACTAATATACGCTGCAGGTGCTTCTTTTATTCAGTGGCATTACGTGCGGCAGTGAGCGGCGCGTCCCCTCCCCGTCCCCACACAGACAACTGTCGCCTGGCTTCTGCCGTAGACGAGCTTCTTGCCGCGAGGTCGGGATTCAACACCGGGACCTTATCCATCAGCATCCACACGTTTTGCTCAGTTTACAATTTGGTCCACGATGTGCACCCAAAGTAAGACTGGCCCGCTGCTTACATTAGGATTTCTCTTTGAACCTGTATAACGTGCACAGACTACGTTCGCCTGAGCACCCACGATGTAAATGCTTCGCATCCCGCTGTGTACGTTGCTCGGCACCCCTCGTCCCCGACTCAGCCAACGCTCGTGTTACACCCAGGTACCTGAAGTAGCCGCCGACAGCTGTCCAGGCGGCCGGAAACGAGCCTGGCGCCGACGGCGGCCCACCTAGCATCACACACCGTGCCTCTTCAACACCGGCGACGCCTCTCGGGCACACCACGCCGAAGCGCCAGCGACCGACGTGACCGCGGTGTGATGGCGGCACCAGTGAGCCGCGCCGCACCAGTCCAGCACCAGGTAGTCCAGTCTGCAGACGGTCCAGTCTGCAGACGGTCCAGTCTGCAGACGATCCAGTCTGCAGACGGTCCAGTCTGCAGACGGTCCAGTCTGCAGACGGTCCAGCACCAGGTGGTCCAGTCTGCAGACGGTCCAGTCTGCAGACGGTCCAGTCTGCAGACGGTCCACCACCTGCGGGCCTGCCAAACCGGAGCGGCCCGACGTCTCAGCAACAACCGCCGGCGGGGCCGCTCAGCCTGCTCCGAGAGACGTGGCGCCGGTGCGGCTCGGTGGCAGTCTGCTGGGATACGCTCAGCCTGCTCCGAGAGACGTGGTGCCGGTGCGGCCCGGCGGCAGTCTGCTGGGGCACGCTCAGCCTGCTCCGAGAGACGTGGTGCCGGTGCGGCCCGGCGGCAGTCTGCTGGGGCACGCTCAGCCTGCTCCGAGAGACGTGGTGCCGGTGCGGCCCGGCGGCAGTTTGCTGGGGCACGCTCAGCCTGCTCCGAGAGACGTGGCGCCGGTGCGGCCCGGCGGGGCCGCTCAGCCTGCTCCGAGAGACGTGGTGCCGGTGCGGCCCGGCGGCAGTTTGCTGGGATACGCTCGGCCTGCTCCGAGAGACGTGGTGCCGGTGCGGCCCGGTGGGGCCGCTCAGCCTGCTCCGAGAGACGTGGCGCCGGTGCGGCCCGGCGGCAGTTTGCTGGGATACGCTCAGCCTGCTCCGAGAGACGTGGCGCCGGTGCGGCCCGGCGGCAGTCTGCTGGGATACGCTCAGCCTGCTCCGAGAGACGTGGCGCCGGTGCGGCCCGGCGGCAGTCTGCTGGGATACGCTCAGCCTGCTCCGAGAGACGTGGCGCCGGTGCGGCCCGGCGGCAGTCTGCTGGGATACGCTCAGCCTGCTCCGAGAGACGTGGTGCCGGTGCGGCCCGGTGGGGCCGCTCAGCCTGCTCCGAGAGACGTGGCGCCGGTGCGGCCCGGCGGCAGTTTGCTGGGATACGCTTGCGTCCGCAGCTCGGTTTCGCTCCGTCGTCGCGTCGCGGCCGATGACGCGGAGCAGAGGGCTGCTCGTCTGCGCCGACTAGCCAGCAGAGACAACGGTTGCCATCTTACGCCGAACGCTGCGTAAGGGGACAGCGTCAAGTGGCATTGTGGTCGCGAGATTTTGGTCAAATTTTGGCATGTGACTGATTGAACTAAACCTCAAGGTTGGATTAGGCCAGAGCATGGTACTGATTATATTCCGGTATGGATGCCCTCTTGTATAACGGAGCGGAATTAATTTAATTTTGACGAAACAAACGAGTAGGGATTTGATAGGGACTAACCCTGACAAATCGTGTCGTTGAATGAAAACAATTGTATTAAACATTTCCTTTCGATCTGTTTTCTAAATGTATTGTCCAACGCAATAAACTGTCCAAACTAACCGACGTTGATGGCTTGTAAAGAAAAATCGCATGGAAGATATGTGAAACTGTTTAATAAATGAAAACAGTTATGTTGTAATAGTCATACATGGCAACATACACGATGTGAAGCACGTGTCTACGTGTCGTGTCGTGTTACGTGATGCATGCGCATACTTGAGCGCATGCATTTGCAACACCGGATTCTTATCTGACTAGGCTCCCGCTCACGGACTTGTGGATTGTGTCTGAAACATAACACGCTTGCAGACCTGTTTAAAACGCATCCATTTAACGTCCGCCCGACACAACGGACTGACATTAGTTTCAGACGGCATGAAATACATTTCATGACTGTGTGGACTGTGTCCAATGAACGCCACTCTTCGCTCTACACATTCCTGGTCGCCGCACACGCCAATATGTGATTTATTTCACATGCCGACCGCGTGGCCACACACCCTTGTGTGTTACGGTCACAAACTGCCTGCTGGGACGTTCGTGCGCAACCATGAACATATTTTCGTGCATCTTGCTCGAATGTTGATTTTCTTCAGTTCTAGGCGTTTATTCGCCATGAAGTATGTGCATTTGCGATGAGCGAAAGGTTACTTTTTGCCTCGAATGTTGCCATAGTTAACAAGCTTGACTGAGAACCGTGCATAGTCGCATTTATTTTGTAATACAGGTGTGCGCGTGCATCGTTTGTTTGTAACTATGTTTTTGTGTGTGTGTGTGTGTGTGTGTGTGTGCGTGTGTATGTTGTATGTGAGGACTGAGGGCATCCGTAATTTGGCCTGTGAATGCTTGTTCTAAAAGCATCACAACTATGAAGATAATTTAAGCATCCTATCTTATCGAAGTACATAGTCATGGAAGTTGAGATACTTCGACTGGATATACCGAAACTAAATTACTACCTGGAACTGTGGTAGTTCAGGTTGTAGTCATTGACAAATTTGTGATAGGCGCACTGACAGCGGGCACACTCGGATGGGTGAAAACAATGCCCCGGGTGAGGATCGAACTCACGGCCTTCAGATTATGAGACTGACGCGCTGCCTACTGCGCTACCGAGGCGGATGTGCCACGCCGGTCTAGCGATGCTCCAGTGCTTCTGCTGTTCTGGCTGCTTCCATCTTCCTCATCTTAATGTAAGATGTGATAATTATGACGACCCAGAGAGGAAGCGAAATTCGTCATGAGAGTATGTGAATGTAGATGAATAGTACACGCCGGCATTGCCATATGCACTAAGTGAAAATAAAACTGTTATCCTATGAGCCCATGAGATAAAACAGCAGAAAGCATGGGCTGTGTGCTTCATACTTGTTATTCTTGGGATCAACTTTCTACCTTTCAACTTTATGCTCCACGGTATGCATCCAAACCGGACTGATACAATCATACAATTGGAATCTACACGACATCAACAAAATGCCGTTGCGCACAAGTGCGTATGCAATGCATACACCAGCGGATCCAAGGGGGGCCATTCCGGTCATGCCCCCCCCCGAAACGCCTTAAAGGGGGCCATCATGTCTTTTGACCCCCGAAACCAACAGAAGTAAACTAAATCAAAATGCGGTAACTTTGAAAATAGCGCTCCGGCTGAAAGAATCTCCCATTTTAAAGGCATTTTCATAATTGTTTGGAAGCCCGATATAGTAGCATAGTAAATTCTGACGCACATCGAGGGTTCTATGCCGTTTGAGCTCTGCTTACTGCAAGAGCTGACAAAATCAGCAGGTTCATTATTCCTTAGCCAGATAGCTTCATGCATTTAGTTTAGCCAGTAACCGGCAAGCAAACCCAGTAAGCCAGACTTCGAAAGCTAAATTTAAACAGTATGTTTTGTGCGCGTGTCCAATTAATCCCAGTTGCGTAGCATGCTTAGCATGTTCACGTGGGTCGCTAAGATGAAGAGAAGGGCTACGTTGGCTGATTTTTCTAACAAAGAATAGCAAGGAGGTATGTAGGTATTTATATTCTGAATAAGAGATATAAGAATATAAGAAACTGGTGGATTCGGAGGTAAGGGAGATTCGGGTGGTAGGACCTAGATATCAAACTTCAATCAAAGGCTAAGAAAACTGCATTTTGAGTCTTTAAAGAAGCCTCAAATGTCGTTAATCTAAAGGCGTATCGAAAAGCTAGAGACACTATGAAGCAAAAAATCAGAGCAGCAAAGCGAGCAAAAGAACTGGATTTAGCTAGAAATTGTAATGGGGCAGTAAAAAGTTCTTTAGTTTCTACAAGCTGATTAAAAGCAGTTTAAATCAGTGTTTATATTGGAAGATATGACCAATCTGCCGACCGCACACCATAGTTCAGTGACATGGGATCTGACAAATGATGTTGATTTCATTAATAGTGATGTTGTTTACAATCATATGAGGAAAATAAAGCCAAACAAAGCAGCAGACCTGATGATATTTATGCTAGGGTGTTGCGGGAAACTGAAAGGGAACTGGCATTTCCACTTAGTATAATATTTTGTAGATCAG
This sequence comes from Imbricaverruca yamaguchii, assembly GCA_034440575.1. Lineage (NCBI taxonomy): Eukaryota > Metazoa > Arthropoda > Thecostraca > Neoverrucidae > Imbricaverruca > Imbricaverruca yamaguchii. Next base: position 2,365,353 of record JAOTOL010001656.1, on the reverse strand, counting down.
TTTCACAAAATGAAATTCCAACCGATTGGAAAAGGGAAAATGTAGTTCCTATGTTCAAGAAAGGAGAAAGAGGGAAAGTTGAAAACTATAGGCCAGTAAGTCTCACATCCCTAGTCTGCAAGGTACTCGAATCACTTATCAAGGATAGAATAGTTAGTTATCTGGAGGGTAGCAGATTGATTCAAGATACTCAACATGGGCTTCGAAAAGGACGATCGTGTCTCACAAACCTCTTGGACTTTTTTTAACTTCGCCACAGAACAATTTGATCAGGGAAATGAGGTTGATGTGGCATATCTTGACTTTAGTAAGTCCTTTGACAAGGTACCTCATAAACGGTTAATGATACAGCTTCAGTCCCATGGTATTGCAGGTAGCATCTTAAAATGGATAGAGTTGTGGCTTTCAGATAGACAGCAAAGAGTGATGCTAAATGGTACAAAGTCATCTTGGCAAAATGTTCTTAGTGGAGTCCCCCAGGGGTCAGTACTGGGGCCACTACTGTTCATTATATTTGTAAATAACATTGAAAGTGGCCTAAGCAGTAAAGTTTTGAAATTTGCGGATGATTTGAAGGTCTTTAGAGCAATAACAGGTCAGGATGAGCATATCTCGCTGCAAAAAGACTTAGACGAACTTGTGAAGTGGTCCGAAGAATGGAAAATGGAATTTAATTTTGATGAGTGCAAAATCATGCATGTAGGTAAGCAGCATATGAAGGCTCTATACTTGATGGGTGGCCAAGTGCTATCAGGGACTCAACAGGAGAAGGATTTAGGTGTTATTCTAAACACAAAACTGGGGGCATCAGAACAGACCAAGGAAGCCAGGAAGAAGACACTGAGAATGCTCGGGGCAATAAATAGGAATGTATCATACAGAAGTGAGGAAGTCTTCAGGAAGCTTTACTGTGCATATGTCAGGCCACATTTGGAATACTGCAACCAAACTCCTAGCTATGAAAAAGATTGTTGGCTTTTAGAGAGAGTACAAAAGAGGGCTACAAAAATGGTTAATGGTATAAGCAACCTGGCATATGAGGAAAGATTGAAGAAATTGAATATGTTTTCACTTAGATATAGAAGGCTGAGAGGAGATCTCATCGAGGTCTTTAAATTTGTCCATGGTCTGGAGAGGGGATATCTTGGGGAAATGTTTGAATTGAACAGAAATGATGCAATTAGAGGTCATAAATTCAAAATTAAAGTTAACCACAGCAGAACAAGGTTAATGCAGACTTTCTTCACCAACAGGGTAATAGAACACTGGAACCAGCTGCCAGAAAACATTGTCAGTAGCAGCACATTGAACATCTTTAAAGTTAGTTATTAGGGCTTAAGGGCGCATCGACTACATTGGTCATGTAGCGCCCATGAACATCTTTAAAAACAGCATAGACAATCATTATAAGAAAAGAGGGCTTGCTTTTCAGACATGGAGGGCTCATTGACAGATTTGGTGGGCAACTGGTTCAGTGTACAGAGTGCAACCAAGAAGGGCCATTGTGGCCCATAGTTGCATTAATCTTTTATGTCTTTATGTCTTTATGAATATAAATATAGTCTGCATATCCTCTATCTCAATAATAACTGATTGTTGTTGATGACCAGATCATGTGCATGGTTGACACTGACCAGAAGTTAAGAATTGGATGAATCCAGTTCAAGTTCCATATGCATGTGCTTTTGCTATTGTTCAAGTGTGCAAGCATCATTATGACAATGCAATTGTTGTCTAGTGGCTTTGCTAATTTTTTAAATACCATCTGGCTTAAAATGCATCAGCATCACCTAATCTCAACATTTTATGATGCAAGCTATGCTTGCAAAGTGGACGGAAATCCAACTTCTTTGTTTTTTCCACAATGTCAACAATGTTAAATTTTGCAGCAAGAAGTGGATAGCCAATGCACTCTCCAATTCAAATCTATTCCATTTCATTACAAAGTGTGTTGGTTGATATCAACTGAGTATTCTAAGTAGGATGGTGCTTTTCATTTTTTCCTTTAGCTTTCTTATCAGCATAAATATAGCAGTGGTTATTGAGGGTCCAAGTCAACATTGAGGGGGCCAAGATCAATATTGGTGGGGCCATGACCCCACAGAAAGATACAAATCGACACCCCTGAATCCATCAGCATCTGCTAATCCCAGCATATTATGATGCAAGTTGTACGTCCTTGGAGGGAAATCCAGTTTTTTTGCACAACTTTCAAGTTTGCAGTAAAAGGTGGAGGGTCAGTCCACTATCTAAACCTAATCTGTTTCTTTACAGTACAAGATACTCTGGTCAACATCAACTAAATTTTCTATACAGCATGATGCTTTCTTCTTTATTTCTTTTTTCCTTTAGCTTTCTTATGAACATAAAAACAGCATGGCTTATTGGGGGGCCCAAATCAACATTGAGGGACCAAGATAAACATTGGTGGGGTCATGGCCCCCAGAAAAGGATACAAATCGACGCCCCTGACTCCTTTTTTGCCAAGCCGATTATGCGGAGACGCCCAAAGGAGCAGTGGGGTGTACGGCCTGGTTCCGGTAACTGGAGCAGGTAATGGCCTAATAAAGTGCTGCTACATAGGTGACCTGAGGTCAAATGCCGGGTTTAGCATCTGTATTGCATCATTAGTAATGTCCAAAGCATCATTGATGCCGATTTCTGAGCATTGAAACACAATCACAACGATCCAGAACGATGACAAGCCAAGCCACGCACAGCCAGAAAATTCGAAATGTTGACCTCATTTGACCTTGAATATTGATCCAAGGTCATGCAATTTGTACACAATAGAGATTACTGCTGTACCCATCCACCCTCGGAAATGTGTTGCTCCAGCTTCAATAGGAGCCGAGATCCTAAGGGGACGGAGGCGAAATCCGCCACCGTCCAGTGCGCGTAATGTTCAGAGGTCCTCCAGAGCGCGTGTTATGGTATCCACAAAAAAGGTTTTGCACATTTTACCTCCATGAAGCAAGCATATAGGGTTACGCTTGGTTCAGCTTCGTTATATTAGGTTAGGTTAGGCTTTTCTTTTTAGTTGGAAAAAAATTGTCAAATCTTTTAAGAATACATTTTCAAAGTATATTTATTTTCTATAATGAACATATTAGGCTTGGCTAGGCTTTGGTCCATTTTTATTCGCGTTTGAGATTAAAATTTAAAAAAACTTTTTAAAAAATTATGACATGGAAGGTTAGGTAGTAAATTCATGGTTGAAGGCGTTCTATGAATCCTTGGAAAATACCTTTCCAATGCAACATTCATGAACGTGACTGACACCAATTCGGACCACTCATTTCCTGTGCAATTGTTTACTTTTCAGTTTATGAGCAAAGTAACATCAAAAGGAAGTTTTTAGCTTGATAAAAACAATGTTTATAAAACATTTCTTTAATGCAACAAAACCTAACATGCGCCCTGAAGGGCCTCTGAAAATTGCGTGCACTGGAGGCGGCGGATTCCTCCCCCTCCCCCAAGATCTCGGATCCTATTAAAGTTGGAGCAACTACATTCGCGGGATGGATAGGTACGGTAGTGAACTCTATTCTGTGCAAATTTTATACCTTAGGTCAGTATCTTCAAGGTCACAAGAGGTAAAAATGTAAAAATGTTCTGGTTTTGCGTGGATTGGCTTGTCATTGTTATGACTCGCGGTGATTGTGTTTAAATGCTCCAAAATGGGCATCAATGATGTTTTGGACATTACTAATCATGCAATACAGATGCTGGACCATTGCATGCCAGAGGCATTTAACCTCAAGTCACCTATATAGCAGCACTTTATCGGGTCATTACTTGCTCCATTTACCGGAACCGGGCATGCCATCCGACTGTTCCGTTGAGTGGTTCGGCGCAATCGGCTTCCCAAATAAAGGAGTGAAATACCTACATGAATACAGTATCGAAACGCTTAGATACACAATGACAAGCAGTAATTTTCAAGATGTGTGGGGTGTAACATGCAAAGTGACATCAATCGCATGACGGTCATTTTCATTTATGACAACATTCCAGTTGACCAAGTTTGGTTCAATTAACCTGTCATGGACTTGATCTAGCTTGACCTCGGTGATGAACCATGACTTTAAAACTATATAGCATAACATTACACATAAATAAATCGCCAGTGTCGCCAAGAACACTTCCCTTTGTCAATATTTTGGAAGCGCATGAGCGCCGATTTTAGTTGTCTGGTGCTGCGATTTTTTTTTACTTTAACGGCCCCCAACTCGAATAATGTTCGGTCGATTTCCGTTTTCTGGCTTTAAGCATCGCGCCGATCATTTTTAAGCATGTATACAAGGAATGGCGTAAATCGCCAGGTAAAATCTTGAGTTATGTGCGAAAAACTGAAGGGGTTGGCGGATTTCACCCCCCCCCCTCCCCAGGGCGCGTGCTAAGCTAGCCTAACCTCCCATTGGAAATATAATCATGGATTGATAATCAAATGGGGTATGTTGATATATGGAAAACTTTGTTGTTCTTGTTTTGGCAAGATAATTGTCTAAACTAAGATGTCTAGGAATAAAATGTTGCGAACTCAAAGATGCATATTGAAGTATGTGCATGTCCTTATTTTCAGTCTGGATTCTCCATCTCAACCTTCCCGTGAGGGGATTGTTTCTGCCTCCAACCTCTCCTGTCTCGATCTTCCGCCTGCACCAGAAGTCGGCCGTATCCCAGCCTCTGCCTGCTGAGATCCAGAGTTGCACCATCCTAATGCGACTGAGATGAGCTTGCTTGTTGTTACTCCAAGGAAGAAGTTCACATTAGTAATTTTCTCAATAATGAGTATCTTGGAGACAGCTGCTAATAGGGTCATGTAAACAGCAGGTCAGGGTTTTTGCACTGTGGAAAGAACGGGGATACAACAAATATGCAACCAGTTTAATGGTTCTAGCTTACCATGCAAAAGATTGACAACTTTTATATACATTTTCAATGCTTTCCTTGAACAATGGTAAACCTGTTGATGTCAAGATAATTTGGCAAAAGCCAAAATAATGCTGGCAATAAAGTGCATTTGCCAGCATTGCCATTAAACCAAAATTAATGACAGGATGGGCACCCTCCAGATCCATCCCAACCTTCATACAAACCCTAGGCACGCCATTGGGGGGAGGGGGCTGACGACAAAACCCGAAAGTTGGCCCTCCAAACCGGTGGGCTAGATCCGCCAGTGAATGCATAATATATCGGGACGGTAGCAAAGGCGATAGGTGCATGGGTTTGTGCATTGGATCCCCCACTGGTGGGGGATATGTCCTCCAAATTCTGAAAGGTTGCTTTATGCCCCCTCAGTTTCTTTCGTGTCCCCGCCCCTCCCCAAAGCCTCACCTGCCTGAGTATGATGGACACAAAAAAACACCCATGTAAGCGAATCACCATAAACACTAGAAGCCGATCTAGCAAATCGACCAACTCCATAATACCTGTCGCCATAAAATCCCCGGGTGATAAATGAGCAAACGTTAGAAATTTCTGCTCCAGGCCATTCTTCAATAACATAAACCTAGACCATCTCGTATTTTCGCTCGGATGGAAAAATGTACTTTTGTGAGGGGACAAACCTCCATTAATGCAGGGTTTTATACGACTTAGGATGTATTCCCTCTCATACATATCGATATATATCGAACAAACGTGACTCTGGGTGTATTTTGGAATTTCCAAGACCATGGACGAGCGATGGCCAGCCTCAAACATGTACGTCAAATTAACGTCGTATTTGTATTCGTAGGTATTCAGCGACGAGTTCACCAAGCACGTATTTGTATTTGCATTGGCATTCAGAAACTGGTTTATGATCGTCCGAATCAATCACCACAAATGCTTCTGCTCGTTCTGAACACGCTTGAAGCAATTATATAGTCTCACATGACGACTTCAAGGTTCGATACAAAACAGTTTCTTCGGTCTCCTTTTCTCCTCATTTTCACCCAAACCTGCCCAAACCTGGTATCAAGCGATAGCCTATGGTGAACCATCGTGTAACATTTCGAACCGGTACATGTCAAGGTGAAACTTTGAGGTTAAAGGTTAGCTTGATTTATTAGATGACGATATTGAAGCGACATCGACCGAACGCGAGGTTCGGTTGCTATTGCTTCAATTTCCATCAAATGGACGTCGTTCGATGTGTCTTGCTATGCGGTATTAAAAAGCTAAGCAATTCAATTGTATTGTTCAAGAGCAAAGGGCAAGCTGTTCCTCCGGTCGCCTCATTTTTTCGTTTTCCCTCAAACCTATCCAAATCTGGTATCCAGCGATAGATAGTGGTTAACACCATAGCAACCAGACTCGTGCTCGACTCAATTTTTTTTTAGTCGACTCACGTGTGACTCATAGATCCTGAGACCTGATTCGACTCATCATTCAAACAGACTGACAAAAATTCGAATCTATTCAGATCCGACTCAGTGGTATCCGACTCATGAGCTATATGATTAAGTTTGCACTGCCCACACATGATATTTGAATGATTGACTCATGATTTGACTCATTTTTTTAAACAAAGATGTGATTCAACTCACGACCCAAGATACAATTTGCGGAAAAGAATCGATTCAACTCGCGACTCATCAAAAAACGAGTGATTCATGAGTTGATTCTCGATTCAACTCGAGTCAAGCGCATGTGCTAGTAGCCTTTTAACACGCGCCCTGGAGGGAGGGGGGGCGAAATCCGGCCACCCCTCCGGTTTTTCGTAGATAACTCCCGATTCTACCGGCCGACATACGCCCTTGTTTGTGTACCTGCTTAGAAATGAACGGCACGTTGTTTAAAGGAAGAAATACAAAAATGGACCGAAATTATTTCGTGTTAGGAAAAAAAGAATAGTAAAAAGGTAAAAAAAAGAATATCAGCGCCAGACCACAAATATCGGCACTGATGCGCTTCCCGTATATTGGCAAAAAAGAAGTGTTCTTGGCAACACTAGCGTCTTGTTTGATGTATATTGTTTTGCTACATTGTTTCAAAGTCATGTCAGGTCACCGAGGTCAAGTCAGGTCGAGTTCATGACAGGTTAAGGTAGGGGGGGGTGGTCCGGGCCACGTCGGGCTTGGCGGTGCCGGAGCGTGTTCCGGGCATTGGGCAGTTGGCGGCTGGGTGGTTGGCGGGCGACTGCGGCTAGCCGCCGCCGGGCCGGCTGGCTGGTTGCCGGCAGGCCGGCTGGTTGGTTGTCGGGGAGTCGTCCCCCCCCCCCACCCACAGCTTCTGCAACCGCTCCGACACCCTTCCAACCCTTCTGCGACCCGTCGCCACTACTACACGAATTTGTTTTAGCGAGACCAGGCTTCTATCCACATCACATCCACGTCCGTGAGTGCGCCCGGCTGGCCATGTAGCGAGGAGGGGTTGTGGGCTTTGGGTGTGACGTGATACTGTCGGATGGTTATGATTCGGGTACACGACATGGGTACTGCCACCGCCGCCGGCACTCGTCCATTTACAGGACCCACCCGTGTACCCCAAGACAGCACAGCACATCCACCATCCACTCCCCCCCCACGCACACGCACAGCATCGACGTTCTCGGGGCAGCCAGATGCAAGCATGGCCCGGGTAGCATCCAGTACAATTTTGGCAGTGATGTTTCTGACCGCTGAATACTTGCGTTGAATTCGAACTAACTCCACTGGTCCTTAAAACTACCCCTTTAAGCATTCATGCAACAGTCACTCGCTCTTTTCATTCCGCACGATCATTCGGTCCCAGGGATATGAAAAACGAGTTCGCCCACAATTTCCCCCTCCAGTGTTACGCAACCACTTAGCGAGTCGTATTCCATTTCACTGGGGACTTGGTTAATCCCGAACACATATTAATTACCCGCTCCAAGACCTACTTGTAAACGGCTGACGCAACTCTCGTGATTGCGTAATTTGTATCTATTGTCGTTACTGCCCTTAAGACTTGGCAAAACTGGGCGGTGAAGTTTTCCCTGGGCTTTTGTGCTGTCATACGACTGAACTCGGGTATCAATAGCCAACTTACCTAACCTTATTCAATCGACGCCAGGCCGGGGCTTACACGTTGAAGACGTGCGACTGGGTGTGACGTATCCCACGGGCGGGCACGGATCCCTACCACGTTGGGTACGTCCCTGGTCGTCCTTATATCCTAGCCGGCGCTACCTGTTTAGCCTCGGGGCTTATGGCATGCCAAACCCGTCCATGTGTCCCTCGAATCTCTGCACCAACCGTGCCCATGTGCAGAGTTCGGGGGTGGACAAATTACCGGACAGTGTTTTGTCTCTACCCTATAGTCCAGCGCCAGACTTCCGACGAACGCAATGTGGTGGCCCCTTTATCGGCCCCTCCCACATGCATACCATGTTCGCCCCTTCACCTGTACCCCTGGATCGCAGAGGCCAGCGGGATTTTGCGGTCAAGAGATACCTGAGCCCAGTTAACAGTTGCCCCTTGAATGATGCCCAGGAGTAACAATCAGGAGAGTTTCGTCATTGCGCCCTTTCGTCATCCCCCCCCCACACTTTGAGGAAAGGATAATCAATGGCTTATCACGGTCGACGCCCGAGGACACATCTCCCATAGGAGGGTAGCTGGCGGGTTGTCTTTCTCGCTATATCTGCGGGGGTCGTCAAATTATTCTTGCGGCCATCCCCTATGTGCCATAAATCCGTCCGGGGGAAAATATCCACAAACAGACCGATGCTTGGACCGAAGTCATAAGACAGAGACCGAGATTGTGACCATGCCAGGGACAGACAGCTAAACTGGGACCAGGTGTTGGCCCGAGAGTGAGATCAATACAATGATAGAAGCAGAAGGATATTTAGGCTGAAATCAAGAGGCAGAGACTGAGAGTGAAACGATGGCATATCATTGCAGAGGATTTTCAACAAATGCCCTCCGATCAAGGTATGCCCCCTCAGAAGTTCCATTATTTCAACCAGCTGCATTTAGGTCCAGACCACCACCTGTTTTTCGTTGATAATGACATCAATTGTGTGCTCACAAACTGTATCACATTTAATTTGCCTTGCCTATTATTCGGTATCGAATCAGGAAGCGAGTTTGGCAATTTTTACCATAGGTCAAATTAGAGAGGCGAAGTCACATCCAGCTATTTATTTGGAGTCCAAGGGACTCCAACTCCCGTCACACTGAACACAGTCCACATGGCTAATATATAAAAGAAAAGAAAGACATTATACGTACACTTCAACATTGGGACAACTATTTATGTTTACACACACGCACAATTTTCGCCAACACACACACATGCCCCTCCCCCCGCCCCCCTACGCGGAAAAGGCCAGCGCCCGTGGGGTTGGTTACGCGGGGACGGTGGTCGTGATGGATGGGCTCCAGGATGCCGAGCAGCACTCGCATGGCGATGGTGCGTGGCGAAGGCCCTTGGCTGAGTACTTCCTCTCCTCCATCCGAAAACTCAGCCATCTGCCCACCGCTGGACGCCTCTGAGGCGTCGGTCCGGCGTCCACCGCCGCGCGTCTTCGAGTCCCCCCTGTGTCTCTCTCCTCGTCTGTCCTGTTCTGTTCTCTCGAATTTTCTATATCCCCGCCCTTTTTTTCTTACCCACTCCCAGGGCTTCGGGGTGAGCTCGCGCTTTTGATTCGTGGAGTATTCTTCTCTCAGGCCACTCGCATCGTCAAGTCGCCTGGGGCCTTCATGGCGTTCTAGAACGTTCTTGATTGGGTGGTGACTGCTCGAGATCCGGGGCATCGACCTCACGGGCCGATGACCCTTCTGCCGGAGGTGGTCCAGCTGGTGTTTGGGCCCCTGTCTGCCAGCTGAAGGTGCCAAACCATTACTCGGGTTTGTCCCGGATGTTCTTACCGGAGCCGCCTTCTGATCTTGGCGCCAGTGCCACTCGCGTTTGCTTTTACTTCTCGGACACATAATTGAATCGGAAGCAGGTGACCGGGACCTGGTTGGGCTTCTGACGGCCTGTGCTGGCGGGAATATATTACAAATCTGGTGTCGAAAAAAATGTAAGCCTCCTTACATTAATACACGCCCTGGAGGAGTGGAGGGCGAAATCCGCCCACCCCTCATATTTTTGGTACACAACTCCATATTGTACCAGCCGATATACGCCAGTTTTTCTGTACCTGCCTAGAAAGGTCCGGCGCATGGTTTAAAGTAAGAAAAACGAAAATCTGCCGGAAAGTTTTTAAGTTATGGGCCGTTAAAATGCTTAAAACATCGCACCACCAGGCCACAAAACTCGTCGCTGATGCGCTTCCCGTATATTGGCAAAAGGGAAATGTTCTTGTCAACACTAGCGACTTGTTTGATGCATATTGTTATGCTATATAATCTAAAAGTCATGTCAGGTCTCCGAGGTCATCATGACAGGCTAATGGAACCAAACTTGGTCAACTGGAATGTTGTCATAAATGGAAATGACTGTCATGCGATTGATGCCACTTTGCATGTTACTCCCTACACATCCGGAAATATACTGTTTGTCATTGTGTGCCTAAGCGTTTCTATACTCTATTCATGTATTTCACTCCTTTCTTTGCGAAGCCGATTGTGCCTAGCCACTCAACGGAGCAGTCAGATGGGCAGCCAGATTCCGGTAACTGGAGAGGTTGGTTGGTTATTTGGGCGTAGGGGCGCATCGACTGCTTCGGTCATACAGCGCCCAGATAACTAGAGAGGTAATGACCTGATAAAGTGCTCCTATATAGGTGACCTGAGGTGAAATGGCGGATCTGGCATATGTATTGCATCATTAGTAATGTCCAAAACATCATTAATGCCAATTTTGGAGCATTTAAACACAATCACAGCGATCCATAACAATAACAAGCCAAGCCACGCAAGACCAGAAAATTTGGCTATTTTGACCTTATTTTGCCTTGAGGATATTGACCTAAGGTCACGAAATTTGCACACAATAGAGTTAACTATCGTACCCATCCACCCTGCGAATTTCGTTGTTCTAACCGTAATTTGAGCCGAGATCTTAGGGGGGGGGGGCGGAATCCGCCCACCTCCAGTGCGCGTAATTTTCAGAGGCCCTCCATGGCGCGTGTTAAGCCGGGGAATGTCAAGGTCAAAGGTTTTATCGAGTTATTCAAAGGTTTTATCGAGGACAAAATACATCAAGACCATTGGCGGGCCGAAATGGATTGGGGCAGACTCGATAGGGCCCATGCTGAAAGTTAATGTTATTGGGGGAATCCATCTTTGAAGGGACATTTGCCACTCAAAAGTATATAAAACAACACTCCTGCTTTGGAGGGGTAGCGAGGGCATAGCTACATGTAAAGCCTTCTATAGCCTAAAGGGTGTGCATATGCCATAAACCTTCTTATATATCATCCCCGATAACGCATCATCTTCAAAATCATGTACGGTCCCAAAGAAAAAACGTACTGGAGGTCGAACAAAAATTTCGGCGAGACACAAAAATATGCCGCCGGGTGAACGAGAAATGAGACCGGGACTTGGACTTAGGGAAATGAATGAGGAAGAAGTCACCACAAATTGCGTCCAGCCCATAAAAGTGGAGTCTGGTCTCCCCGGCCACACGCGTCTGGTCCCGAAAAGTCACACCGGGACCACAAGAAATTATACCGGACCCCCGAAATCGTACTGGGGTTCCACATATCGGCGGTTTACAGACAAGGAGACCGAAAATGCTGCGAGCCCTCCAAGGCGTGCCGAGTCTCGCGAAATTCGGCAACGCGCTAAAACATGCGTTGCAGCTCTAAATAGACAAACCAGGATCTCTAAGCAAATAACGGAAGCCCTCAAGGCACACCGTAGCCATGAGACCGTATGGGTCCTCAAAGTCAAGCTGTGATCCCCAAAAACAATATGGTCCTTAAGAAGGAAGAAAGACCATGCACAAAATACCTCGATCGAAAGACCTCGGGGTCTTCGAAAACGCGCCGATACCACAATATCGTCGGTGCACAAAAAGTGGCAAAACACTTTAACAAAAGATCCGAGTTCTACAAATGTGCCGGGCCTTTAACAAAAATTTGGTCGAGCCATAGAGCACATCCGTAAACGCAAAAGAGCGGAGCGGGTAAAAAAGAATACATAGATAGGGCCTCGGCTCGGTAGCAAATCCGGTTGGTTGTTGGCTATTGGTTTTACGACACATCAACGGTTGAGTCATGTAGCGTCGCCAATCTCTCACGCCGATTGGTCGCGGGCGAAGAGTAGCGACAGGTGAGGCTCGAGCTCACAACCTTTCGATTGTGAGACGAGCAACTTACCCCTAGGCTACTCGTCCCCGATAGCAAATCTGGGAGCATGATTACCCAAAGGGATGATATGCATCAAATCTTAGTGGGTCTTCAGATTTCTTATCCACCAGAAGTGGCAAGAAGATAACTAATCATCGAATTGAATTCATTGAAATTTCCCAGCGAAAACCCGTACGAAGCATTCCACACGTCAAATATGGCACAATACTATCATTTGACAGCAATAAGCAAAACGTGTTAGGCCCAGTAGAAACCTGAGTACCGCAGGAAGTGTGGCGAATGCACCGAATGCGTAAGACGGGTACATACGTGCACGAACGTTGACGTTTTAGCGACCAGGAGTTATTAACTGGAATGCATGAAATTCGGAAATTTTACATTTTTGAGTTACTTGTACAGAAATAACTTCAGCAGGGTGAGGTGACTACCAACGGATACCGAGAAGAAAACCTTGAGCAGGATGATAGTCATGGTTGAAATTCGTTGATTCCGAAACGATGGCGGCAGACTGGAACCCTTCCACAGGACAATTTAGTTGGTCACTGATTATTTCATTAAAAATTCCCCTTTCAGAAAGTGGTCGAATTCCGGTTACTGTTCCAAATAGGGTGAATGGAGGGTAGGTGGTTCACCCCAAATTCGTTCTGCCCCGTCCCCACAGTGCAAGTCCTAGGTACGCCACTAATCATTGACGCCCGACCGGCCTCACCCATCGGAGTCCGCTATTGCGCGGGAGCAGATGGTGATTCACTGACGTGCTGCAGGCTGGTATGTCCCGGGAGCGACGGTCTCGGGTAAATACCGGCCGGCCCGGCAGACCGACCGTGCAGCCCCGCCGCGGCCGGGGATCGCCGCTGCAAACTGCCGCCGCGAAGTTTGCCCGCACGTTTGATTGTGCGGATTGTTCTCCGAACATTCTGCACAGCGCCCCAGTGCCAGTGTGTTTGTCCGTTAGGTGCGCCATACCAAAGTGGGAGTAGCGGGATGTCGACGTTGGTCATGGAAAAGATCTCATCTGAAATGCGTTCAAACTGGCATTTGTTCACACATTCGCGTCCAAACACAGCAAGTTCTTACCACTACCACTTACCACTTACCTTTTCTTACCATTTGACCTCATGTCGTACTTACAGTTTCTAGGTTATTTTGAGATACCCGATTTTAGGATAAAATATTAATGAGAAAGATAAAAAAAGATGTACCATAAGCTGGTGTCGCATAGCAGACCATATTATAGGTAATCTGTTTCCCTGGAATTGCGCTCAGAGATGTTCGTGCGTCGTGATCCTTAGTGGTGAGCATAAGCATGACACTTATATATGAGATACTGTTAGAAATTAGGCCCGAATACTTCATAAACATACACCAAGAAGCATCAAGACGACACCTCTTCGCGAAAAATGTGGACTCAGTGTTCAAGAAGCAGTGCATTGCACTGTCACGAATACATTATCGTTGCAGCGCCGACGACGGGACAGGACACCAGCGCCACGTAACGGTGTGTATTGTAATGTGTCAGAGGTGTACACGTTTCCGCACGGTTCGCAGGGGTGAGACAGAATAGACCATAGCCGTCACGACATAGGAATGGCAGACCAGACGTATCGCACTAGCGTCTGCAAGTCTCTCACAATGGCAACACGCCGTACTGACACGAACTGTTCACACAATTGATTGAGCGCAGCCACGACGCCCCCTTCAAACGGCGCACAGTGTGACAATGCGAGCGTTCTCACACCAAACTGTCCTCCTAACGAGAACACCGATACCGACACCGACCAAACCTCCCTCCCCCGAACCAGCACAGTAACACAGTTCAAATCCCAAGGCAGAGCAGACCGACAGGTAGCGACCGCCCAGACCGCACGACCACGACTCAGGTCGGGAGGTGGGCACACCCGATACAAGACCAGGTGAGAAAGAGCGAGAGCAGAGACCCGACCATCACCGCGCCGGTAGCCGACTCACGAACGGCCCACAGTCTCTCCGATCCAGCGCTTGGCCGGGAAACAGGCCGGGTTGGTGCACATGGGGCAGGTCATGAGCAGCTGCGGCTTCACACCCTCTCCCGACTCCAGATGTGTCTTGACGATGTCGGCGAGCGCCTCGATGAACTCGGGGTGATCGTTTGGTGTCGGCACGCGGTAGATGCTAGCGCCAGTCTTCTTGCCCAGGTCTTTGGCGTACTCGATGTCCAGCTCGTGCAGCGTCTCAATGTGCTCGTTGACGAACGAGATGGGCACCAGCATGAGGTGTCGGTGGCCGCGCTCGGCCATCGCCTCGATGGCGGCGTCGGTGGCCGGCTGCATCCAGGGCAGCGGGCCCACCTTGCTCTGCCACACCAGCCGGTACGGGTGCGAGTGGTCCAGCTGTGCCATCACCGCCTGCACGGTGGCGCCCACCTCGGCCGGATACGGGTCGCCACGCGACACAGCGCGCAGCGGCAGCGCGTGCGCCGAGAACAGCAGCACCACCTGCCGGCGCACGTGGTCGGGCAGCCGCGCCAGCTCTGTGCGGATGTTGGCGGCGAACACGCGCGCCAGGCCAGCGTGTGTCGGCCACCGATCGATGACGCTGAGCCGCAGCTCGGCCGGCAGCGGGTGCTGGCGGCAGTGCGCGTGCAGGGCGTTGATGCTGCTGCCGGTGGTGGCGCAGCTGTACTGGGGGTACTGGCTGAACACCACCAGCCGCCGCACGCCGCTCTCCAGCACGGCCGCCAGCGCGTCCTCGGTCAGCGGCCGCACGTAGCGGAACGCCACGAAGTGCCGGTGCGGCGCCGTGGCCGGCGACAGTGCGTCCAGCCGCTCACACATGAGTCGGCCCTGCAGCTCGGTCCAGCGCAGGATCGGTGAGCCGCCGCCGATCTCGGCGTACTTCTGCTGGATGGCCGGCGTGCGCCGCCGTGCGATCCACGGCCCCAGCCGGCTCTGCATCGGCAGCTTGATGATGTCCGTGTCGGAGAACAGTCGCAGCAGGAAGTCGTGCACGTCCTCCTGGCGCGCTGGCCCGCCCATGTTCAGCATCAGCACGCCAGTCTGCGGCGGCGGCGGCGCAGACGAGGCAGGCCGCAGGAGACGCAGCGCCGCCTGGCGGCTCGACGTCAGCAGACGCCGGGCGGGGCGGAACGGCATCATGCCCACCAACTGTGCCGGCCCACTCTACTGGACCGATCCTGAGGCAGCACGTGTGCAAACGTCAACACAATGGCGATCACCAGTGCACATCTAGACTATCACCAGAAGTGCTTAGACACACCACAGTACTTAGACTAAACTGTTTAACCCATCCCGTCTCGGGGGAGGGGTCTTCAACTGCCCCCCCCCCCCCAGGTTTTTCGTGGATAGCGGACGAACGGTGCGCGGCAGCGCGCCCAAATTTGGCATACCCTTTCCCACATCAATTTGACATGCTGATTCAAAATTTTTAAGTCAGGTCATCTAGGGTCAAGGAGTTAGTCAAGGTCAAGTGAGTCACCTCCAAAAAAGTTGGACCAGTCGTCACGCTTTAACGGATAGATATTTTAATGAAACTTTCAGCATTTACTTATCTTTACGGATGCAACAAAACGTACGAGTTGAATTTTTGTTTTGTTTTTTGTTTTTGACTACATATAAATTTTGCGTATCTGCCAAATTGCAGTTTAAATAAAGGATTCTGGCTAAAGTAAGCATTTTTATTGGGGCAAGTTGACTTCCAACAACGTGTCTCTGTCTGGAAAAGGAAGATTAAAGAAAACTTGAAAACTCAAAATTTTGAAAGAAAAAGTTATTTTGGGGGGCCAAAAACAATTATAGCCCTGGTCGATTTCGCTGTCCTTTTCTCATTCCAAATATATTGTTTTTTCATATATCCCCAAAATGAACTCCCCGGAATAAAAACATAATGTAAGTCGTGAAAAGTCGTGAAAATCTAGCTCCCTGGTGACGTCACTTTGGGGGAATTTTGTTTTGGATGGTGGACCCGGACACTACTCGTCGAGCGCTTTCCGATGTTTTTGTGCGATGCTTAAGTTTTAATTTTAGAGGGGGATCTTCAACAGTCCCCCCCCCCCCAGACGAGGTGGGAGGATTTTACCGGAAAGACGGCGCGGGTTAAGGTTAGATGGGAGAGGCTTGAGCTCGATGTCCCTATTGCTATAGCATTTATAGTTGAACTGGCAACGAAACAGCCTGATAAATGCCCGTGATGCTACATGTGATAAAAACAACATGTTGCACTACACATTCAGGATCGAGCAAATAATCAGTCCACAATGTTGGTGAAAAGCATGAGAAGGGAAGCATAAGTACATGACACTCTGTAATTCATTTTCGTACGGTGGGATATAAAAAGGAAGCATCAAAGCCCATGACGAGGTCGAAAGAATCTGACAATACGTTGGACTAGCAACACTACACTATGCTAAAATGTCTGGAAGGTGAAACATGTCAACTATTTATCAGCATTTAACAGCATAAATATTAGCGATTAGATACGGGCCATGTGAAATCTACCAAGAACAGGCAATTATTTTATCGCCCTCTTCGAATTTTGTGTGTTGGTCCATCAGTGAAACCATCCCATGTGCTGTCTTTGGAAATATAACGCCAAGTCATGGACCCAGAGGTCGCTTAACTTGTACCTGACCACATCATCTTCCGTACTTGGAGTCTATAACTCACAAACCATGGCGGTGCACGCAGCACGGCGTCACCAGGTTACATCCGGTCATATTTCGGCAAAAATCTATCTTTCGCTGTTTTAGTTGCATTATCACAGCAAATGTTGGATTATTCAAAGTCATTGCAGACTCGGGGCCAATAGCACTGCACAGACTATTGGCATGTCAAAAAAAGGAAAAGAGGATGAGAATTTTTTTTTTTATATAAAAGGCGACTTTTTTTTAATATTTCAAATTTGGTTTTTTTCTTATTAAAAAAAAAGTTTTTTTGTTTTGGGAGAGAATAAAAGGGGGGCTAAAAAAATGGTTAATGGCATAAGCAACCTGGCATATGAGGAAAGATTAAAAATGAATGTTTTCACTTAGATATAGAAGGCTGAGAGGAGATCTCATCAAGGTCTTTAAATTTGTCAATGGTCTGGAGGGGTACCTTGGGAAATGTTTGAATTTAACAGAAATGATGCAATTAGAGGTCATAAATTCAAAATTAAAGTTAACCACAGCAGAACAAGGTAAAGGCAAACTTTCTTCACCAACGGGTAGTGGAACACTGGAACAGCTGCCAAAAACATCGTCAGTAGCAGCACATTGAACATCTTTAAAACAGCATAGACAATCATTATAAGAATATAGGGCTTGCTTTTCAGTATTACAGGGAGGGCTGATTGACAGTTTTGGTGGCAACTGCTCCAACCCTTTTCTTTTTTTTTCCCTTATTTTTTTGTCTTTATATCCACGATTACTGGAGTCCTTGACCAATGATAACCTCGGATCTTGTTCAGACTAAGCACCATTTGGTAGGATGTTTCGGCATATAATTGGAATTAGACGTCCTTTTTTCCCCAGGTAACCCAACACTATCTTGATGTGACCTGTTATGACCATAACCTGAATACTTAAACAGGAATAAGGCACTTATCCGTCGACCTTACGCCCATTCTGATGTGACGTTGGTGGTAGTAAGCAAGTCATTGAGGCTTCAGGGTGCATTGGCTGTGTTGGTCATGTAGTGCCCATATAATATTGATGTATAATATTGAATCAATATTTAATAAATATTGAATTAATTATTGACTTTATTGACACAAATATAGCATCTCTTCACATGTGAAGAGCCGCAAGTTGTGCACAGATGGCTTTAGCAATGCCCTTTCAGGGTTTTAGCACAACACCGACAAGCATGTTCAGTACACTTTGTACTGCCTTTCAAGGATGTGTAGTGACGTTGACTGGTCGGTACGCTGGGATCGCTGAAACTGCTAGTTGTTTTCAGGTATGGACTTTGAGTGGTAGCACTCAACCAAACAATGTTGTTCTTCGTTTTCCCTTTTGGAGTACAAAATATTTAATTTAGTCACAATCCTGGAGTACATAATGTATTGGTATGCATGACACCAACAATTGTCAGTTTTTCCAACACTGGACTTTGGAGCAAGCAAGTTCTCTGAGGCCATGACACCAAGAAACCAATGCCATTTGTGAACTTGTAATGACTGTCAAATTTTGGGGGAAATGTGTGTGAAGAAAAATCATGTGCCTTGAAATATAACTGCATTTGGGATTCATCAGTGTCAGCAAAGGATCCATAATACCTGTTCCAATCTTATCCAACCCATCCCCTGTTTGCCAGCCCAGTGATCACCATAGATTGTTGTTGGGGTAAGTGAATCAGACCCAGCTCTATTTTTCAGCATTCGCTATGTTTGTGCAGCACAAAGGATGGCACTTGTGTGCGAGGTGAATACTAGTGGTGTTGTGCCTTGCATCAGTGGTTTTCAAGGGTACAAGGTTTCAATTCCTCACAGTGCCCACCATCTCTGCCAGGGTAAGAAGTAGGTAAGAAAATTGGTTTCAACCCCACTAAAACAACATTGATTGTTGGCAAGTGCATAGCTATTTTTTGTACTCCAGCTAAAAATTGTGTAGTCCACTATAAAGAAAAAAGGAAATCCTACACTGCCAAGACACCAATGCCATTTGTAAACTTATGAATGACTGTCAATATTTTTTTTTTGAAAATGTGTACAAAGATAAATCATGAAATATAACTGCATTTGGCATTTATCAGTGTCAGTGACAGATCTGTAATAACTGTTCGGATCTCTTGTTTGGCTGCCCACCGGTTGCCATAGATCACCACTGGGGTAAGTGAATCTAACCCAGCTCTATTTTCCAGCAATCACTATGCTTTCCTGGTGGTGCTGGGTGTCAAGTGCATAAGTGGTATTGTGCCTTGGCTAAGTGTTAAGAATACAAGGTCTCAATTCCTTGTGGTGCCTGTCATCTCTGCCAGGATAAGAACACTGGTTTTCAGCCCCACTAAACAGGGTTAATTGTTGGCAAGTGCATAGTGATTTTTGGTACTCCAACTCAAAATTGCGTACTCCTTCCAAGAAAAATATGGAAATCCTACACTGATATGTAACCTAATAATAATAATATAAGAACCTAACCTAGTCAGGAAATAATATGGAACTAATCCAGCAACATAAGATTTTCAATGTCAATGAGCATTTAAGTACACAAAGCATTGCATTTCTTCTTCATCACACCTGCAACACACCAAGTATGGGTAATTGTATGCAATGGGCTTATTTGTGGAGCTAAAATTATTATCTTGTAATTATTTGTCAACTGAACAGTAATCATTTGCAGTGCAATAAGTGGTCACATTGTCATTTTCAGGCTAAAATACTCTGCATTAATACCAACTGAAGAATCAAAGTTTACCTTCATCTCCAATAACATCCAATATGCATGTTGTCCTAAAAATTACCTCCACAGGACAAAACTATCTATTAAACCACTCAACAATCAAGGGCATCCTTTCTGTCCCCTGAAGCTATATGCACCCATTCAGAATTGACATAGGTACTTACTTAAAAGCCAGTAAACTGCATCATCTACCACCCAAATTCAGTTAGATGTCATACACAATCACTAGCAGCAACATTCCTGTCTTACCTTTCACGTCAGAAGGATCTTTGTACATCCTACTGTTGACTGGTGTCTCTTGATCTATAGGTAATCCCTCGGGCCTTCAAATCCCTGATAATTTCAGGTGGCAGTCGTCCAGTGACAGAGATAGCATAAACACCCTTCACAAAATGGTTGATTCTCTGCCATTTACAAACCCAGCTGTCCTCTGGACTCATCACACCGACGGTTCCATCAAAATTAGAGCTTGTGCAGTCATGAACATTTTCCCTGTTTCTTTTCATACCGAGAAATTCGTCACAATTTTCACATCCATCTGCCTCGAACTGCTCAAAATGCTTGATCAGCGAACACAATAAGCAGGCACGTAAGTTTCTGGTGTCCTTCGGGATTGTGTCAAGAGACATCTTCACACTCCTTCAATGGTTTGAAACTATTGGACTGATAAATATTCACGATAGAACACCAAGATAATATTGAAGGCCAATCCCGAGCACATCGGACGCCACCGTCCCCTTTCCTTATCGCAGCGCACCCTACAGCAACGCCACCTTACCTCCGGTTGCAATCGCGCCGCATTGAGCATGCGTGGGTACTAAAATCAAGATAACTAGTGACAGCAGGTACTCCCAAATCCGCACATCTAGTATAGTTAGTTTAAACTAGACGAAGCCTACGCCACGTGACGTCATATGCCAGAAGTGTCCTTTTATGCTAGAATGCTGCTGAATTATATTCCGGTTTTACATTATATTCCGGACTTATATTTCGCACCTTTCTCGGTACATATCTGGGCCACCAAGAAACACAATGCCTTCATGCGTACAGACCAGCAACACAACTAAACTGAGACAGCAACCACGGTGCAACACCTGCTCCGTTCTACCCTGGGTCATGAACACGAGCTTGATCAGCTCTTTCCAGTACAATTCGTTCCAGCCGTGACTTAAATGTGTGTTTGATGCCAGCTTTACTGGCCACCAACAAATCCGTAGATACAAGTTCATGCACATGCAATTGGTTTTGGATTATCCCCATCAAACCAAACCTGATCTAGCCTGTTTTCAGGAAAAAACATGATGCTGTTTCTTTTTTTGCTTCCAAATTTCACAAACCAAAGCATTCATATATAAGAAGCCCAAATGAAGATAACTTGGAAGACAAATGTAGAAACTGAACTTGTTCAAGTTGACCTAACACCTTCTTCCCATTGTCCTAAAACTAACCACCATGGACTGTGTTCCTGGAAGGGAGGGACTAAAAAACAGACACCATCTCACCGACACGGTTTGACCGACACCATCTCGCCGACATGGACCATCTCGGCAACCGCTGGCTCGATCTTCATGAGACCTACACCAAACAATCGCCAGTGTGCCAGAGGCGTGTGGTTTGGACTTTCGTGACCTTGGGTCAGGTCAAAGGTCACGAAATCGCAGAAAAACAATTTTAGGCTCACCGACATGACCGATCTCGGTAACCGCTGGGTCGATTCCAATGAAACCTTCACCAAACGAACGGCCGTGTGCCGGAGTGACCACTACCAAACTATATCATCATTTCTTTACAGGCAGTGACAGGAAAGCTGGGACCGAATGGAGCAAAGCAAATTAAAGTGAATCAAACCACACTTAACGCTATGATCATCGTCATTTGGCCGAGCTAGGAGGGACGCAGTTGCCATTTGTCGACTCAGAATTGGACATATGCTAGCGACACATAGATACTTACTGATACTTAGATACTTACATAGATACACATAGATACATAGATACTTACTGATACTTACCCCCACTCCCCCCAAAAAGTTGCTAAATTTAGTATGGACGCCAGCAACCCAGTGGTATAGGCTTGAATGCCTATCGAATGGTACTGCCCCCACCCCCTCACCCGCCAATGTTGGCTGTGCCCTCACTATGATTTCAACTTTTAACAAGAGACCCTATGTGGTCCTCCCCTCAAACAAGAGTGTCGAATGCAGACTTATGTGTTCAACATGCCCAATAATCTGATCAGATCAACAGACATCCGAAGCTCATTGAAAGTTTCCACTAGGTGTTGGAGTCCACGTTCACCTGGACAGACAAAATGATCATCAAGTACTTCGCGGGGATACTGAGTGAGACTAAGTCTTTCCCTGTGAGACCAAGGCTGACGGAACACTGGCGACGTGTGCTCGCCAAGAATAATCTGGAGAGGCGTGGAGCCGAGCTTAGAACTGGCATCGCTCTCACTCCAGCACGGGTCAAGTCATTTGACTGTTCGATGCCATACACAGTTGATTGTTTTGATAACAAATTATATACCGTGATCGTATGCACACATAGGGTGCTGTTTTGCATACTTTTGAGGTGGCAAGTGGGCCCTCAATGTTCGCTTTCTTCCCCAATAATCTCAATGTTAAACAACATGGGGCCCTATAGGGTGCACCCCCAAGTCTATTTGGGCCTGTCCATTGCCATTATTTATTCCCCCAATTGTCTTCAGAATTTAACGCCATATGCACACCTCCAGGAGCATGGCGGCGCCACGCATTTTGGCAGATGGGTGCAGATGGGAGGTGGAAAAAAATCCATCTTAAAGTGAATATTTGCCATGCACCGTCGTAGGGTTAAGGTTCAAGTTATTCAATTCAGGCGGACATGCCTCCTGCCCCCATCCCCGATTCAGCGCCACCCATACCATGGAGTAGCTGGGGGCCTACATCCTGACCTAAGCCGTTAGCGCCTTACGCACTTCCTATGACTGGCTGGACAAAAAAGTGACCAACTATAGCGCAAGTTGAGGTGACCGACCCCGGCGCTGCAGAATAACTGCGTGCATGACTTCCCTTTATATAAAGCTGGTTCCATGCAAGTAATATTATAATGTAGTGCCACTAATTAGAAGGATTTCTCCTCGACACGAACAAAAGTCCTACCCGCATCGGGCCCCAAACTTGGTACCTGAAAGTTATTAGACCAACCAGCTACCGCTTACACCGCCGGCGCCGACGGCCCGGCCGCGTTTAAGTTACATGGTGTTGGTGGATATAAGATGTGCCCAAACAACAAAATCTTAGATAATTAATAACACGCTGATTTGAAAGTTTAGCCCGCGCCGTCTTTCCGGTCAAATCCTCACACCCCGTCTCAGGGGGGGGGGGGCGGTTGAAGACCCCCATCTAAAATCAAAACTACGCATCGCACGCAAACGAAAGAGGTGTCATCGAAAAGCGGTCGACGAGTAGCGTCGAGGTCCACCCTCCAAATCAATTTCCCTTAAAAGTGACGTCACCAGGGAGGCTAGATTTTCACGACTTTTCACCACTTACATTATGTTTTTGACTTTGGGGAGTTCATTTTGGGATATATGAAAAAAAACAAAATTTATTTGAAATAAGAAAAGTATAGCGAAATCGACCAGGGTATATTTTTTTTGGTCCCCAAGATACATTTTTTTTTGTGAAATTGCAAAATTTTGGGTTTTCAAGTTTTCTTTAATTTTCCTCTTCCAATGGGTGGTGCAGACTGAGAAATGTTGTTGGAAGTCAACTTTCCCTAATATAAAATGCTTACTTTAGCCAAAATCCTGTATTTAAACTGCAATTTGGCAAATACGCAAAATTTATGTGTAGTCAAAAAGGAAAAAATCCACTCGTCCGCTTTGTTGCACCCGTAAAGATAAGCAAACGCTGAAAGTTTCATTGAAATATCTGTATCCGTTAAAGCATGACGACTGGTTGAACATTTTTGGAGGTGACCTCACTTGACCTTGACTAACTCGTTGACCCTTGATGACCTGACCTAAACATTTTGAATCAGCATGTCAAATTGATGTGGGAAAAGGTATGCTAAATTTGGGCGCGCTGCCGCGCGCTGCTCGTCCGCTAGCCGCGAAAAACCTGAGGGGGCGGTTGAAGACCCCCCGAGACGAGACGGGTTAACACGATTATCAAAATTACATGAAACAAGCTTTCACATGATGTATAATTTACACACATCACCTGTACTTGCTAGTCGGCAGTACGCTCGAAAAAAAAAATCATTGCCGTCGTGGTAACCGGCTGAGCCCGAATCGAAGCCCAGATGACATCACCGGCTGCCAACACCCATTGGCAGGGGCCATCTTATACTAGTTAAGGATACAACGGAATCTAGGATGCTTTCTAGTTCCAGTCCTGATGACGAAGACGAAAATGTTCGACATTTTTTGTAAAATCCACCACAATCTTGGTCGGTATGATGACGTTTCTGAAACATGCTACATTTGTTTTGAAACCTAGGTTCTTAACGACCAGATAATACTTCAAAAGTACGCCGTGTCGGAAATTACAACATACCGAATAATATCCTCCTCAATAAAAAGCAACTATCGGATAGGTATTATCGCCGAATAATCTCACATCGTGAAAGAAAGCAGCAGTATATTCGCGCATGTGACCTTCAAGGTCAAAGTTTGACCCCAGGTGAGGATCGATGAAATTCAGAAGTTTAAAGTGGTCCACCGGGGTATGATGTGCTGGCTAGACGAACCCATAAATGCAGACCATCTTAACACTGATGCATGCTGAAGCGACTCAAGAACCAGCATATTGCGTGACGTGATATAATTCACTCTATCAGTAAAACATCCAACCATTCCAATATTTATGCATCATCCAATCATTCAAACATCAATGCATTTCCCGGCGAGAAGTGCGGGACCCTAGATTTGACCTAGTTGAACCTTTGGACATCTGTAGGTGAAAGGGTTCGTTGTAACAACAACACAAACATTGTGATGGTGCATGTACGGCAACAGCTGCGAAGTCCTGATCGTCTATACATTGCAACCGGGCCTACCCTTTCAGCCCCGGGGCTTCGTGGTACGCCAAACACGTCCTTACATCCTCAATAAAACTGCACAACCCGTTCCCCACGATAGAGAACTGAGGTGAACTAATTGCCGAGCAGTGTTTACCCTATCCTACTGTCCGGAGTTCCAACGAACAGCAAGTTAGCCGCCTAGCCGCAATAACTGCAGCCGCAATAACCGCTTCGCCGCGGTAGCCGCTTAGCTACGGTAGCTGCTTCTCCACGGTAGCTGTTTAGCCGCGGTAGCCGCTTAGCCGCAGTAGCCGCTTAGCCGCAGCAGCAGTAGCTGCAGCGGCCTCACATGCACACCGGCCTCGAAGCCCATGTGCGTGCCTGATTCACAGAAGCCAGCGGGATTTTGTGATCAAAGAACCATTCATTTTTAGCTACTTCCTCAGAAAATCCCATCACTGCTTTTCGGAGTTAAAAAGAGGAACCAACGCAGACTATATACAGGAATATGACGGTGCCGCACAACTTGGACGGTTTTGGCATCTGCCAGTTTCTGGAACTTTTTGTCCGTAGGAGAGCGGCTCGCAGGTCGGCTGTCTCACTGATCAATATACCTTTTAAAATAGATACATTTCACGAAAATATCCAGCCATGATAAGTGGAGTATCACTTGCATGTCGGGACTAGGTCAACCGTGTCGATAGGTCGACCGTGTGTACTCTTGCACCTAAGGTACTGTCCACATCTGCCCGTCCGTTACTGGTGACACTGCCCGAGAGAAAGGCGCGACGCTGCGTCCGCTTCGCAGGCGGATGCGATGATCTCGCCGACTGCCGACGCCAGCGACCATGTCAGTGCGGTCCCGCAGACTGGTCTTTTGGTCCTGCAGGAGCACCTGCTGACCCATCCGGAGTGGTTGACGGCAGCGAGTCGCCACCTCATAGTGCTCGGTCGCGCGCCGCTGCATCTCTTCGGCATGGCGTCGCACACGCCTGCCGCTCCATGCCAACACTCGGCGAATGCGAATGATCTGCTGGTACCGTTGGCCTGGGGGGGATGGCTGCGTAGGACCTGGGCTGGCGAGCACCCGTACACTCGCGGCGTGTTGCGCAGCACCAACATTTTTTTTTTCAGCGTGCACGTGCGTATCTGGATCTCCTCTTGTCGTCGTTTTCTGAATAAGCCCCTTGACGGCTTTGACTACCGCCTCCTGGTGTCGGTTAGATTGCCTACATTGAGGTGTGGACACTTGAGGTTCCACGCCCTATCGGCGCAAAAGGGTATGGGTGACTTTTGTGGTAAACTGCGGCCCGCCGTCGGCTTGCAAGCCGCTTGGCACGCCAGTGGCCGTGGACATGAAGTAATGTGTCGCAGGCTGGGCACCAGGTCGCCGGCAGTCACTTCGCCGCTCACGTGCGACAAATGGCCGCCCCGATAGACGGTCTACACACACAAGGTATGTGAGGCCATCCGAGGTGAAGTAGTCCTCAGACATGGCTTTGAAGGCCGCTGACTGCGTCTTCTTCGCCTTGAGTGGTTCCCTCTGCTGCCTAGGTAGGCGCAGCTGACTAACCTGGCAGAAACGTACACAGCTCTCTACACATCTTGGTCGATGCCAGGCCAGTGCAGCGGATTCGGGTGTCGTTTTTGTTTGTCCGAGCTATGCCCAGGGGCGCCGCCACGAATTTTTGGCTGGGGGGTCAGGCTCCACAGTTCAGCAACGACCTATGGGGTTCAATGTCCGGTGAGCGGGGGGGGATGGAGAAAGCAAAGCTTGGTGTGTACAGCCAACCAGTCAAAAACAATAAACTGGGAACACTTCATGCTTTATCCATGAACAGCAACTCTGCATTGATAATCATAGCAACTTTTCTACCATTGCCCCGGATTCGGCGACAAGCGTAACATTCCCCGACTATGGCAACATTTTCAGCATTCAGAAGCGTAGACTTGACTCGTACATCATCGACTGCATCAGCGACACCGATGCGGACTAGATAAATTCAGCGACTGCCACGAGGAATTCATGCCTACAAACATACAACAACTGTTCGTGAGGAATTAAAGCAAAATGCTACAACGTTCTTCGAAATAAAAATTGGCGCTCCCGTCCCAGGCAAAGCACAAAATCAGGTAATGTATCGCGACGCGTCGGCAGTTCAATCAAGCAATCTGAAATTAGAGGGCTCATAAACAAACTGGAGCTCCCGCTGCCGCTGTGACACATGCGCGCCACTCGCCAGTCCTTTACGCGAGTCCGAACACCCGCTCTCGCCCAGGGTTCTGACGGATGAAGGCAGCCGCGACCTGGTCGACATCCACGCGAGTCAGGCGGTCGCGGTGGACGTGGCACACAGCTACCGCGTTGAGGCGCGCCTGCCCCATTGTGGCGCGCAGCCATGTCTTCAGCCGGCGGAGCGTACTGAAGCTGCGCTCAGCCGTGGCGGAGCTGGCCGGCAGGGTGAGGAGCAGGCGCGTCAGCTTCACTGCGTCCGGGAACATCTTGCGTGTGGGCTCATCCAGGTTCCGGATTATATCTGCCGCTTCTTCGAGGCTTTCCGGCCGCCTGCTTTTAAACAGGACGCGCAGCTGCGGCGCCAGGTCAGCAGCTGACAGCTCCGCTGACCACGGAGAGCTGCTCAGGAACTCTCTGAGGCCTGCGGCGCCACCGTCAGCCAGCAGCGCCTGCTCCGCCTTGGCGTGATGCTTGACGCCTTCCTGGTCCAGGCGGTCACTCAGCTGGATGCAGGCGGTGTCGATGGCCAGCAGCAGCTCTCGCCGTAGGTACTGTTGGATGTCAGCTGGCTCGTCTGGTTCACCGCCGTCGCCGTCGGCGTTGCTGGCTGAAGCGCGCTTCTCCCGCGGCAGCACGATTGGCACGTCGCAGCCTGATCCCTTCACCTGCTGCAGGCACTCCTGGATGGCTTCGTCCGCCCCGTCGCGCTGAGCCTGCAGCTGCTGCTTGGCGGACTCGGCTCCACGCAGAAGCTGGGAGACAGTGCAGCGGGAGCCCTGGACGCTGCGGTTAAGCCGGTCCAAAGGCGACAGCACTGCACGCGCCAGGTGGAGCGCCAGCAGGGTTG
Source organism: Imbricaverruca yamaguchii (assembly GCA_034440575.1). Lineage (NCBI taxonomy): Eukaryota > Metazoa > Arthropoda > Thecostraca > Neoverrucidae > Imbricaverruca > Imbricaverruca yamaguchii. Next base: position 2,337,666 of record JAOTOL010001656.1, on the reverse strand, counting down.
ACTCCTTGCGCAGCTGGGCGTGAAGGCCCGCCGCTCTCGCCGCCACGTGGCTGCGACCAGCGCCCAACTCAGCGAGGTACTGGCCACCGTGGCCAGTACCTCGCTGTACTGGTTGATGGCAGCATCCACTGCCTGTAGCCGCACTGTCCACCTGGTGGGGCAGAGCGGCCGCAGCTTCCTTGGCACCTCCTCCCCCTTGCCCACGCACAGCTGCCGGAACTTCTCCCGGAAGGTGAGGGACTGGCCGAAGAGGCGCCCCAGCTCGTTCAGTGTGTAGAGGGCGTTGCGGATCAGCTGGGAGGCGTCGGCGCTCTCCTTCGCCACTAGGTTGATCCATTGGGCGCCGCAGTGGACAAAGAGCGCTGCTGACTGTTTGCCGCGCAGGATGGCTTGGGCGCCGCGGAAACCTCCCGCCATGTTTGCGGCCCCATCGAAAGTGAGGCCGCGAAGGCCAGCCAGGGGAGGTTCAAGCGCTGAAGCGAGTCCTCGATGATGCGCGCCAGAGCAGCACCCGTCGTCGACGGCGTCTCGTGAAACCCCACGAACTCCTCGTGGACTTGGAGGGCCTGGTTTGTATACCGGATGCACACCGACTGCTGCTCGTGGCCGCTGAGGTCTTGGGTGCCGTCGACGATCACGGAGTAGCAGAGGTCGCCGGCCGCACTGTCTTGGATCTCCGTGATGATCTCTCGCAGCACCTGATGACTGGCGAGCAGCAGCAGCTCATTCTGACAGTCTGAATGCGTGAATCGCTCCCTTCTTTGCAGCCACTGCTGTAGCTCGGGGCAGTCGGCGGCTCGCAGCTGCAGCAGCTCGATGAATATGCCCTGGTCCTGTTCATGCCCTCTGAGGGCCAGACCCTGTCTGCCCAAGTACACGAGGCTGGTGATTATCTTCACGAGGCAGGCCCTGTTGGTCTGCTGCTGGCGCTGATTGGCCGTCTGAATGACGTCTACGATCGGGCGGCTCGCAGTTGGGAGGTTGTCCCCGTGATCTGTGGAGATGGCGTGCTGCTTAAACTTCTCCAGCGCCTTCTTCCAGTTGTTGAAGCCGCCAGCCCAGAAGCCAGGTTTCTGAGCTGGGTTGGCGGTGCCGCGCTCGTGCGCGCGGACGCAGTAGAAACATAATACTTTTCCACGGACGGGGTCGAAGTGCAGCCATGGGTACTGCTGGTACCAGTGATCATGGAAGACCACAGTCTTGCCTTGAAGCACCTGCTTAGGGATCGTCCTAGCTGGCGGCTGATTTGGCGTCTCTAAATCCAGGAGGCGCCATGGCGACTGCTGCGGCGATGATGTTGAGTCACGACTGAGACCAGGATCTGGAAGAAAAGGAGGAAGGGCATACAAGTGGCCAGAAAATGGATGTGTGGGAAAATCACTCGCGTCGAACGCAAGTTTTAGACGACGAGATGGTGTTCCTTCATTGACCACTGGTTTCACAACTCTAGCTATAGCTCCAGCACAACTCCAGCACAACTCCAAAGAAAACCCCAAGAAACTTTGCGAGCGGAAAGCCAAGAAACTGGTTACGCTAAACCAGTTTCTCAGCTAGGAAACTGGTTTAGAGCAAATGGTTTCCTAGCTAGGAACCGGCATTGATTTGCCCCCAAAATTTGGCTCTGAACAGGGGCCTAAAATACTGTTCGGAAGTGAGATGAGTTCAAGTTTCAGAGCACTTCCCAGCACAAACAATCCCATTTTACCTTTCGACCTTACATACATTTGATTTGACGGCAAGTATGTCTAGTTGCTCATACAAGGGACGATCGTTTCTGTGTTTCTATGCATCGCACCATTTATCAAAAAAGGGAAAAGATGAAAGTGAGAATCAATCGATACAAAAATGAAAGATCTGAAAGCGAAAATAGGGTTACCTTCGAACCCAGTGAAAAGGCACTGGGTACTAGGGGAGGGTACCTGAGGGGCCAATATCTCACTTAAAAAAGGGAAAAATAGACATTTTCATATCGAGACAACAACAGCACCACAGAATGGGCGACAGGTGTGTTATAAACTCACCAGTGCAGGCGCGCTTGGAGGGTGGAGGTGTAACAGGAGCTGAGGCTCCGGTGGAGGAGGATGACGTGGCAGCTGGACGAGGGACTAGTGAGGCTGACTGTGGCTCCTGGGAAGTGGTGAAACATATGTGAGTTGGAAAGTTGACAGAAAAGTTAACAGGGGTAGGTGAGGCAGATCACATGGGGGCATCTGAGTACTCCCAACTTCCCTGCCTGAGTGCACCACTGACAGTTTTGTGTGCATATATGCAGCCTTTATGGCGCATGCGACTGTTTAGACCCATTAATTGGCCATGCCTTTGATTTCTCAACCCTAGACATGATGACTGATAAAACTGATCTGGTACCTACATACAGCAGTGCAGCCAGGAAATGTGTAAGGGGGGGGGGGGAAGTGGGTGGGGCTAACACAAAAGGGGCCTCGACAGTGCTAGATGGGCCCCATCTCCCAGGGAGGCCCAGGCCTCTATGTCTCCCCCATCAATGACTCAGCAACCAGGGGGGGTGCATTCCCGACATTTTGAGGGGCCCGGCGGCTTCCCTTCCAACTCACCTTCTTAGAAAAAAAAAATCGGATGTCCATGGTGACAGCAAATCTCAGGCAGTAGGTGGCTATTAGGAGACACCGGCACTGAATTGTTTATTTATATGTCCAAGGCCCTAATGGACTGTTCAGACCTAGCGTAATTTCGACGCAAAAAAGACAGCGCAATGACAGACTAGGCGTAATCCCGACGCACTGGGCGTAATTTCGACGCATCAGCAGACCAGTGCAGTGACATCGCCTGGACGCGAGTATGCCAGCGATCTACTGACAGATCGGTTGCTATGACAACAAAATCAGCTGTTTAGATTGGGTTCAAATGTGGCACAGATGTGGCGACTGAGTTTTGTCATTGCAGATGATCCCAAGGCGTTAATTTGTGAGTTGCTGCGATTTAGGGTGATGCTTCTCTGTGGTGGTAATTTTTCGAGAGTGGTTAGAAGTATATCTCGCTTTTGTCATAAGCAGTTTTCCTCGTTAGCATTTTCATTATCCGTTTAGTTTCGCACCATTTCTAGCTTTGCTGTCTGTCGACCTTGCGTCAAGGTCGCTGTGCGCCGAGCGGAAAAAGTTGAGAAAATCCAACATTGTGCGTTCGGAAAACGCCAGCGTTTTGTAGGAATCGGCAGACAGCTGACGCAAGACCGGCGCAAAGCGCTGTAAACAACACTAGTGCGCCAAGATACCTGTTTTACATATTTGCTACCATATGCTGGGAGAAGTGTTTTCCTTCATTCTGGTTCATTTATGAATGCGGAAAAATCCATTGACTGGGGCCCGACAGGTCTCGAAAGTGGGCCCGGCAGGTCTCAAAACTTGGGGGGTCAACCCCCCAGCTCTGCCGGCTGGGGGGTCGCGACCCCCCCCCAACCCCCCTGCTCAAGGCGCCCCTGGCTATGCCCTGGCTGGTGACTAACGTGGCGCCGACGCAGTCTCACGCCGCAGGCTCTGCGACACGACCAGTCGATGGACGCACACGACCAGGCCGTCATCCACTGCCAGTCGATCGCGTACTCCCCAATACAGATGCAAACTTGGGTCCAGCTGCGTCTTGTGCTCCGGAAGCCCAGCCATTCACCTCGTCTCAGTACGATCCTGGTTGGATCTCTGTCGGCGTCTCCCGTACCTCTGTCAGCGCCAGGTCTGTCAGCGCCAGGCCGCATTCACGGACTCCTGTGCAGGTTAGATCAAGTCATTTACCCGCGCCGTTTCAGGGGTGGGGGGGTCGTTAGCCGCACCAAGGATTTTACGCAGATAGTGAAAGAACCACGCGCGGCAGGGCGCCCAAATTATACATACCGTTTCCTACATCAATTTGGCATGTTGTGTACAATTTTTGAAGTCAGGTCATCTAGGGTCAACGAGTTAGTGAAGGTCAAGTGAGGCCACCTAAAAAAGCCAAACCAGTCGTCACGCCTTAACGGATGAACATATGTTAATGAAACTGTCAGCGTTTGCCTATCTTGAGGGACGCAAGAAAACGCACCAGATAAATGCTTTATTTTTTCCTTTTTTAATTATTTAGTAATATTGCATATTCGCCCATTAGAGTTAAAATAGAAGATTCTGGCTAAGATGATCATTTTTCATCGGAGCAAAGTGACTTCGAACAACGTTTTTTTTTGGTCCGCTCTACCTATTAGAAAAAAAGAAAATTAAAGAAAACATAAAACTCAACATTTTGAAATTTCCAATAATAAAATTTCGATATTTATGTGGCCAAAAATTGTACGGCCCTGGTCGATTTCCCTTTCCATTTCTGATTCCAAATATTTTTTCTTCAAAGTTCCCCGAACATGAACCCCCAGAGCAAAATAAAATGATGTAAATCGTAAAAACATACATCCCCCTAGTGACGCCACTTTTGGAGTGAGGAAACAATTTGGAGGGTGCCTGTCACTACTCGTGGAGTGCTTTCTGATGACACCTTTCGTTTTCGTTCGATGCTTAGTTTGGAGATTAGTGTGGGGGGGGGGTCCCTATCAGTCCCCGAAACAGGGTGTGAGGATTTTACCGGAAAGATGGGGAGGGTAATAGGTTAACGTGGGGATTAGGTTTTTAAGTCCAAGACGCATCACTTTGGAAGGTAACCATGAATTCAGCATTCAACATTTTCACAGTTTGGATGGTCTTTAGCAAACTGACCTTCGACCGTTGGCGACCAGAAATCAGCGCAACAGACACATGTGGACGAAGATATCAAGAACCAATTGATTCTAGGGTTATCGTGGGTACTGATTTCTGATTCGGCTTTCATGTGTATCCCAAAGGCCGCAACTTGAACAAGATGGTATTTAATGTGTATATCATGCATAGTTCGCCATCTATTCAGATCCGAAATTTAAAAAGGGCCAAATCTGCTGAAATCCACCGGGACATGTTCACCAAGTATCGTTTCAGACCAATCGCCTAGCCCGATATGATCTGACAAGCTTTTCGCCAAAAGCGTTGCAGTGAATGCCTGCAAGTCTCGGCAGAGTTTGCCACCTTGACGGCGTGCTCGGTCATTTCTAGCCTGGCCACTAGGATAGAGTGATTTCATGCGCAATATGATTGTCAGAAGCCACAAACACATTGCCTAACTTCGAAAGTGCTTCGTCCACTTTACCGCCATAAGCTTCATGGCGCCCAATTGTAAATAAACAACTTTTAATAACTTATGCCTGGCTGGACAGGTTACCAGTTAGGTGATTTCCAGCATGTTACCACAATTAATAAACTCAATGAACAGTACCCCAAATCGTTGGCTCTACGTTTACTAGTGTGCAAAGCAGGGCCTCCTTTAGCATGGTAGCTGAAGGCCGTAGTCCCTCAGTCACCCCCCCCCCCAGCCAGTAACCCATCCCCATTGCTTTAGTTTTATTATAGGGGTAGGAGTCTGGTTTCATCGGAAGATAGGCCCGCGGTCGCGAGTGGGCGCGACCCCCAGTCAAAGTCTGAGGGCAGGCCCTGGTGCCAATGAAAGCCGTTGTCGAATATTCCGCCTTAATTTAGCTCAGAGTAGACTTTTAATCGTCATCATCAAGCTTATATTAGCTAACGATATCGGATAGCTGGAAAGGTTTGCTGACCTTTGTCATCCTTTTGAGTTTCTAATTGCAAGAGGAAACCAGGCCCCAGTGAACTGGGAGGATTTCATGGCAATCGCCGAAAAAAAATCACGATTCCATGAGTCGTCGAGAGGTGTTCGCACATATGCTCATCGAAGGCACAATATCTCAGTGACCTGACGTGATGCCAAAATGCTTTGCTCACCAAGCAATACGGAAGTCAAGTTCAAATAGCCATCCGCATCTTGCCGTAATCGAGTAAACAATGCAGCAGATTTGCTCTTGTCCACTTCATCAATCCGTCCATCATCATCAATCATCACTCATCAAGCATCGGGCGCTGCATAACCGACGCAGTCGATGTGCCCCTAGATTCCAATAACCAACCAACCAACAGCCAACCATCAATCAGCAACCATCAATCACCACCCATCATTCATCATTTATAAATCATCAATCAACCAATCATCGACCATTAGTTGCATTGGCCTCTCATCTGTGCCAGCGGCAGCTGACATTTGTCACCTTCAATTTGCTGGAGAGAGATCGTACGTGGGGCCTGTCGTACGCCACCATCTCATGCCCCGATAATTTGATAGCTGATCATTTTTTAGTAAACCAGAAGCGATGGTTGCGCATTAATAGCATAGTGACAACAAAGTGATGACCTTACAGATGCAACCTGCGACTTGGCGGGTCATTTCTAACATAGCAATTTCGTCGATTTCTAAGTTTCGAATTGCTATCTGAAACTCGGCTCAGGACCCTTGTAACTTGTGAGAACGTGATATGGGCGACGAAATATGTAATATGATATAGCATGACGTACACCGGAAATGTGTTGGATACATACTTTACTTGGTTACCTACTAAAATGCGCATGAGTGGAGGATCGGAGCGAAAGTTCGTGTGGTGCATTACGTTTTTGTTATCATTCTTTCCAGTGAAGCCCATTAGCCCCATGCCAAGTTTAAGCAGCCTTGGTGTAGCGCGCAGGTGACACCTGCTCCATAGCAGTCTTCGCCCACATGCGCCTAAACACGCTGCAGTCAAACAAGCAGACAAAAGCAGCAGTAGCCCGAAAAACCATCCATGTTTAAAAAAAAACACTATGTAACCCTCAACATCCGGGCAAAGGCTCATTCAAAACGTGGTCTATCCCCACAAAGACGTGCCGAGCCTCCCAAAAACAACGCCGGAGGCCCAAAGACTCTTAGCTCCCACAATCGTGCCGGAGACCAACAATATCGCATTGGAGTCTCGGAGAGTCGATTCGGTACCCTGAAGAAAAGCACGTCAGAACAGGAAGGACGAGCCATTCTCAGAAAAAAAAACAGAACATGTGCTGAAAACGGCGTCTGGTCCAGGAAACTCATTGGGATTCCGAAAACTCACTCCCGGGCCCTAGAAATGTGTGCCATATGTGGAAAAATCGTACTGGCATCCGGAAAATAAATCCCGATTCAGAAACATTCGCAAAAATTTCCAAAGGAAAACTCCAATCGGATCCTTGAATATTCGCGCTGGGGCTCTAGAAGTTTCATTTGGGGCTCCAAAACGTCTCATCAAAAGCCACAGAGTTCGCATCGGCCGGCCAAAACAAGCACAGCACGGCCCTAAATACTCACTGGACCGCGGCCCGGGTTTACATCGCATCCGTAGTAAAATGCATACGATGCATTGGTGATCGGCTAAGCGTGCTGTATATCGTGTCAGCATCCAATAGCCATTATATGGACAAATAGAAACCCTGTAGCATTCCTTGAACACTGTGAGTCGATCCTCAGCACAACGATTGAGTACTGAGCACTAAGATGGAGTCTCAGCATCCGAAGTGTGCAGTGTGGTCGATAAATTTGCAGCTCGGTTCCGTGAAGCGCCTCTCTTGAAGAGCATAACGAGACTCCAACTCTTTGAACTCCAACTCAGATTGAAAGAGAGCATGATAGACTAGATGCAGACATGTGGTCGACTCAAATATTTTTAGTCGTCTCACATGTGACTCATAGATCTTGAGATCTGATTCGACTCAATTCAGACTCAGAGCTCGCAAAGCATGATTCGACTCGCGACTCAAACATACTGAAGAAAAAAATTGAATCGATTCAGATCAGACTCAGTGATATCAGACTCATGAGCCATATGCACAAGTGCACGCACTCATTGTATATATATATAATTCCGCTCTTTAATTTGACATACATAAATATGCTTTGACATCAGAATGTTTAACATGGATACTTATTTATAGTTATTGTCATTAGTTTTTGATAAATATATTCAGTACTCCTCATTATTTCCTCACTTGAAGTTGACAAGTTAACAATTGTAATGCTAAGCACAAATGATTATGCTCTGTTCTAACTCCCTACTTTGTGTCATGGCATTCTATTCACAAATATACAAGTTTTATATCATTTGTTCATAACTTGCATTTCAGTTACAATATTCAAATGACTCATTGTGATTCGAAATATTGACTCATGATTCGACTCATTAAAAAATAGATATGATTCAACTCACTGCTCAATATATATTCTGGGGAAAGAATCGATTCATCTCGCGACTCATCCACAAACGATTGATTCATGAGCCGATTTTCGATTCAACTCGAGTCGATCACAAGTACAACTAGATGACGATATATCTGTGGATACACCGCCCCTGTAACTGACATGCATGACCCTCTCTCGAATAGTTCTGTGCGAACTTTGGAGTATCATGCACGTGCTGTACACGAACACCTGATATGTTTATGATCTGCATTTGGCTATGTTTGCTTGTTACTGATAATGCGTTGTGTGATATCAAGTACTTCTCTAAGAGATGGAAATGATCCACTCAAATAATGTCTTAGAGAGCGAACTGTATTTTCATTGGACGCATTTGACTTCAATCGTCATTTCAAGGTCAGGTCAGCGCGCATGCCAATATGACCTCTGCGACAACTCAAACACAGGTTTTGGCGCAAGTCATGCGCTCTAATACGGCACCGATACGAAATATCTTCCATAATGCATATGCAATCTTCATTTTGAGGTCAGATTTCTGGCCCATGTTTGACCTCTGTGACCTCTGATACACTTACATGTGCAATTACCTTGGCCTATGACAAGATTGATTTAGATTAAGACCCATATCGGTCCTATTCTTCGGTGCACACAAAGCCACTGATTCGAGGTCAGGTCACTGACCCAGATCTGATTGCTCTGACCTTTTGACACACTTAATAATATCATCATCTTGTTCTATCAGTGGTGAACAACTTTGAAACAATACTCATATCGGCAATGCTCATGGTCAAGCACAATAACAATGCCTGGAATTCAGTCCAGCTTTTGACATTTCACCTCAGTGACCCAGTATTGATGGAACTCTTTAAAAAACAATTAACGCCAATAGCTAGGCAAGTGGTCGGTGAAGATGGGGCAGTGTTCGGCGAAAAAAGAAGCAGCACCAAAATTTGACTTTTCGAAAGGTCTTGAGGTCGATAAAAGGTCACGAGTTAGCATAACCTAAAGTTGACCTCGACAAGCCACAATTATGTTTGTGGTATTGTATTGGTTTTCCTCTTTCAAAAGGTGTATCAGTTTGGTACGCTAATTGTTAACAGTAAAGCGATGCAAATTATTTTATGCAATGCACTTTCCCAGTCACTTCGAAATTTCGATGATCTGTGCAACTCCTGGCCTTTGAGACATACACAACTAAAAATGTTAAAATCGTAATCTGGTCCATCGATAACCAAGTGCAGTCATTGTAGTCAAAATCTGAGGGTTTGTGGTGAGCATGCCTCGGTGACTTGTCCTGGAATGGTCACATCCCGACATCTATCGCCTTCCTCACCACGCGGCGGTACCTCCGTTGCTCTACGGAACTGGTGTAGTCGCCAGGGAGGGATCGAAATATTGTCGCGCTGCTGGACCAGTGCTCGGCTAGTGAGAAAGTGTCGCCACGTCTATATCTGAGAGCAGCCACGTGTTCCTTCAGGCCAAACATGCTCTGGTGATATATCTGAGAGCAGCTACGTGTTCTTTCAGGCGGAACATGCTCTGGCGATATGCTCTCAAATTGCCCAGCAAGAAAGAAGCATGTGTGTGTAGCGCCCGTTTACCCTTCGTAAACACCGGATTAACCGAGCTCAACTTTCCTTTCCTTGGGCGGTTCCCCCTGCACTAGCGGGAAATAATCGTCATGACGGCCCAATGGCTTCGTCAGGCCATAATAATTACATTGATCTGAAAGCTTCTAAACCGGAGATTGGACAAATGTATTATATGGACAAACAAAGTGGGTTCAGTTACCCAATACAAGTATTTGGGCTAGTAGCAGGTTGTTTATGCACAAACTCTGAGAATACACCTACATACGCGCCTGGGACGTTATCTAGTTGGAAATCTGGAAGTCATACCAAGGGAGCCTGACGTCGGAAGTAAATTCGATGACAACAGCTTTTTGTCGAATTCAGCGATCTTCAAATGCCAAATTTCCCGAGCACTAGACCACTCTGATTAATATCGCCAACCAGCTTCAACCGTGGTGGTAAGTGATTGGACCTTTATGGCAGCTATGACGAATTACACTCCACGTTTCAAAAATGACGTCATCATTTGTGCTCTGATTGCATCATTTACGGCTGAAACATGTCCGGCAAGCCAACAAACAAGTTTGTCTCAAATGCGCATATCTTGAACGTGTTGCGGTCTTTCGGGTGATGTAAGCAATTCATTATTTGTTCATTCTTGTGATTATGATATTCAAAGATAATGATCAATTTCCTCACCCCCCCCCCCCCTCCCCCAGTAGGGGTTGGTCGCGTAGGAGTACAGCGACACTTAAAAACGAAGCCTCGTATTGCGCGGTACAGTGCACGCCATTACAACTGTTAAAAAGAAAAACACTTGTAAAGTGGAAATAAGTTACTGTTTTCGGGAGCGCCAGGGTGCAATCGTAGCATCTGGAAATGATGTATTTTCATATTTATTCATAATACAGGTATTTCACAGCCATAAAATAGAAGAGAAACTGAAGCATATTCATCCGCAGGATGCATGCTACCACATCCTCCCCAATATTGTATATTTGCTGGTAATGTAACGACAAATTTTATATTCTATCCGACAACCACCTCCTAGGCAAATTAACTACTTGTTTCTGTGAATCGAGTGTTTTTTTCTTCAAACAGTGTCGCAATTTTAGTATCTTGGCTCAGTTTTATATTGAATTTATTACTCGACAGTTAAAACTTCTGGGACATTCATATCTATAAATAAAATACATATATTTAAATGATACACCCTTCACACTAAACGAAGTCATCAACATTGCATGCCGGGACTTATTGGGCATCGTGAAATGAGCTAATGATCCATGCCTGCTAGCTAGTCCCAGGCAGCCACACCATCCATGGATCTCGATGGCTCGAATTCAGGAGTGCGACTAATCGCATTCGGAATTTAAAAATGAAATCATCCCGCCGATGCCGGCGCGGCACGGCGTGCCTTGGTCACAGCGAATGGCTGCAGGGGGCGCCTCGTGTCTGGCCTAGATCTGGCGGGCGGCCCGACCAAGACATCGCCTCACGTGCCTAGTACTCGGTCACGTCTGACGCGCCAGCCGTGCCTAGTACGCGGTCATGTCTGACGCGCCAGCCGTGACGTGGTCGGCTAGGTGCGGATGTTCTTCTGGATCCAGTCGATGTAGTCGTGCACGCGGGTGTAGACGGCCGCGTGGTTGCCGCAAGTCGAAGATCCGAAGGACGTGATACCAACTAGGTACCAATTAACTCCAGACGTGGCTGTGGGCCAGGTCACGGTCAGGTCACGGCCAGCAGGCTATGCACAGTAAGTCATCTTTCGCCAGGGTTGTAGCTTTACAGCATACGTTGGGGGACATGGATTTTGATTTGAAGTTACTAGTGGTGGACTGGAGGATATTTCAGTTATGTGTTCATGTTATTTATTTAAGTAACATTTTCAGGATACATTTTAGAAGTCCTTCTGGACTTACATTTTAAGATGTATATTAATGGTTATCGCAAGCTAATAAAACCAATTACCAATATTTGTACTTACCATGGAGAATGGGCCATACATATGGCAACTGAGGTTTTACATGAAGTCAGGTGTCCAAAGTTGGGAACACACCAAAATGATGCAATGATGGGGGTGGGGGGGGGGACAAGCGAGAATTTCCAGGAATTGTCCGGGGCCGTGTGGGGTATGTAAAAATGTTTTTGTTTTTTTAAAGCCACTGAATGAGTAGTTCCTCTTCAATACTAAATAGCCTCCAATATGTTGCACCCCTTAACCAATGGGCTCATTTCTTGGGAGGAAACTATATTATACAGACTATGCAATCTGGCACACAGCAATAATATTATGTAGTGCGTACAACGTACTCCATCATTCCATCTAGATAGCCCGGGTGAAGGCTATGAATCCACATCTCATTCTTCGTGTCACAAAATTTTGTAATAGGCTCTGAATCGGCACTGCCACCACACTACACACTATCACCACTGGATTTACCTCCAAGCAAGTTCCCGGTGTCCTCAAAGTCAATCCCTCATTCATTTCCGTCAAAGAAGGTTCCGGTTACATCCTCTGCGTCAGTCTAACATATTCGTCAGATATGTTCCTCGTGACATTCCTCTAAGTCAGTCCCTCATGCCCGTTAAACATGTTAGTGCTGTCATCCTCTAAGTCAGTCCCTCATATCCGTCAATCAGAATCACCGAAATTCCACGGTATTATCGGGAATTTCCCTGGACCCACCACTTTCATCCATCGTCTCCTACTTCCGCACAATGTTCCGGTGATACCCATGAATCAGCACGTTCACCACCCGTAATTCTCCCTGGTGGCACTAATGAATCAGCCCCTCGTCTCCCAAGACACAAGTTCGTGGAAACGACATCGAATCGGCACCTCCATCAGACTGTTGGGACAAATCCCTGGTGATGCAAAATAAATTGGTTATTCATTGACATCATCAGCATCGAAGTCATCGAAGAGGGAGAGAGAGAGAGAGAGAGAGAGAGAGAGAGAGAGAGAGAGAGAGAGAGAGAGAGAGAGAGAGAGAGAGAGAGAGAGAGAAAGATAATGAGAGGGAGAGAGATAATGAGAGAAAGAGAAAGAGAGAGAGAGAGAGGTCATGCCGGTCATCACCTGTGACCAGCATGTCATTGACCTGGCACCACCTGTGACCGGCATGTCACTGACCTGGCACCACCTGTGACCGGCATGACACTGACCTGGCACCACCTGTGACCGGCATGACACTGACCTGGCACCATGTGTGACCGGCATGACACTGACCTGGCACCACCTGTGACCGGCATGACACTGACCTGGCACCACCTGTGACCGGCATGACACTGACCTGGCACCACCTGTGACCGGCATTACACTGACCTGGCACCACCTGTGGCCGGCATGACACTGACCTGGCATCACCTGTGACCGGCATGACACTGACCTGGCACCATCAGAGGTCCTCCCGAGTCGCCCCGACACGTGTCGACACCATTGCCATTCCCGGCGCACAGACGTCTGCCGAGACCCGACCTGATGTTCCTCCGGTAGGACTTCTCGCACACACTGGGCGATACTATTTTGATTTTAGCCTCCTGCAGAATTTGTGTGTGGGTGCCGCCTGCGGACAGGCCAGAGGTCACACGCTGAGGTCGCCAAGGTGAGCCAGTTCACCTGCTGGGTGGTGGGGTGGGTACATTTAGCATTATGGGGGAAATACGGTCATGGCATCCCCTTCGCGTTGAAGGGAGAGGCGATGCCATGGCCGTATTTCCCCCGGGATGCTAGATGTACCCACCCCACCACCCAGCAGGTTCGGCCCCTCGTTCTGGGTGGGATGAATGTCGTCCCTGAATAGTCAACACGCCTTTGCTTTTCCAATGGAGAGGAAATATTATTTAACTATGCAACCACGGATTAAACCTTTCCCCACGCTCAGCATTTTTTTTCAACATCGATCAGCCAGAAGTTTACAACTTATCGAAGTTTGGTGAACACTGTGGGGTCAAATATTGGCCGATCGCCCCTTTTGCCCCATTTTCAAACTCAGTCGAATCCAACAATGGATGAGCAGATGGTGGACGGTTAGATGTCAGCTGCGTAATTGGTATCAGTTGGTATGATGATGTAACCCTGCCAAGTTGGTCCGACTGAAAGTTTCAAAATCTATTTTGGCTGGTGTACTTCCGTAGGCTCACTGACTAAGTGTGGAAATTATATAATTTGAAGATGCTATTCAATATATTTACAAATTCATCAGCTGCGCTTCGTGATGGTGATCATGAGGTTGCTATGCATTTTAGCAGAAACGAGAAGGTATAGAGGAGTGCTTAGTGTTTTTCAAAGGGGAAGTTGATGATGTTGGGATTGCAAGCTTTCGGTGGTGGGCAGCTGGAACGGAAACATGCAGCTAAGAGAAATATGCGGCGTCAAGGCAGAAGAAACGCAACACCTCTCTCTCTCTCTCTCTCTCTCTCTCTCTCTCTCTCTCTCTCTCTCTCTCTCTCTCTCTCTCTCTCTCTCTCTCTCTCCTCTCTCTCTCTCTCTCTCTCTCTCTCCTCTCTCTCTCTCTCTCTCCTCTCTCTCTCTCTCTCTCTCTCTCTCTCCTCTCTCTCTCTCTCTCTCTCTCTCTCTCTCTCTCTCTCTCTCTCTCTCTCTCTCTCTCTCTCTCTCTCTCTTTTGCATGCACTACTGAAAATGATCAGGATTCGCCCTATATTTCCACGACATCGACCCTTAGGGACATGATGCAGCTCGGTACGGCGTACAATGTAGACTTGAACGATCGGTAGCGCAGTACTTGGAGCCAGCGGCAATTTTTCGTCACTCAGGCGATAAAGTTAGTGCTAGTGCGAGTGTTGGTAGCAAAGCGATGTCGCGGACTTTGGCTTCACATTCGAGAGGACTTCACTTGGCTTATTGGAGCAAATACACAAATGTGCTATGAAATTGTCGATATTTGTCTACTTCCCGCTTGAAAGGAAATCACATTTTCGGTGCTCATGACATTCGTTTATGCGACAAAATTCCCCGCCCATATTTCTCGCGCGACAACTCTCAGAATGTATCAACTTCCCGACTACCGGACATCACGAACCTCGCGCCTGCGAGACACGTGACCAGCTCGGTGCGGTCAGCCGGCGTCACGAGACCCGCGCCTGCCAGACACGTGGCCAGCTCGGTGCGGTCTGCCGGCGTCACGAGACCCGCGCCTCCCAGACACGTGACCAGCTCGGTGCGGTCAGCCGGCGTCACGAACCTCGCGCCTCCGAGCGACCCCAGCCAGCGATGTAGGCGTTCCTGCCGACTATTGAGTCGGAGCCGCCGGCCAGTCTGGCCAGCTGCAGCGGCAGGCAGACGGGCCGCACGAACTCGGTGCTGGCCACTGGCCGCGACAGCACCACCAGACCGATGTCATCGGCGAACGCGTTATTCTGCCGGCCCTGAGGGACGTCGCATGTGTTGGCCACACGTCGTGGGCGGGTCTGTCGACCACGCGGGGAAGCTCATAAGATCTACTTTCTGAAGATCTACATAAAAAATGTACTTTCATGAGATCCAATTTACAAGATCAAATTTCAGAAGATTTATTTTCACAAGGTCCACTCTCCGGTCTGAATTTTCGGAAGATATACTGCCAATTCTGAGTGTTCAGAAGATCTACAAATAGGTCTTAAATGTTCAGAAGATCTACTCCCCAATGCAAATGTTCAGAAGACCTACTGATAGCTGGAAATGTTCAGAAGATCTAGTGATAGCTAGAAGTGTTCAGAAGATCTATTCGGTGGAGGGAAATGTTCACAATATCTACTCTCGGGACTGGGTGTTCAGAAGATCTACTCTTGGCCCGGAATGTTCAGAAGATTTACTATCTAGGTTAGGTTAGGTTTGGTTAGGTTAGTTAGGTTAGAACTTTCCGGACCAAGGATGGATCTTCTAAGCATTCAGTCTCGAGAGTAGATCGAATTAACAGCTCCATCATCCTAGTAGATTTTCTGAACATTTCCAGTAGTAGATCTTCTGAACACTTGAGGCCCATTTGTAGATCTTCTGAACATTCCGACCTCGGAGCAGATCTTGTGAACACCTTCGTCTTAGAGTAGATCTTTTGAACAACTTAGACCTGGGAGTAGGTCTTGTGAACATTTTAAGCTATCAGTAGATCTTTTGAACATTTGCATTGGGGAGTAAATCTTCTGAACGCTTGGGGCCTATTTGTAGATATTCTGGGCATTCAGACCTGGGAGTAGCTCTTGTGAACATCTCTAAGTATTAGTAGATATTGTGAACACTTTCGATTTCGAGTAGATCTTCTGAACAACGTAAAATTCTAACAACGTAGAACATAGATCTTCTTAAAGTAGATCTTCTGAAAATAGATGTTCTGAAAGTAGGTCTTATGAGGCTCACCCGGCGGCACGCCTGTTGGCCACACGCCGCGGGCGGGTCCGTCGACCGCACGCGTTGGCCACACGCCGCGGGCGGGTCCGTCGACCGCACGCCTGTTGGCCACACGCCGCGGGCGTGTCTGTCGACCGCACGCCTGTTGGCCACACGCCGCGGGCGGGTCCGTCGACCGCACGCGTTGGCCACATAACACATCGGCGAGGTTGATCGTAGCTCATGGAGGTATCTGCATAACACAAAATAGGTTCAGATGGATAGGTGCAAAGTGGCATTGATATCATGAATGACACAAATATAACATGCTGTGCCTATGAGACTGACAGATCTGGAATGTTTGACTTCCTTGTAAGTACGTGTAGTTGATTGCATCAGTGCTGATGTAACAACATGAGAAGTAGGAGCACTGCATTCAAGAGGGCGATCAGCATGGAACGATATTCAAGGAAAGAGACGACTTCGCCTGTACTGGATATTTGGATCCGATGAAAGGCACTGACTTACCCTGTACTGGGGGCGGGAATCTGAGGCGGCGAAGGGCGACTCACCTGTACTGGAGATAGGGATCTACAGTGGGGGCGACTTACCCTGTCCTGTGGGTGGGGATCTGAGGCAAGGGGCGCCTTACCCTGTACTGGGGATGGGGGATCAATATGGAGATGGGAACGTCCAAGTGTCTGTCGGCGCACACGCTGGGGTTTGCAGGCAAACAGTCTGGATCAGTGCTGAAGTCCAGTTCGCCGAGTCGCACCACCACGCTGCCGGCAGATATTGTGTCACCGGAGGCCGTGTCGGCTTTTGGCAACAGGTTGTTCATGCTATGATGATCAGCTCCGCCATACGTCACAATGTGACGTCACAGACTCATGTGCGATGTTCTCACTTTTTGATCCCAAAACAAGCGTACACTGCAGTCGTTTAGGCCACAGCATTGTATGCAGTATTTGAATTGTCATTCTTCATGGTAAGTAGATACTGTTGTTCACATAATGTTCACATACCGCACATAATGCCAGTTTATGTGCAGTACAGGTGTCAATATAAGGCGTGATTACGTGCCGGTTGGGCAATGGTAGGCGTTGAAAGCGCAATCTAGTCAAATGCGCGGCCTGAAAATGTAGAAAATGGGGAATTTGGTCGCTATTAGATTCACGTAAT
This sequence comes from Imbricaverruca yamaguchii, assembly GCA_034440575.1. NCBI lineage: Eukaryota > Metazoa > Arthropoda > Thecostraca > Neoverrucidae > Imbricaverruca > Imbricaverruca yamaguchii. The sequence continues at coordinate 2,320,455 of JAOTOL010001656.1, read as the reverse complement.
ATTGTTTGTTCTCATACTCGGTGGGCGTGACTGGATGGAACTATTTTCTATCCCTGACGAAAGCCATACGTTTCTAAATATGCATGAGGAGCTAAGGTAACCGGATGTGCGGTGCAATTACTAAGCTGCATCGCTGGAGGCATTGATGTCTGTCCTCCTTGGGTTCAAAAACAAAGCTTCAGGGTTAGAATTACGACTCCCGTTCAATGGCGATAGCCGGCAGACCGGCGAACGACTGCGGTGTCAGTACTGACAAGGTGTACAGGCGCCGGGTTTGTCGATATACAGCCAGATTCATGAGCAAAAGTCATCAGTATTCGAGATGAAATTCGGCGAAGTGAAAAATTGCACTTCAAATAGCTGATCTAGTTCTACGTGAAGAACGCAGGAATGAAACGCCGCCTCGAAAATATATTTCGGTTGACGATCGTAATCGTCGAGCCGAGTCAAGCCACCTGGAGCCGAATCAGGCAGCTTGAGACGGACCACGTCGCCTATCCCAGCTTGTGGCCTGCTAATTTTGGGCTTCATTTAAATTCAACTACATGCTATCACCGATATATTTCATCGTGCACTTGACTGTCTCCTTGGCTTCACTTACCTGCGCGTATGGTGATCTCAGTGTACACAAATTGCACGTATATTGGAATGGAATGTGCTAGGCCAATTTCAAGATATGTGTCCAATTGATTATCGTTTTGCTGATGTTCAATTATGGGAAATATCCGAATAAACTGCAAGTGTCCATAGGGCCTAAACTATCATCTCTGGTCTGACATATGGTAGCCCACAGTTGAATATTTTGTACAGTCTATTATCTTTGGTGTTATGTTGAGCGTAGATACTCAGTCAAAGGATTTGGGGGCGGGACCCGCCACCTCCTCAACAACCAAAAACACACTAGATCAAGGAACACATTTTTATATTTTCACGGCGCGAAATCCTACATTTCCGGCCCGCGAAGCTCACCTCATCTTTACATTTAGTGTCGTCGGGTTCCCAGGAAAAGTGCTGGTTGCAACACTGGTTAAACGGGCTACAAGTATAATGACGCCGCACTCATGGTAGTTTGTCAGCTAAATGTATATAAAACCTTTCTACCGGGTGAAACGTCAGGCATATATAATGTATATGCCCGTATGTCTTTGTATATGCAAGCGTATATGAAAGGGTATGTTACAGAGCTATACTGAACAATTAGATCATAGCAAAGGGAGTTTTGGTGGTGACATTGCTAAATAAATCACTTGAATCACTATGTTATTATTAATAGAATCAAACTGCAGTGTGCTGAATCATTATCTCTTGAGGGTTGCCTGCATAACGTATCTCGTATGATATAGACGAAGCTCACAAACAAGCACGCTTATTTACATGTTTTATTTGCTCTCATGATTATCAAGCCATGTAGGGCTGGGCAGTGATACCCTCGTGAAAGATCTTCACCATTGCCGGTTTGGTATGCTGGACCAGAGCAACAGCATGCAATTACTTCAGATCCAGGACATCGGAAGGCAAACAGCTTTAAAGGCTACATTTTCTATGTTCAGTGTCTATATATGATATGCACTGCATGGTGCCAACAGTAATTTAATAAAGCATGCATCATTCACCACTTTCTTTTCGTAGAAATAGGTCGGCAACCATGAATCTCGTCCCACAAATAGGAAAACCAAGCGGACCTTTATTTGCAAGAAACACTGAGACGATCGGTAGGATACATCATTAATACTTACGTTAACTTCAGATAAATTCATTGATAATGAAAATCGCTGCGGCTCTGCAGGTAGCTTCGCTTTTCCGCCCTTGTGGTATTCGTGCAGTGTACATCATGGGCGTAGGAGCGGCCGGAAAATTGAGGGGGGAGCTGATTTTACACAGATACTTTCCAGTCAGCACCACCAGGTTAATGATGAAGATCGGCGATAGTGAGGGAGGGTGCTTGACCAGTTGGCTCAGCATGCACATGGCAGCGCAGCCAGAGTTTACCATCGGTGTCGGGCGGCGAGAAGACCACGTGGTTGCTCCGTGCTCGTGTTCAATCACAGGCAAATATGGCGCCCTTTTTATTTCTTGCTTCAGGAATACAATTTGGTGAATGCATCGCTTCCGAAATTACTCCAGCTCTGCCCACATGCTTCAGAGCGTGTGGTCGTAAAAACATTCAAGGCAATGCACCTATGTCTGATATTAATAGACATTCGACTGTACTGTGACTGAAGCACTTGCCCTCGCTCGTCTAGAATCAGCCCATACGTCGCACACTGGTATTGTGCATTGTACTGTGTCTGATCTCAGTGCGTGCCTTTCGCGAAAATTCGTTGATTGGCATCATTGGGCACGTTCTGTTCGGGTTTCCGTTTCTCGTCCGGGTAGCCTGACGAATGGTCGGTCAGTTGAGAACATAAAAAGATAGTGGCCATTTCGTTTTAATTTGGCCGTTGGCCGTAATGCTTCGACGAGAGACTCATAAGCCGCCGGTCGGTCGGTAGACACATACGCCATCATCTGTGCTTTGGAAGTTGAACGACTATCAGACTAATCAGAGAGACGACTAAAAACTAACGACTATCCGAGAGTAGCCACTCACGGCGTTTGTCCGTCCGGCAGTATGGTGATGCAGTGGGCAGCCGTGACGACGTGACGAGAGGTGATGAGGGTGCCGCCACACGCCCACACCAGCCGCCTTCTGCCCGCCTCTGCAACAGTCGTGACGACGTGACGACGTGACGAGAGGTGATGAGGGTGCCGCCACACGCCCACACCAGCCGCCTTCTGCCCGCCTCTGCAACAGTCGTGACGACGTGACGAGAGGTGATCAGGGTGCCACCACACGCCCACACCAGCCGCCTTCTGCCCGCCTCTGCAACAGTCGTGACGACGTGACGAGAGGTGATGAGGGTGCCGCCACACCCCACACCAGCCGCCTTCTGCCCGCCTCTGCAACAGCCGTGACGACGTGACGAGAGGTGATCAGGGTGCCGCCACACGCCCACACCAGCCGCCTTCTGCCCGCCTCTGCAACAGCCGTGACGACGTGACGACGTGACGAGAGGTGATGAGGGTGCCACCACACGCCCACACCAGCCGCCTTCTGCCCGCCTCTGCAACAGCCGTGACGACGTGACGAGAGGTGATAGGTGCCGCCACACCCCCTTCTGCCCGCCTCTGCAACAGTCGTGACGACGTGACGAGAGGTGATGAGGGTGCCGCCACACCCCACACCAGCCGCCTTCTGCCCGCCTCTGCAAACCCCCCCCCACCACCGCCTTCTGCCCGCCTCTGCAACAGTCGTGACGACGTGACGAGAGGTGATGAGGGTACCGCCACACGCCCACACCAGCCGCCTTCTGCCCGCCTCTGCAACAGTCGTGACGACGTGACGAGAGGTGATGAGGGTACCGCCACACGCCCACACCAGCCGCCTTCTGCCCGCCTCTGCAACAGTCGTGACGACGTGACGACGGAGAGAGGTGATGAGGGTGCCGCCACACGCCCACACCAGCCGCCTTCTGCCCGCCTCTGCAACAGTCGTGACGACGTGACGAGAGGTGATGAGGGTGCCGCCACACGCCCACACCAGCCGCCTTCTGCCCGCCTCTGCAACAGTCGTGACGACGTGACGAGAGGTGATCAGGGTGCCGCCACACGCCCACACCAGCCGCCTTCTGCCCGCCTCTGTAACAGTCGTGACGACGTGACGAGAGGTGATGAGGGTGCCGCCACACGCCCACACCAGCCGCCTTCTGCCCGCCTCTGCAACAGTCGTGACGACGTGACGACGTGACGAGAGGTGATGAGGGTACTGCCACACGCCCACACCAGCCGCCTTCTGCCCGCCTCTGCAACAGTCGTGACGACGTGACGACGTGACGAACACCCCACACCAGCCGCCTTCTGCCCGCCTCTGCAACAGTCGTGACGACGTGACGAGAGGTGATCAGGGTGCCGCCACACGCCCACACCAGCCGCCTTCTGCCCGCCTCTGCAACAGTCGTGACGACGTGACGAGAGGTGATGAGGGTGCCGCCACACGCCCACACCAGCCGCCTTCTGCCCGCCTCTGTAACAGTCGTGACGACGTGACGAGAGGTGATGAGGGTGCCGCCACACCCCACACCAGCCGCCTTCTGCCCGCCTCTGTAACAGTCGTGACGACGTGACGAGAGGTGATGAGGGTGCCGCCACACCCCACACCAGCCGCCTTCTGCCCGCCTCTGCAACAGTCGTGACGACGTGACGACAGGTGACCAAACAGCGACCGTACGAGAGGTGATGAGGGTGCCGCCACACGCCCACACCAGCCGCCTTCTGCCCGCCTCTGCAACAGCCGACGTACGGGTATTGCCCCCTCCCCCTCTTAACAGTCGTGACGACGTGACGAGAGGTGATGAGGGTGCCGCCACACGCCCACACCAGCCGCCTTCTGCCCGCCTCTGCAACAGTCGTGACGACGTGACGACGTAAGAGGTGATGAGGGTGCCGCCACACGCCCACACCAGCCGCCTTCTGCCCGCCTCTGCAACAGTCGTGACGACGTGACGAGAGGTGATCAGGGTGCCACCACACGCCCACACCAGCCGCCTTCTGCCCGCCTCTGCAACAGTCGTGACGACGTGACGACGTGACGAGAGGTGATGAGGGTGCCGCCACACGCCCACACCAGCCGCCTTCTGCCCGCCTCTGCAACAGTCGTGACGACGTGACGACGTGACGAGAGGTGATGAGGGTGCCGCCACACCCCACACCAGCCCTTCTGCCCGCCTCTGCAACAGTCGTGATGACGTGACGAGAGGTGATCAGGGTGCCGCCACACCCCACACCAGCCGCCTTCTGCCCGCCTCTGTAACAGTCGTGACGACGTGACGACGTGACGAGAGGTGATGAGGGTGCCACCACACGCCCACACCAGCCGCCTTCTGCCCGCCTCTGCAACAGTCGTGACGACGTGACGACGTGACGAGAGGTGATGAGGGTGCCGCCACACGCCCACACCAGCCGCCTTCTGCCCGCCTCTGCAACAGTCGTGACGACGTGACGACGGAGGTGATGAGGGTGCCGCCACACGCCCACACCAGCCGCCTTCTGCCCGCCTCTGCAACAGTCGTGACGACGTGACGAGAGGTGATGAGGGTGCCGCCACAACCCCACACCAGCCGCCTTCTGCCCGCCTCTGCAACAGTCGTGACGACGTGACGAGAGGTGATGAGGGTGCCGCCACACGCCCACACCAGCCGCCTTCTGCCCGCCTCTGTAACAGCCGTGACGACGTGACGAGAGGTGATGAGGGTGCCGCCACACCCCACACCAGCCGCCTTCTGCCCGCCTCTGCAACAGTCGTGACGACGTGACGAGCCCCCTTCGCGACAGGTGATGACGAGAGGTGACCGGCCGCCACACCCCACACCAGCCGCCTTCTGCCCGCCTCTGCAACAGTCGTGACGACGTGACGAGAGGTGATGAGGGTGCCGCCACACGCCCACACCAGCCGCCTTCTGCCCGCCTCTGCAACAGTCGTGACGACGTGACGACACACCCCACACCAGCCGCCTTCTGCCCGCCTCTGCAACAGTCGTGACGACGTGACGAAGAGGTGATGAGGGTGCCGCCACACGCCCACACCAGCCGCCTTCTGCCCGCCTCTGCAACAGTCGTGACGACGTGACGACGTGACGAGAGGTGATGAGGGTGCCGCCACACGCCCACACCAGCCGCCTTCTGCCCGCCTCTGTAACAGCCGTGACGAGAGGTGATGAGGGTACCGCCACACGCCTACACCAGCCGCCTTCTGCCCGCCTCTGCAACAGTCGTGACGACGTGACGAGAGGTGATGAGGGTGCCGCCACACCCCACACCAGCCGCCTTCTGCCCGCCTCTGCAACAGTCGTGACGACGTGACGAGAGGTGATGAGGGTGCCGCCACACGCCCACACCAGCCGCCTTCTGCCCGCCTCTGCAACAGTCGTGACGACGTGACGAGAGGTGATCAGGGTGCCGCCACACCCCACACCAGCCGCCTTCTGCCCGCCTCTGCAACAGTCGTGACGACGTGACGAGAGGTGATCAGGTGCGCACACGCCCACACCAGCCGCCTTCTGCCCGCCTCTGCAACAGTCGTGACGACGTGACGAGAGGTGATCAGGGTGCCGCCACACGCCCACACCAGCCGCCTTCTGCCCGCCTCTGCAACAGTCGTGACGACGTGACGAGAGGTGATGAGGGTGCCGCCACACGCCCACACCAGCCGCCTTCTGCCCGCCTCTGTAACAGTCGTGACGACGTGACGAGAGGTGATGAGGGTGCCGCCACACCCCACACCAGCCGCCTTCTGCCCGCCTCTGTAACAGTCGTGACGACGTGACGAGAGGTGATGAGGGTACCGCCACACGCCCACACCAGCCGCCTTCTGCCCGCCTCTGCAACAGTCGTGATGACGTGACGAGAGGTGATCAGGGTGATCAGGGTGATCAGCCACACGCCCACACCATCCGCCTTCTGCTCGCCACTGCAACATTGCGCCACAGGGACACTGATCGTTAGAGGGTAGTGGGCAGACAGGGCTAATCTTTAATCTGGGTCCTTAAAGAGAGCATACACCCATTGTCCCTTCCCTGGCTACGCCACTGGCCGTGACTGTACCCCTTGCGGCCAGAATACGTCAAGCAGGCCAACAGAAAATCATGTTTGGGATGATCATATTTTGAAGTGGCGCAGGGTTTAGAGATGCTGTTGTAAGCAATTCATTCTTTGTCATTTTTGCTCTCGGTATGTTCAACGACAATGATCAATTTTCTCCTATTTTTCATTATAGTATCATCCATTATCCACGCAGTACCGTATATACCGCTCCATAAGAAGTTGTGCAGGATTGCAAGATCAGTCGGGGGAGGGTCATCTCTGGGTCGATCAACTTCGAGTACTCAAGATATAAATTCCTCATGTAGGCAACTGTATTTTGCCATCTTAAAAAGATGATACATATTATTTTCCTTTTTTCAGCCTGTCCTGGAGCAAAATTATCACGAAATGTTTAGTCGAAATCCTATTGCCGAATACCTATAAATCCTCTTAGTGTCGAAAATACTTCTTCCCCTTTCGCTTCGCATTGTGCCTAACATTCTCATTGTTTTTACAATATTTATATGTCACTTCAAATTTCCATCCATCAAAACGTATGAAAAACGGTATGAAAAGAACAGCATGTAGTCATCCTAGCAAACTCCACATTGCGATCGTTTTGGGCACTAAATGACCAATGCAGTGGAAGCGCCCTAAAGCCCAAATAACTAACTAACTGCATATTCCGATCAGTGCACAACCCGTGCGATCATCGAGTTGAGAAAACTTAAAAGAGGATTCCTTGCACTGTTTCGATTTATCAAAGAGTACAGTCACCACATGTCACCCCTTAAAAATCGCGTTTGCATTAATTGATGGGAAATTAATGGAATATAGGTGAGTGCATGATGCTTAAAAAGTGTATTTCTAGCCTGGCGCATACCCACCGGTAGGTCCTAATATGATATCTTCCATCCTCTTCTATCCTCGAGTGATAGAAGAGACGACGTTTTCGCTGCGGTTCGTGCTGGTTCAGGTAGTTGTTCCACATTGAACTACGAGTATGTTTAAAAAGTGCTTACATTATAAATAAGAATATCGAGCAATATGCATCAACATGTTAAAATTGTAGGTTACATCGAAAACCAAGATGTACCTAGTCAGTGCGCCGTGTGGCCACAATTGTTACATCTGGCGACCTTGTTCATGGCGGGTGGCTGTGGACACGGTTAGCAGGGCACGAGACAACGGACAATGCACTTACCACGGTAGCCGATGGATGCGGCCCACGGCCAGCTGCCAATCGTAGAGTCCTGACCACCGATCACACGCTGGTCGAACGACCTGACACCGCACTGTCCTTCTGGCGGCAGCAGCTGCACCAGCTGGCTCGGCTGCTGGCCTGCAGAGCCCCGTACCGGCACCCTGTTGACCGCTGGTGCGCTGGTGCGCGGCGGCTGAACAAACGGCCGGCTGATGACCGGCCGGCCGAAGACGAGCGCAGGCGCGAATGTGCGCGGCGGCTGCACGGCCGGCCGGCTGATGGCCGGGCGGCTGATGGCCGGGCGGCTGATGGCCGGCCGGCTGATGGCCGGGCGGCTGATGGCCGGGCGGCTGATGGCCGGCCGGCTGATGGCCGGCCGGCTGATGGCCGGCCGGCTGATGGCTGGGCCACTTGGGCGGCCGACACCGGAGCCGCTGCGGGCGCAGCAGATGCGGGGCCGCGGCCCGTTGAACGGACACTTCTGGGTCTCCGAGCGCAGCGTGGCCAGCGCCGAGCGCGGCGCCTCGCCGCTTTTGACCCGTCTCAAGAGCAGGCTCATGGCTGGACAGTCACGAACACGCGTGCATGCTCCAGCCACTGCGTCGTTCGTTGTGCAAGGTATGCCACCTGCCTGCCGACGGTCTGAAGAGCAAATCACGGTGTGATTTGGCACGCCCGATATCGCATTGTGGTAGAACTTCAGATTCACTGGGTATCAAATAGCGTTTCGTTTATGTTTTGTCTCTCACAAATGCACACACACGCATGCACGCACGCACGCACGCACGCATGCACGCATATATATATACACATATATATATATATATATATATATATATATATACATATATATATATATATATATATACATATATATATATATATATACATATATATATATGTATACATATCTACATAGATATGTATATATACATCTATGTATATATCATACACATATATATATATATATATATATATATATATATATATATATATATATATATATATATATATATATATATATATATATATATATATATATATATATATATATGTGTATATATATATATACATATATATATATATATATATGTATACATATCTACATAGATATGTATATATACATCTATGTATATATCATACACATATATATATATATATATAATATATATATATCATATATATATGTATATATATAAGTATATCAATTACATTACATCTTTTCCGACTACGATCACACTAATTTAGTACGTTGAAATTCATTCGAAATCCTCGTGAAAAAGAAATGAACTATTTTCCACAAGGTACTCGGAGGCATGGGTCGAGTTTTTCCGATGACAAATCATAACGATGGCAGATATATCAGCTGGTTTTCTTTCTATGTTTGTTTTCTGTTGTTGCAGCACTGTTGTCTCCCGAACCAAGAGATAATATTGTCAAACAAGGATGCAAAGGTACATCTTCGACTATCTAAATTGGAAGTAGCAATTTGAGATACATGTCATTTCGTGTTTTACCCGTTAAATGCTAAGTCGAGCATGTCATCGATACAAAGCAATCGTTATGTAATAGAAAGGGTAGGGCAGGGATTTTAATTATGTGTGTAATGAGATCACCACAGGCGTGCGATTAGTTTCGTCGGCGGAGGTAAAGTACCACCTACGAGAGAAGCTGCATTGTTTATAAGTTACGTGAAGCCCGCTTCCATGGTATCCGGAATCGAGCAAGCAAGATGGAAAAGGCGGGAGACGACTGTCGGCAAGCTAAGAAGCTGGCGCCGCAGACAAAGGAATATGGAGCATGCGTACAGATGCACGCATGAGACGTCACTGCCGGAGACAGTCTGTTTGGAGGGTGGGCTTCTCGCTGCCGCATCCGTAGCAGGCCGTTTAAAATGGAGGTGACGGGCTTTGCTGACCCGGAGGCGAAGCCGAGGAAGGACGTACAGGACGAGCTATGGGTCTGTTCTAGCGACCCCATCCGGAATAGGTTGAGCTTTAGCCAGAATAGCTCTTCCAGGTCCAGGCGTCGGAACGACTTTTGTCCTTTAATTAGCTGTTGGCGGTGATATAGTTGTAGTGTTATTTGGCGCATATGTGCAGAACGGTGGGGTTTTCGGTCGTTTGCTCCGAGGTTGTGCGTAGCAGTGCCGATATTTTTTATTGATTGATATACTAACTTGCTGTTGTGAAAGGCCGATGAATCCCATTGTGCAGCAGCTATTGGAGGATGAATGAAACACGCTGCAAGTTAAAAAAAAATTCGACTTCGGCCGGGAAGCTGAAGCAGTTGGTGACGATGGCTTGTGCTGCTTCTGAAGCTCCAAAATCATTTATTTCAGGGGCGGAGATACAGACATTTTCAAATGCTGGGTAGGCAGGTATTCGTCTGGAGGTGAATCACCTATTCAGAAAGGCGCTTTTGCAGTAATCCCTGGACGTTCTCGTTCAATACAATATTCATTAAGCGAGGTAAGGGGACTGCACTGGAGCATACTGAATGGGCGTCTTTTACTCTGAGAGGAGCACCTTGGGACGAATGACTGTTTAACGAGGGGCATTCGAGTAGTACGGTGTACTTGATGGGCTACCCGTTTGAGCAGTGGTGTTGCTTTATACATTTTTGAGTGGGCAAGTGTCAACTAATGTTGGTTTTCCCTCCCCCAATGATTTTAACTGCTAGCATTCGGCTCTATGGAGTTTGACCTCCAACCCATTTTTACTTGGCCATTGCCTTCACATGCCCCTCCAAATAATCTTCATAAATATTCAAAGCCCGTGTGCCAGAGGCAAACCACCTTCCCATGTGGAGGCCACACGGAGCTCCTCCATCAGCCACTGATACATACATGCAAAGAAAAAGCATGGATGCATAACAGTACGCATGCCCCCTCCCCTAAAGGCATGCAAATTTGCATGCATGTCTGAACCTACAATTAATCTATCAAATTTCAAACGCCCGTCTCCAATTTCTACTTGGACATTGGATGCTCCCGAAGTGCACTAGAGACAAAGTTGTGCAGTTTGTGACATAAAACATATCCATTGAGAAACTGCTCATATCCATCACATATTCCATGTATCTTGGATTTCTTCCCCCAAAATAGTTATTAAATAAAGAAAGTACGACTTATACAGCCTAACGACTGCTCATGGCCTAAGTCAAGTTAAAAACTATTTCATTCTGATCGCCACTGTCGCGGCACGTTTGTTGTATTCCGAGTTCGCGCTTCCTCAGCCGCCGACCAGCCGGATTAGATTTTGCTCATCCGGTGGAGGTTCGATGAGAGTAAACTTATTCCGGATGAGACGCTGGAACTGCCGGTACAGGAAATGGACCCTAGACCTATTGCGGATGAGGTCGCCGGAACAGACCCTATGTGTGTGTGTGTGAGAGGTGCTGCTCCATGCCTGTAATGTTATATAACATTATGCGTTTGCCAGGGAAAGGTCACCGGAACATACGGGCGGATGGTGGGCAGGTTGGAGGTCGATGGATTATTGGTTGGAGGTCGATGGCCTGACAGGTTGTTGAGTCGCTGGTTGCCTGAAATGCCAATGTTGCTGGGAAACGAGAGCAATGTGATTTGTAGGTATGCGTGATGGACATGGTGGCATTGTCGGATAGAGTGGAGCGTGGGATGGATAGCGCTGTCCGTGGCAACAAGGGTGTCAACGGAGGAGCCTGAGTCAGTGCAGATGATGGTGTGTATGGCGATGTAGTGTTCGGTGATGGGTTGGAGGCAGGTTAGTACGGCCACTCACTCCGCTGTGTGTACGGAATGGTGTGGTACCATGTTCGCTGGGTTCACTGTACTAAGTGTCTCTGATATGTACCATCGTTGGCGTGAGCATGCGGGAACCGACAGTGTGTGTGTTGGTGTTGGGCTGGCTGATGTTAGTACATTTTGAGTTGAGTTTCGATGGGGGACGGTAGGTTTTGTATCGTTCAAATAGATACGCAAGCTTGGGACGTCTTAGGTGCTCCTTAGGTCCTTCTTACGTGACGTAGGGTCCCTACCTCCTTGATGGAAAATAAGCTTCCCACTTCAGAATGTCAGGAGGAGATTGTATCCAGGCACCTGGACGAGGACTGTGTGTGCCTCCTTCCAGTGGGGAAGGGGTCCCGGCAATACAAGGCGGGAAGAGTGCTGTGTGGGGTTCTATGAGAGGGCCCCCTGGAGGGAAGCGGACAAGATGGACACTTGGATAGGGTGACGCAAGGAAAGTTGTGTGAGGTGAGTCTAGGTGCAATGAATAGACAAGTATAGACTTGGAGTGATGGCTCAGTGGGTCAAAAGTGAACGCAGAATGGGGTCAGCACTATCCTTGAACCCGGAAAGGGGCCTCCAACCGACTTCAATCCAACCTATAGACGGGGGCCACAAAGCACAAACGAGGCCACCGGGAGGGAGGTGGTGCGGACGGGAAAGTAGTGTAAAAGTAGGCCGCGGCCTACGCTACGCTCTGTACCGAGCTTCCCGTGCGATGTCCTTAGAAGAGCATCAGCGAAGCGAGTTGGATGGCGGCATGTGGGGCAGGCTAGTGTCTTCGGCAGGCAGCTAACGCCGCGGAGCATTGGCGCCGATGGGCCGAGAGGAACAGAGAGTGGACAAGGAACGAGCACGAAGGGAAACTTACTGGGCTGACGTCAGACGCATAGCTCACCGTGTAACACCGAGTTGTTTTCTGCGGCTCGGCACACTGTTCATGCAGTGCATCTCACCTCTGTTGAGGCCATGGCCGGCACCTTGCAGGACCAGTGAGCACAGCAGCAGAACAGGCCAGCGCGGTCCAGCCGGCATCGCGCATCCACCGCGGCCGACGGCAGCCTACTGCTCCCGACCGGCAGGTCACCGCGCGAGCAGATCATGCAGCATCCCGCCAACCGGGCGGCCTTCGACGGTAGCGCACTTCGGGACAAAACCGCACCGCACAGTGGCACCTTCTGGCAAGACGGCTTGTGTGGACGGAAGGAGCGTTCATTTCCGAATATCCTTGGTGTGTGGGGGAGGGAGGGTCAATACACAGAGGAAATGGGCGAGCCTAATCGGGGGATCAGGGACACCACATAATTCCTCATGTCAAAAGTTGAAAATATTGGGGAGTCAGCGTTGGTCAGCCCAAGGGCCCCTCGTACACATAGGATCACCAGCACGAATGGACACATGTCATTTTTGTTCTTTCAGATACCAATTTGCCCTGGTGCGTATTCTATAGCCTGTCGTCCTATCTTTTTAACTCAATAATTACATATATATCACGTGACCCGTGACAGCGGCGCCCCGTGAAGCACCGCCACTTCGCGGGAGAGATGATTCACTCTTCACATATTTATGTGAAACTTTTAAAATCAGATTGGGACAGGTGACCGGTCTATAACGTCGTTTCTGGTCCTGAAGGCATGACTGGCTTTACGCCTTTGTACTTGCTTGCTTTGCTCCAATTAATCCGTCCAAATAATTAACATTTAAATGCTTTGATACGTTCTCACACCAAGCCGATCACTAGTGACTTCTCCAAGACGAAAAGAGGAGGCCTTGAAAATGAGAGCGATGAACAGTTCGCCCACCACCACAGCGCACCCTGTCTTGTCCAGTTAGTTTTGACCTGCCCCGTCCGAATGTTTCCCACCAGCGCAGTGCCAAGTGACAAGACATCGGAACTGCACATGCTATATAAGGGACATCACCTACCAAGTGTCGAGGTGAAGGACCAAGTGTGGTGCCGCATTACTTGCCTCCCGATCGTGTTCGTACGTTTGGCTCCGCTGGGTGGCGTTTCGCTCCGTCGGCATTCCGTTCTGCACCACGCTGGACGCGAATTTATGACAGACATCTGCAATGCAAATGCGACGAATCTGATCGCGACGGGGAATTACCATTGTGGACCGCCTCGCGACCCCACACTAGTTGAAGTCGACGTCATACATGGCGAAATGTTCACTGATCACAGTGCACACCGCGCCCACGTTAGAACATACACTGTTTCCGGTCGTCACCACCGCTCCTTCCTCGACATTTAATTGGCGTTTCGTCTAAGCAGAGTAATTAGCTAGGTGGTGTAAGCCATTTTTTGTTTCGCTATCATGGAATTTAATCTTCTTTTTCATGATGAATGTGTCAAGTAAACGTTCAAAGTTTTTCATATATCCCCACCGCAAAATAGCATGAACTCTGGTGGATGTCGGAAGTGTGCTTCAGTATTTCTGGAGTGTGGTTTGTAGTTCTATGTGCCGTTCGGTCGTTCTCGGACGTACGCTAAGTTTGCATGATATTACCATTGAATCAGAAAATCACATTTGCTTCACGACCAGGATCTGGAAGCTACGGAAGCGGTCAGATGTCTGGCCGCGCCCAGACAGTGACATGCACAACCTGGCGTGCATGACCAGCCAGAGGAGGTCGACAAAATGTTCGTGTGGCTCTGAAAGTGCAGGGATAGAGCTTCGTCCTGCCATTTATCACCGCGGTTTATCCATCCTAAGGTTGTCTGGTTATTTTGCGCCGCCTATTTGCATTGCCATAGGTAAAACATTCCGGCTGACTTTGAGAGCTAGATACCTTAGTTCATGTTCATGTAGCACCGGCTTGGACAGCTAGCTACCCAGTCAGTTCATGTAGCATCGGCAACTACGGAGTACTAAAGCAATCTCCTTCAAAACATTCTGCTTGTTGGCAATGACATTATAGCAATACCTCCCCATAAAATGTCTGCCCGACCTTAGACAAGAAAAGAATGCCGGGAAGGATAATAAGCATTTCTATCACACTATGAATCGGGGAGATTTTTCTTCCACTAGCAGAGCACGCCAGCACGTTGCAGTTTGTTAGATTGTTGGTACAGCTTTTGTGGATATCTTGATTTAAAGCTTTGCTTAGGCCATATCAGGTCTTTGAAACAACCCAATAAGCGCAATTGCACATACACATAAATATACAGAGATTGGTTAATTTTCGGTGGAGTGACATTTTAATATGTGGGAAACGTGAATTATAACGTGGGCAATAACTATATCATTTCAGAGGGCATATCCGCCAATATGTTCTTTGCACTGCTGAATACTGTCACATCTATACTTACACATCTATACTTATACACATCCTGAATTTGCTTCAGATGGCGTCTTTTCATGTTCCCAAAAGTAAAACCGCCGCTGCAAGTATTTGACCTGAAGGGTGATTGGTCAGGTCACCAGGGATGTAGCCAATATTCAATTATGTTGTATTTTGACAGTCAAAGTCAATGTCAATTCATTGAAACGTTCCCAGCATTTGGGGTGCCAACCCCATTGGATCTCATTCTAAATTTCTAGGGTGTCTGGGGGGTGGCACATCACTTGGAGAACGATGGCCGACTCAGGGGTGTATGAAACGAAGCCTGTGTGTCCAGAGAGGTGTTGATTCAAGCCTGGGTTTCCCAATGCCCAGCCGGTATCGTAACGGCTCAATGTTCGACTCAATCGCTATGTGCTCCACGCTTCCTGTACTTGTCGTCTGGGCCTGTCAATAAGCGTTCCCAACCCCATCACTTGTGTCTTGGCCCATCACTTGTGTCTTGGCCCATCACTTGTGTCTTGGCCCATCACTTGTGTCTTGGCTCACCGAAGCGGATTTCGCCTTCATCATTTCTAACCGTATTATCCGTGTGTAGCGCCCCGCATGACGGCGCTGCTGCTTTAGTTAAAGATGGCGCTGCTGTCGCAAGAGCCACGTCGGCGCTCTCTCTCTCTCTCTCTCTCTCTCTCTCTCTCTCTCTCTCTCTCTCTCTTTTTTTTTTTTTTCTCTCTCTCTCTCTCTCTCTCTCTCTCTCTCTCTCTCTCTCTCTCTCTCTCTCTCTCTCTCTGTCTCTCTCTCAGCGCCCCTCAGAGTACAAAGGCGCCCCTCCAGACTAAAAGTCCCCCTTTGACCAAAACTTATGGATCCGTCAGTGGTTCACGGACCTTTTTCGTCGGCGTAGGTCCCTCTAGTGCCCGGGTTCTTCTCAATCAACTCCAGGGCCCTTCAAGAGATTTGGGGCTTCATTCGGTTGGATGGGGGCCCTCCACCTTAGCCTGGCTAGAGACACTCAACTTCTGCTCGTGGGCACCCTTTGTTGACTCAGGGTACCTCGTTGACCTTCTTTATCATTCTGGGATCCTTTCAATCAGCTCAGGCCCTTCACGTCGGCCTGATCTCCGGTCACCCGGAGACGCCCAGGAGCGTCATATTCCTGGCCTGACTCGTCACTGTCTATGTATGTTGAAATACAACGTGTTCAACGACCCCCTTGGGCCCGAAGTCATGCCGTGATGTCTCCCTGAAGTGGACATGACCGCATGGCTCCCTGGATTTCCTTGGAACCACCCCTGTGCCCAGCCTCTGTGGGGCGGCGGTGCAGTCTCGGAGTCCGCCCGGAGAGGTGACTTACATCACTGCAGCTGACGTGTAGTCTCGGAGTCCGCCCGGAGAGGTGACTGACGTCACTGCAGCTGACGTGTAGTCTCGGAGTCCGTCTGGAGAGGTGACTGACGTCACTGCAGCTGACGTGTAGTCTCGGAGTCCGTCCGGAGAGGTGACTGACGTCACTGCAGCTGACGTGTAGTCTCGGAGTCCGTCCGGAGAGGTGACTTACATCACTGCAGCTGACGTGTAGTCTCGGAGTCCGTCCGGAGAGGTGACTGACGTCACTGCAGCTGATGTGCAGTCTCGGAGTCCGCCCGGAGAGGTGACTTACATCACTGCAGCTGACGTGTAGTCTCGGAGTCCGCCCGGAGAGGTGACTTACATCACTGCAGCTGACGTGTAGTCTCGGAGTCCGCCCGGAGAGGTGACTGACATCACTGCAGCTGACGTGTAGTCTCGGAGTCCGCCCGGAGAGGTGACTGACGTCACTGCAGCTGACGTGTAGTCTCGGAGTCCGTCCGGAGAGGTGACTGACGTCACTGCAGCTGATGTGTAGTCTCGGAGTCCGTCCAGATAGGTGACTAACGTCACTGCATCTGACGTGCAGTCTCGGAGTCCGCCCGGAGAGGTGACTGACATCACTGCATCTGACGTGCAGTCTCGAGTCCGCCCGGAGAGGTGACTGACATCACTGCAGCTGACGTGTAGTCTCGGAGTCCGCCCGGAGAGGTGACTGACATCACTGCAGCTGACGTGTCTCAGTCCGTCAAAAAAATAACCTAATGATTATGTTTATTTCGGAGTCCGCCCGGAGAGGTGACTTACATCACTGCAGCTGACGTGTAGTCTCGGAGTCCGTCCGGAGAGGTGACTTACATCGCTGCAGCTGACGTGTAGTCTCGGAGTCCGTCCGGAGAGGTGACTTACATCACTGCAGCTGACGTGTAGTCTCGGAGTCCGTCTGGAGAGGTGACTTACATCACTGCAGCTGACGTGTAGTCTCGGAGTCCGTCCGGAGAGGTGACTGACATCACTGCAGCTGACGTGCTGTCGGCATTCGCTATGCTCGCATCTTGTCTTCAGCACAATCAATCGACGTACTCTGAAACCTTTTTCCGCTGCGGTTGTTGGTGGCTTCATGTCAACAAGTTTCCTTCTCGGCGATATTGGAGACGCTCGGCAGCATTGCATTGCCTGCGATAGTGCATGGGTCGGCTGGTACAGTGCACAATGCGCACTGCTGCTGTTATCTGCTCAGATCACGGATGTATGACGCGAAACGTGTTGTGATTTCCCACTTCCCCGTGGCGATCAACCGTCGCATGGACACTGGACGCCATTTGTCGGGTAGGGTAACGGCGTCTCGTGCTATTGTTGGAGGATTTCACATGAACTTCAAAGCTTGTATGTTTTTCAAGGTCATAATTTTAAGGTCACTAGGCATGCCGTATGTTTTGTTGACCTATGTTGACCATGGCGGGACGATCTATTTGATGTGGGAAGTTGATTCCCAGGATAGTTGATGTCGCTAGATTCGTATTCGGTAGTCTGCTTTGGATAACTAATTGCCAGATTATAAGAATATGACATAGATCATCTCAGATCAGCGACCTAGAGAACCTTGGCGTGATTTACGTTCATTTAATTTGTGGGTGCCTGAACTTCAATGTGATTTCTAGCGCTGGATTCCAATTCACCTTTTTCTTACCACATAATACCAAAAGCTACCGCCCCGGTAGCTCGGTTGGTTAGAGCTCTGGCCTGCACAGGTCTCACTTGTCCTGGCAAGACAGGGTTCGAGTCTGTTTGTTTGTTTATTGGTTGGTTCACGACACACTTTATGCACATTCACGGCTAATGGCGCCGCCCACACTGTTTCGCCGGTGGGCCGCGGGATTGGGAAATGTCCTGAGTGGCGCTAGAGTCTAACACGGGACCTTTGGTACCCATAGCCCGACACCTTAACCACTCGGCCATCCCCGCCCCAGGGTTCGAGTCGCTTCATGTGTTCGCATTTATGGTAGGCTGGGAAGGTTAGTTGGCAACCGACCCGATAAGGCCGGGGACAAGCTACCGGGACGGTCATGTCGGCGCCTTGACGACAGGTTAAATTCTTGGTCGAAATTCTGCCGTTAAACTGGAATTCATGAATCGGGTTGTTGGGTCAGGGTCCACGCAACAAGCTATTTTTTTTAAATAGAGGAATGTGACACAAGTCACTGATCAATCATAATAGGAAAAGGAAACAAAAGTCAATCACCTAGGCAAGTTGGCGTGAAATATGATGACCATTTTGCGTGGATTTTTTTCAGGGTAGTTGTTAGTGCTGAATCTCAAGGAGGTCACCAGGTTTGGATTGCAGAATAAGCAGGTGAAACCCCAAACGTGTTAGATCATACTTGACTAATTGTATCAAAAAGACCTTTTGGTCAATGTCGAGGTCATGGGAATTGATATCTCTTCGTCCCATGTCAACTGTTTTTGCATTATCGGTTTGGCGCTCATAGTCCTGAAGCCATCATAAAATTGTCATCATATTGATGCACACACACATACACACACACATATATATATACATATATATATATATATATATATATAAAAAGTATATTAGGGTGACACTTATTTTTCGACTTTCGTAAAATGAAGAAGGCAGTTGATTTTCTGGTTTGTATTAGCCTAAAAACACCACGTAAAAAGTTTCATCCTGATCCAATTATGCTTAGCCATGCCTCATCGCACTTGAATGTATACACTATTAGGCGGGTCCTATGGGTCTTCCTGGACCCAACGTTGCGATGGGTTTCGAAGATAATCCTGGCCTGGTCCTGGTCTTGGTCCTGGTCACCTGACCTCAATCAGGCTGGGTGACGGTGCTCTTGTTGGCGTCGGGTAATCTTCCCCGGTGCGCCTCCACCACCTGCAGGATGTACTGCGTCTGGTCCTCGTCCTTGGTGAGGGTCAGATTGTAATCTTCCATTAGGGCGACGCCACGCTCGGCGAAGTCGTTCAGTACCCGGATGCCCCTGACCTTGCGGGCTGCGGCGACGTAGCGAGGGTCGTCGTGCTACTCTGCCGGGTCGGTCGGGTCGGAAGCCGTAGTCCATCCCCAGGGTGACGAAGAGCATTCGCGACGACTTAGTCACGAAGTCCGCGAGGGTCTTCTGCGACAAGTCGGCCTTGAGATCAACGACGGCCCGCTTGGTGAGATCCTCCGAGCCCTCATTGGAGCTGAGAGCCTCGATCATGGCCCGCTTTCTTCCCAGCGGTAAGTTCTCGTCGAAGAACGCCAGCGGGACGAGGCTCTCACTCAAATACCACAAGTGGCGAGGGACTTGTCCTCGTACCCGACCAAATCCTTCAGGAGGGCGAGGTCGTTCGCAGGAGCCGATGTGGGGCTCGGCGCGGCGTACCACGCAGGGACGTATACCGAGACCCGAGACGGTGAACTTGACGTACCGAAGGGTGCCGGCGCTCTCCCGGGCAGTCAGGTTTGCCTGTCCTCGGAAGATGTAGATCTTCACAGCGTAGATCAGCTTGGCCATCCAACGCGCGTGGTGGTGAGCCCCAGGCCGCCGGAATCGAATGCCTCTGGCCGGCATCCCGCCGAGCGCGATCACGGAGAGCTCCTGGAGCTCGCGATAGTCATCCCGTGGCTGGAACTGCGACGGATGGAGCTTGAAAACCGCGATTGGGTTGTCCCGGGAATCCTGGATGGCCTCCGTGAGGTGGTCATCGGGCATGGTCTCGTTCTGGTCCTAATCGATGAAATCCCATTTGTCCTGGAAGCGTTCGAAGAGCTGGTTTTCAGGCCCGGACGATGGGGTGTTGATACAAACCCCGTAGGCCTTCGCGGCGATGAGCTCGAGCATGTGGTGCCTGCAGGCGACATTGAGCAGGTCACGACCGAGCTGATGCTCAATGTGCACACACGCCCCTGACTTCGGGCCTGTGTTCGAGGCCGTAGTGTCGAAACACATACCCACGACCGGGTCTGCAGCGCCTCCATCGTGCAGGGCCTCCACGACAGCGTTTGCCATCGTCAGTCCACTGCCGATCTCGAGCTTGGGCACGGAGAGCAGCTCCTGTTGCCGGTCGTGGAGTTGGGAACCAGTTTTCCGTCCCAGTGAACAACCAGGGGTACGTCCGGCGCAAACGACGCCTTGATGTCCAGCACGACCTGCTTCCGGTGGTTCCGCCGGGATTGGCGGATGGATTCCCGATTCATGGTGAGCTCGGATACGTCGTGCCCGAGGGTGTCGGCCACCGCCGACAAGACGTACCCTTCCTGATGGTCCGTCACGCGAGTGCGGTCTAGGGCAGCGGCGACAGTCGGCGAGATTAAAGTCTCCCTGCCGCGGCGGCGCTTCGGCGGCGGTGGGCAGGCGGTGGAAGTCGATGGTCGAGGCTCGTCCTCAGTGCTGAACGTTGTAGAGTTGCGACAGGGGCTGGAGCTAGACTCGAGCTCAACAGTGTCGATCTCGGCCATGCGCTGCGCTTTCCGAGTCTTGCGATCGCTGGCCTGGGAGGCGCGATTCAACTGCCGCTGCTCGATCTCGGCGAGCTGCCGATCGGCGCCTATAATTTTTCCTCGGCGGCCTTCCTCGCGTTGCGCAATGAGGAACACTTTGTCTTCATCGATCTGGATGGGCTCGAGGGCCCTTTGGTTAACCCTCCACTCATCAATCTCTCGTCGGCGAGGCCGATGACCGGTATATACGTTTTCTTCCGCGTTGCCGGAGCGGCCATATTTGCGAAAGGACCAAAAAGGGCATTAATATTGGGAAATTGGAACAAACTATAATTATAGCTAAATATTAAACTATAATTATAATTAATAAGGTTGCAATACGATTATTCAGGGCACACCCGACCAGCACGAACACGTTCTGACTCTATTTTAGCCAACACATACCCGGAGTAACAGGGATGGGTGGTCCTAAAAAAATGTCTGGGGTGTCTGACATTCAAGTGCGATGAGGCACGCCTTAAAATTATTTGATCGAGATGAAACTGTTTATGTTGTGTTTTTAGGCTAATACGAACCAGAAAATCAACTGCCTTTTTCGTTTTTCGAGAAAAAAATGTTGGGTCCAAATAGCTGTCACCCTAATGTATATATAGTTATATATGGATATATATCGAGAACGGATATATCCGTTCTCACGCTACCTAAGCATTACAATGGCATTAAGTTCAGGTTCTAATATCAACAACGTGTTCACAAGAATCTACGCTATCTAGCTATTTTACATGTCTCCGAGGACTCCAAGCTGCCAGGAGTCGAAAACCGGTAACAAAGATTGATCAGCCTTACGCAATCTTGACATCGACACCTTTGACCTGACCTCGAGAGTAAATCGTTACAGATAGGCAAAGATTATGCATACCCTTAAACAGTTCAAGGACGGGGTTGGTGAAAATATCGTTTGTCCAAGAACAGAGGTTAGCTGAGATGGGAGCTGAGCAAACCCCTCACCCCCAGCAAAACTAGTGCTATGGGAGGAGGGCAAATCACTCACCTCCAGAAAAAACTAGGTATATGGGAGGAGGGAAAATCTCTCGCCCCTAGCAAAACTAGGGCTATGGGAGGAGGGCAAATCACCCCCCCCCCCCCAGCAAAACTAGGTATATGGTAGGAGGGCAAATCCCTCACCTCCAGCAAAACTAGGGCTATGGGAGGAGGGCAAATCACTCACCCCCAGCAAAACTAGGGCTATGGACTGAGGGCGGCAGTGCTAGGGTTAAAGCACAGTTTTAACTGAGCATGTATATAGATACCGAAGATGAAACAACCATCCTCAGAAGCTGTAGGTGGACTAACCCTCACATCTCCACGTGTGGATACTAAAGTGGGCGATGAAACAGCCGACACTGTCAGCCCAGAAATTCCCTTCTGCAGACGGTGCGCAGCGCGTCATCTGGGACCATCCTTGGGTGTGCCAGTGCACACCCGGGCGCCAACATTTTGCGAACTGCCCGCTCGCCTCCGTCTATCTGGCGTCACTGCTGGGCGACAAGAGCCGCGCTGAGGCCGTCCAGCCCAGGTAGGCCGGGAGCGCCAGGGCCTCCAGGTGAGCCAGAGGTCCAGTGACGTCAGCGGCCCAGGTAGGCCGGGAGCGCCGCGGCCTCCAGGTGAGCCAGAGGTCCAGTGACGTCAGCGGCCCAGGTAGGCCGGGAACGCCGCGGCCTCCAGGTGAGCCAGAGGTCCAGTGACGTCAGCGGCCCAGGTAGGCCGGGAGCGCCACGGCCTCCAGGTGAACCAGAGGTCCAGTGACGTCAGCGGCCCAGGTAGGCCGGGAGCGCCGGCCTCAGAGGTCCAGTGACGTCAGCGGCCCAGGTAGGCCGGGAGCGCCGCGGCCCCAGGTGAGCAGAGGTCCAGTGACGTCAGCGGCCCAGGTAGGCCGGGAGCGCCGCGGCCTCCAGGTGAGCCAGAGGTCCAGTGACGTCAGCGGCCCAGGTAGGCCGGGAGCGCCCGGCCTCCAGGTGAGCCAGAGGTCCAGTGACGTCAGCGGCCCAGGTAGGCCGGCGTGAGGTCCAGTGACGTCAGCGGCCCAGGTAGGCCGGGAGCGCCGCGGCCTCCAGGTGAGCCAGAGGTCCAGTGACGTCAGCGGCCCAGGTAGGCCGGGAGCGCCGCGGCCTCCAGGTGAGCCAGAGGTCCAGTGACGTCAGCGGCCCAGGTAGGCCGGGAACGCCGCGGCCTCCAGGTGAGCCAGAGGTCCAGTGACGTCAGCGGCCCAGGTAGGCCGGGAGCGCCACGGCCTCCAGAGGTCCAGTGACGTCAGCGGCCCAGGTAGGCCGGGAACGCCGCGGCCTCCAGGTGAGCCAGAGGTCCAGTGACGTCAGCGGCCCAGGTAGGCCGGGAGCGCCACGGCCTCCAGAGGTCCAGTGACGTCAGCGGCCCAGGTAGGCCGGGAGCGCCGCGGCCTCCAGGTGAGCCAGAGGTCCAGTGACGTCAGCGGCCCAGGTAGGCCGGGAACGCCGCGGCCTCCAGGTGAGCCAGAGGTCCAGTGACGTCAGCGGCCCAGGTAGGCCGGGAGCGCCACGGCCTCCAGGTGAGCCAGAGGTCCAGTGACGTCAGCGGCCCAGGTAGGCCGGGAACGCCACGGCCTCCAGGTGAGCCAGAGTTCCAGTGACGTCAGCGCGCGCTCCGCCAGGTGGCGCCGCCGTCGGCTGGATCGAAGCCGGCGCCGGCGCCGGGCGGCCGCGGCGGGCAGCCGGCGCAGCACCAGTTGCTGGCCACCGTCGACTTGTTGCTCCGACTGGGTGGCCGCGCCGTGCCCCGCCCCGCACACAGACGGCCCTGTCGGCCCGCCGTCCCGCCGCCCCGCCACTCGGCCGTCCCGCTGCGCGCCCGCCATGTTCAAACTGGGCGGCGGCCGCACTGATGGCAACCCCATACTGAACCTGTTCGAGATGGGCAAGCAGGTGGCCACCGGCGGTCCGGAAAGCGTCTGGAAGATTTACGAGGGCCACCGCAAGAGCGACGGCAAGGTAGGTCTCAACTCGGCTGGGCTCGGCTCCAGCGGAACGAGTCGGCAGTGGCTGCAAGGTGCTCATGCTCAATGGGCGACGTTCGGTCTTCAAACTCGCTTGGACTGACTGGGCCCTTGGACTTGCTTGCATTGTGTTAATGTGAACCGCAGGCCTTTGCTTGCCTCGATATTTGCATAATACTGTGCACCCGACCACTAAATACTTTGTTGTTCCATGAAGTCACGAATTGAAGTTTGGCCGCCTAGTCGTTGTTTCGAGTCAAAATAGGGCCTAAATATAAACAATGGCTTCACACCAACACTAAAACTTTGAAGTGCACACCTACACATATTGACGTAAGAATTGGGGGAGGGGCACGAGGACCATGCCCCTCCACTCTTTGTCCGGAATAGGATCCAATAGCCCTGTGAATGTTGCATGAAAGTAATCGATTCAAAAATTCCTCCTCTGCACTTAGCTGGGGTTCCCACGCTCTACCCTGTGCATCGGCAACACAGGTTCACAACAATCACATTCGCAAAACCTGAACACATTTCAGCCTTTGGCACGTAACATAGGACAGCAAATAAGTAATTGGTGTTTTACTAATTTCATTCCTTTCGTTCCACTTCATTCACAACGGATTTGAGCTGCTTCCGCGCTCGCAGTTAGCGCCTGCGTCAGCGATTGCCAGTTGATAACTGGCCAGGCCAGGTCGATGGTGCAAACACCGGGCGGTCGTGCCTGCTATGTGGGTAATCTGAACTTTTGGTTAAAATTATGCTATAAAATTGGGATTTCCCGATCGGGAGGTAGATTCAAAGTCAAAGTAACAAGCTTGCTCATAGTACTGGCTCATTCTGTAAAGCCCCCCCCCCCCCACACACACACAACGACAACAACGATTTTAACTAAAATTGTTTTGCTTTTTAAATACACTCTCGAACCATTTCAAATCACACTGAAAATAATTCAGCTAAAAATTGTCTTGCTAGAGCATTGTTCGTTATTCGTCCAACAAGGTACATAGCTGGTAATATCCTAAGGAATTGAACGCAAACATCGTAGTGCGCCGATATGTGCCATGCGACATCCGACTCAGCTCATGTGCGAGTTTTAGTGTCACTAAGTAGTGACCAAGCAGTGCATTTTTTTTAAATTTAGCATCATGATCATGGGATTTGTGAAAAGGTGCCGCCTCGGAAGCACTAGCATCGCGCAAAAGTACTTCACATTTTGTAAATCACACGCGCCGTTGCTTGCAGTGAGTATGCTCCTACCTGTCGCTACTCTTGGTCCGCGACCAATCGGCGTGAAAGATTGGCGACGCTATATGACTCAGCGGTCTACGTATCGTAAAAACCAACAACCATCACCACCATCAGTGAATATGCTAATCACACTACGAAACAATACACTACAATCAGGAGTAAAAATGTTCGCCTCGCTTTTACGTGGTGTGCCTGAACACTGAGATAAGTCATGTAGAAGTAATGAAGCTGTCTTTTTCCTGGATAACCCGTTCCAGATGGAGATTTTCTGGATGTATATAACACGTGAAAAATTAGGTTGAGGGTGTGCGCAGTGAGTATCCATCATAGACACAGTATCCATAGATACAAAATAGTGTATTACTACCATTTGGTGTGCTTGACATCGGCTTTGAGCAGCGTGCTCGTTAGCTGTATGCAATAAGTGATAATCATAAGGTGATGCTCATTACTCGACCGGTGCCTTTTTCATGCAGACGAAGACAACGCAGCTGCGGTGCAGCCATCGATGAGCTGACGCTGCATGGAAGTGTCCTACCTTCTGCATTACCTGCTATGTAGCAGCTGTACACGTGCATTTCGGAAATATCACGAAAACGTCTGTTAGCTGAGAGTTAGACCATTTGCATGCAGTTTTCCCTCGTGACTGAAGATACACAACTGCACTGTGTGTGTCCCTTGCCGGCTACTTCACACTTGCAGTAGCGGGCAAGGAGACGCGATGCCTAAACTCACTAACCGATGTCGAAATGAGGGAGACATGCTTTCGCTTTATCCCGAAATATTGTCATTGCAGTGTTTGGGATTAGTTTTCTGGTCTGGTGATCTTAAGAAAATATTTTCCCCATCCGATTAATTTTATAAAATACACTTATCGTCTCTAAAATTACATGAAATGACGTTCCCGAAGCTGGAGTGACGAGATAGTAGCACAAATAGCATATACGTGAGAGATGTGCCAGACTATATGGCTTTTAGCCGATGTTTTGATGCAACAACATTTCGAGATCGGGTGAAGTGCTGGTCGATAACATGATGCGATCTGCCACTTCCAGAGGACTGATAAGTTCAGCTGGTGCCATGGCCAGAGGTGAGCGGGTGGGCATGTTGCCATTCACAGGCGTACATGGCTGAACGAACCAGCTGTCGCCCGGTTGCAGTTCCGGTTTTTTACCAGTTCATATCAGGGTTGAGGAGTGCACAAACTGTAGTTCCCTTTTGTAACTTGTGAAAAACACGACACAGCAGCTATATTCCTGGGCGGGACGCTGAATGGGATTCCCCGAACCCAGCTGAGTTTGGAACTGAGCTCGGCCGCTTGGTCTTCGCAATGCCACACCGCATCGTTTTAGTCTTCTTTTTTGTTGGCGAATCAATACCCCGGCTGCCGGACACTTAAATCTCATGCGGGAACTTCAAGATATCTAAGGAGAGCCACACCGACATCGGAGTTTCTGTACCTTCTCCAACATTGCTTCATGACGACATCAATTTAATTACAGCGTGGTGAGACCGCTTGGCGTTTGCACGACCAACGTGACGTACTTCCAGCAACCTTATTAGCTTTTTTCTCACTTCCTGTCCCATCACCGAGTTAAAGCGTCACAAATTGGTTCGTCGACGTACTTGTTTTAATAATGTGACCTGCATATGTTGTGGCTCTTTTAATACGCTGATATATATATATATATATATATATATATATATATATATATATATATATATATATATATATATATATATATATATATATATATATATAGCTATGTGGGTAGATAGATAGATAATATGGATGCTTCACCCAATTAAGCAACAAGCCTGCATGTGTTGACGGTTGTATGCAAAGTTGACATTGACTATACATGGATAGCTTGAATCACTTCTGTAAGGGCTCTGCATTCCAGGCCACATAATAGATATAAAATTGTGCCGCCCGGACACTATTGCGCGAAATACAAGTTTTTTAGGAGATGAAGGCGGCGGCTAGATGTGAGACATCTCTCGGATGTCCAAATGGTCTTAGCTCTACTCTTCTCCCCCGCAAGATCATTTGTAGCTACAGTTTGTAGCGGACAAGGTGGAAATTGTAAACACCACCTATCACGCTGGCCGCCACATGTTAGTTCTTAGAAGAGGGATAATCTAAGCGTGGCATGCAGGGTTGTCAGTGGGGTTGGCACTGACCTGTTTGCGGTGTTCGGCATTTCGGCTCATCTACGTCCGCTGTAAATCTGGGTAGCCGTCTTTCGTTATTAGTTAGAAGGTAAGCCAGCTCATCTAGGTCCGATGGCTCCTCTGGATAGTCGTTTTATGCTATGTTGATTTTTATCCTTTTGTTTTATTTTTAAAGCAAGTCGGCTCATCTACGTCCGACGGCAACATTAGGTAGCCATTCATTTCTAATTAGAAAGCAAATCGGCTAATATGCGTCCGACGTCAGGGCGTGGGTATTTGCGTGTTTCCTACGAGTGTATCGCGGGCACACATTTCGCGTTGAAGTGAGTGTTGGTGGTGTGGTGTCTATAGTTTTCCTGCTGCTAGTTTCGTGGCGCAAGAATATCAAAATAGTAGTTGAAGGAATTGTGGGTACTTGCCACCCAGAAGCCATGGAAGCGACAAGGTGATGCCTCTTTTTAGAAGGTCTAAAGTAATTTTTGAGCGTTAAAGCTACTAGAATCTAGCAGGATGTGGTCTATGCTCGGTGTGGTGCCGCAGATGTCGCAGTGATGTGTTGTATATTAGTCATCCTCAAGTTCAGGCTGTGTTAGTTTGGCGCAACAAGTTTTAAGTCTAGTGAGGACAATTTCGTTTGTCGCTGAGACTGATATGATGTGTGCCTGTGTCCATGTGCCCACCGATGGCTTGATGTGGCTGTTGTTGGATCTGTTTTGTGTAGATGTGTGTTTTGTCCATGTGTTCTGGTGATGCTGACGAATGTTGTAGGATACTTTTCCAGTCGCCTGCCGAAAATTCCATACTGGGCTAAGTGTTCAATGCAAGGGCTTGCTTTGCGAGGTGATCTGGTTCTTCGTTACCTGGGATGATGACGTAGCTCGGTATCCAGAGGAGGGAAAGTTATTGTTTGCGTTATGTGCCACGATTTGTTGGATTCTGTCAATAACTGGATGTTGACATTCGCGGGTATTGCTAATTGACTGAAGGACGGTTTTGGAATCTGGGCAAATTATTACGTTGCTAGCTTTACGCTTCATGAAAATGGAGATGGCGGCCAGAATGGTCATTGCTTCAGCAGAGTAAATGGAGAGGTTATCCGGAAGACGCTTGGAAAGTTTAAGGTTTGGTCCAGTGATGTCGATGCCTACCTTGACCTCGGCTTCGACTCATCCCTGAATACAAGTGTCTTGAGATTGTTGTCATCTGCGAACTTGTGAAAGACACCATGCATTTTCGCCGATGTGATAGTTCATTTCTTTTCCGAAAGCAAATCCTCGGCCGGTCGAGCTGCAGTGGTTTGCATCGTAAGGCTAAGATCCAAGAGAGCCATGGTAATTTGAGTACTGTATAGCATAGTGGAAGTTTGCGCCCAAATCAGCTCTTGTCGTATCTCTTAGGAGTAAGGCAGCACTGTGTCGGATGTTTTTTATGCATTTGATCTTAATGTGGTAGCGGCACGGCAGTCGTGTCCTCTTGAAGTGGAGTGGAAGCGTGTTCGAGTTCCTTAGAAGACTGGCCATCGGTGTGCCGCTGAGGGCACCTGTGGCTGCTCTGATGCAGTCGCTTTGGATGATTACTATCCTTTTGCTTTGGCTTTCTGAAATGGCAGCAAAGATGACGTTGTATGCGAGTATGGATGGTATGATTTGTAGAGTCGTAGTAGTGTTTTCCTGTCTCTTCCCCAGTTTGTGCAGTCTGTCAAGGCAAGGAGTACGTTGACGCGCTTCGCGCATCTCCTCGAAATGGAGGTGGTGTGTGTGTGTGTGTATTTTTTTTATCGTCCAAATGTATTCCTAAGAACTTGAACTTTTCACCTATTCGATGGCTTTGCCATCAATTTTATGAAGTGTGTGAGTGTGCGTGTGTGTGTGTGTGTGTGTGTGTGTATGTGTGTGTGTGTGTGTGTGTGTGTGTGTGTGTGTATATGTGTGTCACGGAGACAACTATATATGACTGTGACCGATTTTTCTGTGGATGGGGTGAAACCCCACGTTTTGTACTACTTCGCGATGTGGTCTGGAGCTGGTTGAATGGTTATCTAACCTAGGAGGACTTTTAGGAAACATGTTGCTGTTGTCATTTAGTATTACGTCGTCCGCGAGAAGTAAGTATTGAAGTGACGTGTCTGTGTGATTAGCAAGTATGTCGTTAAACATGCTGATGATGAGGCTCGGAGGGAGCACGCTCTCCTGAGCCGGGTCCGTTCCTGAGGTGTGGTGCTTGATGTGACACCGCCGCGTCGGACCTTAGGAGTCTCGAACAAAGTTGAGAATGAGTGTGACATGTATTCGCGTAGGCCTATTTTGTGGAGCTTGTGTGTCAGTGCGGATTTGTGTACTCGGTCGAATGCGGTAGTGGTGTCTACGTAGGCACCTATTGCTGTGCGTTTGATGCATAGACCACTTTTGATGGAGGGCATTAATCTAATAAAATTGTTTGTTGTTAATTTTTAACGCTGGAAGTCGCACTGAAATTCGTCGAGCAGATCATTGTGTTCTAGAAAACATTCCAATCCGGCGCTAACCATGTGCTCGGCCAGTTTACTAGCGCAGCTAATAAGTGAGCCGGGCCCATAACATTTTGGTGTGGAGTGATCTTTGCTTTGGCAATGGAATGACCATGTTTTCCAGCTAGGAGGCGGGGAAGGTGTCGCTTTAATACAGACCTTTAATGGCCGCCAGTTCGTACGTTAGATATTATTTTGCTAGGATGTTGACTGGTAATGGATGTCGTTCGGATTGACATTGCATTATTTGCGAGAGGCTGAAGCTGTGTCCTTTCGAGACTCGTTGATCACGAATGCAACGGTCCATGGCCGTCATTCTCAAAAGACATACCCACGAACTCTGCGATAGGATTAACTACAAGACGACGCATACTTCCAACACAAGATGTGATCCGAAATAAAATTCAGAGGGCTATGTTTCTCTCGTCGAATGTTGCTAGAGAGGAGACAAGCATTGATCAGAACACTGGAGATTCTCATAAGCAATTAATTGATACCCGCAAAAAACACCTTCCTCTAAAGATCCCACGGGAGGCATAAAACCGCAAGAGTATGATTTGCGCAATTATGGGAATCAAAGATATGCGGCCCAATGATGCTGGATATCAAGGTGCGGAAAATATGCCACATAGGAGGGCACTTGCTCTTCAGAGTCCCATCACCCCACTGTTAGTAGACTTCTTTCATGCACATAATACGTTATTTATCAGTGTCCTTTTGCTCATGTAATTATAACAGTATTCGTCGGAGCAAGCCTGTAATATCCAATGCTCCCCGCAGCTTGGTTCAGACCAAGTTTGTCATTTTCACACATTGAGAGACATAATGCTATTGCATGTCCAGGCCAACGGGTGCTAGCAAGTAATTGTGGATTTTCTAGTTCAAATCAGACACACATGATTGTGAATTGAACGCTTCAGCGCAGATTCAATTACGTGGGTGTGCCTTCAAAGGTCAATGTCAGTTCACACCTCACCATGAAATTAAGCCAGCCACCGAGCACTGTTTGGCCGCTATATGAGACTGGCCTGGAGAAGACACATTGGGAACTTAGTCAGTGGATGCATTTACGAACGCGAAGTGGTAGATATTCGCACCGGTTCCCTTTCCGAGCAGTTTGGATCGGTGGGTACTCGTCATATGCTGATCGTCCGGATGCCGATAAGGGAACGGCGATAGCGCAAACAAGGTGCAGAATTGTAATATCTCCTCTAGGAAAGGCCCTATCTTCGTTTCCGTTCATAGACAAGTTTGTAACGTTGTTGAACACCTAATGGGCACATGATGTGACAGGCGATGACATGCTGAGATTATTCACAATGAAAACATTCGTATTTCTAGGTGCAACATTTTCATGTTAACCTTGGCCAATGCAGAGGATTTCATGCACACCATTCAGAATACATTTTCATGACCACGACACGAAACAGCTCGCGTTTGGAAGTAACCGCTTGTTCAGGCCGACCTCGTGGCATCATAATAAAACAAAACTATTTTCACACCACTACAGTATGACGTCATACGCGAACATATGCCGGGCCGTTTTCGCTGAAATCACGAATTATCGGGACACAATATGTCAATTACTTCCCCGAAGTTGAACAAGTTTGGTGTGATATGGTGACTGGCAACTCACCTGACGTGTGTACATAGGTCAATGCCATTCCCAAGGTCATTCCGGGTCTTCGACCTAACTTCATCACAGATGACCGTGCTGAGTTTATGACACTCTGGGGTTGGCTTTAGCGCTGCAACTGAATGGAACGTCGGCTTATATCTCCAGGTACAAGGAAGTGATTCTCGGGAAATATTTCAGAAGTTTTCAAAATAATGTCAACACTTTGAGCTCATCTCACCCTTGATACATGGTTTGAAATGTATTAGATATAAAGATATAAAGACATAAAAGATCAGTGCAACTATGAGCCACAAGGGCCCTTATTGGTTGCCCTCTGGACACTCAATCGCACTCATTCGTATTACATCGCATATCGTTAGTTTCCTTACTGGGGAATATTATGCTGAACATTTGAAGTGCGTATCGGTTATTACTTTACACAGTGAAAAGCTATGCGCGAAAATTTCCGCATTTGGCGAGAAAAAAAACGATATGTACCTGATATAGCTGGTCAATAAGGAACCCAATGCAAACAAATCAGGTACATACTAACCACGAGACCTCGACATATGTAACACGCAGACTCCTGGTTTCATGACCCTAGCTCTCTCCATTTGAAAACACTATGCGGATTCGACAACCTGTCTGCACTGGAAAAGGCGGCAAAATGTATTGCACAGCGAGAGGTAAGCCTGTCAAGATGGCAAGTGTGGCAGCATGCTTTTCTTGATTCTTCTCCGCTTGTCACGTCGGACAGAATTCAGCATTAAATATGCGCCACGCCCGACAAACTTTGCGTTTATCGGGAGTTGTGCAATTGATGACAAAGCACGTGCAGGAACCGCATTTGGGGACACTTGATATTTATCAAACGGCACACTCGGAGATTTATGGAGGTGGCAACTTTGACGCTTCCATGACGTTCGAACCCGGGCAAGAACATCGAAATTCCACCTAACATTGATCGATTTTGCTGTTTTCTATGGCTCCCTGGTCAGAGGAATTGATTGGTGGGTTATACTCTCAGTTAAATACCCCTACTTTTACCAATACCTGTGGAGATCCGGCGAGCTTACATAGAACACCTCCCGACCACGACACTGGTCGGTAGCTGACCGTCAGTAGCCGGTCTCCTGGCCACGACACTGGTCGGTAGCTGACCGTCAGTAGCCGGTCTCCTGACCACGATACTGGTCGGTAGCTGACCGCCAGTAGCCGGTCTCCTGGCCACGACACTGGTCGGTAGCTGACCGCCAGTAGCCGGTCTCCTGGCCACGACACTGGTCGGTAGCTGACCGCCAGTAGCCGGTCTCCTGGCCACGACACTGGTCGGTAGCTGACCGTCAGTAGCCGGTCTACAAGGCGCTGTACAGTACTGCCCAAGAAAGAAAACGGTGCCTATCATATGGCCAGAGACGTAAACGGCAGTGGTGATTATTGTTTGCAGATTTGATTGGCTAGGTATCGCAAAGTTATTTTCATGCACGGTGTTTTATTGCGCGATGTGCTTGTAAAAATTGTATTCTAAGATTGAGTACAAATTGAGAAGACAGCAACTTTGTGTTGAGCCACAAATGCCTCCGGAGGAAACGGCCTTTTGTGCCACTACTCTGGGATGTGCCAGTGCCGTACCTCCCCCAGGATGATCTTTGCCATGCTGGCGTTTCACGTTATAAGTTATTTTCTCCAGCACGTCACCGCCACAGGCACCGCATGGCGGAGAGGGCTAGAGCCACAATGGTCAGACGATACAGTTATTGCACTACTTCAGAGCTGACGCTGCAGGTTTCTTGTGGAATAACGACAGATGGTGGGAGCTGGGACAGACACCTGCGGATCGAAGATGTCTGAAAGGATTATCCCTTCGCGCTGTGTCGCAGTTAGAGCCACCAGCACCGGTCGGCGGAGATAAAGTGCGCCGTGGTGGCATTGCAGACAGACAGAGTCTCACTTGGTGACTACCGTGGGTCTGCCCCTTCTGGAACCATTATTAATGGTTTTGTCCTGTCCTCATCCTGTCCTCATCCTCGCCCTGTCGGATGAGGAAAACATTTTCATTTTTTCCTCATCCGGCTCAAAGAGTAAGACCATTCTTCAAGATACATATCGCTACTAAATAGTGCTCGTTGAGTCTTAGTGGTATGTCTGGTAATTGAGCAGGTACATCAATAAGTTAACTCGACAAGGAATACCTGCTTCATTTTCAAGACTTCCAAACGGCTGCCATGCCTTCATAGCACAGGGAGGAATTGGCAACTTGCCGAAAGCCTAACTAGACTTAGCTGAGCTAAAGCGAACCAATACTTTTCTGTGGCATGTCCTTTCTTCTGCACAGGCTCGTTAAGCATCAGACGCTCGAGAGGTGAAATAGTCTGTTACATCCAAATTTCATCCCACATTCATTGACAATTCTGTGGATAATATGAAGGTGGAAGTGTTTTGCACGAAGATGAAATATCCAACTGCCTGAGACGGTGCAGCTTGCCGTCAAACCAGCTACCAGCCGCTGCTGCTGTCGGAATACGAATCATGATGCTACGGCTAGAAGAGATGGAGGAGCATGGTGACAAGCATGTTTTCACAGTAACTGGCATCGAAAAGGTGGCCGATTAGGTGACGGATTCCTGGGGAGCTGCGGCGATCCCGATGAAAACCCCATACCAGAAGCAGGATATGAACAGAAAGCTGTGGATGCCTGAAGATCCGATTCGAAAACGCCCCACTACGCACCATGCTTCCCCTCGAGCATGAACGAACCGCGTGATATCTCCAGCCGAGCAGTACCGCCAGAAGACCCAGGAGACGGGCAGCTTCTTGAAGAGCAGACAACGGCGAAACAGCTATTCGCTGGCAGAGTGGATCAAGACAGGACGGCGCGGTGGAGGCGCCGGGAGCAGTGGCAAGCTCGTGCTGATGACAGAGCCAAAGCCGTGGCCGCCGCCGTCACCGCGAGCCCTCACTCACAACCACCAGCAGCGCCGCCGTCGATGTCGTCATCTCCGCCACTACCGCCGCCGCTGGTGATGTCGTCACCTCCGTCACTACCGCCGCCGCTGGTGATGTCGTCACCTCCGTCACTACCGCCGCCGCTGGTGATGTCGCCACCTCCGTCGCTACCGCCGCCGCTGGTGATGTCGTCACCCCGTCCTCCGCCGCCGCTGGTGATGTCGCCACCTCGTCGCTACCGCCGCCGCTGGTGGTGTCCTCCTCCTGCCGCCGCCGCTGGTGATGTCGTCCCTCCGTCACTACCGCCGCCGCTGGTGATGTCGTCACCTCCGTCACTACCGCCGCCGCTGGTGATGTCGTCACCTCCGTCACTACCGCCGCCGCTGGTGATGTCGTCACCTCCGTCACTACCGCCGCCGCTGGTGATGTCGTCACCTCCGTCACTACCGCCGCCGCTGGTGATGTCGTCCCTCCCACCACCGCCGCTGGTGATGTCGTCACCTCCGTCACTACCGCCGCCGCTGGTGATGTCGCCACCTCCGTCACTACCGCCGCCGCTGGTGATGTCGCCACCTCCGTCACTACCGCCGCCGCTGGTGATGTCGCCACCTCCGTCGCTACCGCCGCCGCTGGTGATGTCGTCACCTCCGTCACTACCGCCGCCGCTGGTGATGTCGTCACCTCCGTCACTACCGCCGCCGCTGGTGATGTCGTCACCTCCGTCACTACCGCCGCCGCTGGTGATGTCGACCCTCCGTCACTACCGCCGCCGCTGGTGATGTCGTCACCTCCGTCACTACCGCCGCCGCTGGTGATGTCGTCACCTCCGTCACTACCGCCGCCGCTGGTGATGTCGTCACCTCCGTCACTACCGCCGCCGCTGGTGATGTCGCCCTCCGTCACTACCGCCGCCGTGGTGATGTCGTCACCTCCGTCACTACCGCCGCCGCTGGTGATGTCGTCACCTCCGTCACTACCGCCGCCGCTGGTGATGTCGTCACCTCCGTCACTACCGCCGCCGCTGGTGATGTCGTCACCTCCGTCACTACCGCCGCCGCTGGTGATGTCGTCACCTCCGTCACTACCGCCGCCGCTGGTGATGTCGTCACCTCCGTCACTGCCGCCGCCGCTGGTGATGTCGTCACCTCCGTCACTGCCGCCGCCGCTGGTGATGTCGTCACCTCCGTCACTACCGCCGCCGCTGGTGATGTCGTCACCTCCGTCACTACCGCCGCCGCTGGTGATGTCGTCACCTCCGTCACTACCGCCGCCGCTGGTGATGTCGCCACCTCCGTCGCTACCACCGCCGCTGGTGATGTCGTCACCTCCGTCACTACCGCCGCCGCTGGTGATGTCGCACCTCCGCTCCACCGCCGCTGGTGATGTCGTCACCTCCGTCACTACCGCCGCCGCTGGTGATGTCGTCACCTCCGTCACTACCGCCGCCGCTGGTGATGTCGTCACCTCCGTCACTACCGCCGCCGCTGGTGATGTCGTCACCTCCGTCACTACCGCCGCCGCTGGTGATGTCGTCACCTCCGTCACTACCGCCGCCGCTGGTGATGTCACCTTCGTCACTACCGCCGCCGCTGGTGATGTCACCTCCGTCGCTACCACCGCCGCTGGTGATGTCGTCACCTCCGTCACTACCGCTGCCGCTGGTGATGTCGTCACCTCCGTCACTGCCGCCGCCGCTGGTGATGTCGACCCTCCGTCACTACCGCCGCCGCTGGTGATGTCGTCACCTCCCCCCCGCCCTGGTGATGTCGACCCTCCGTCACTACCGCCGCCGCTGGTGATGTCGTCACCTCCGTCACTACCGCCGCCGCTGGTGATGTCGTCACCTCCGTCACTACCGCCGCCGCTGGTGATGTCGTCACCTCCGTCACTACCGCCGCCGCTGGTGATGTCGTCACCTCCGTCACTACCGCCGCCGCTGGTGATGTCGTCACCTCCGTCACTACCGCCGCCGCTGGTGATGTCACCTTCGTCACTACCGCCGCCGCTGGTGATGTCGTCACCTCCGTCACTACCGCCGCCGCTGGTGATGTCGTCACCTCCGTCACTACCGCCACCGCTGGTGATGTCGTCACCTCCGTCACTACCGCCGCCGCTGGTGATGTCACCTTCGTCACTACCGCCGCCGCTGGTGATGTCGACCCTCCGTCACTACCGCCGCCGCTGGTGATGTCGTCACCTCCGTCACTACCGCCGCCGCTGGTGATGTCACCTTCGTCACTACCGCCGCCGCTGGTGATGTCGACCCTCCGTCACTACCGCCGCCGCTGGTGATGTCACCTTCGTCACTACCGCCGCCGCTGGTGATGTCGTCACCTCCGTCACTACCGCCGCCGCTGGTGATGTCGTCACCTCCGTCACTACCGCCGCCGCTGGTGATGTCACCTTCGTCACTACCGCCGCCGCTGGTGATGTCGACCCTCCGACGGAGGCTGCTGTCGCCGTCGGATGTGTCACGGTATCCTTCGCCAGCGACGCCACCACCACCGTCACCGCCACCAACACAGCTCCTGTGGCCATGGGAAGAGTTGACCGTGCTCCTTCGGACCATTGGCCCCACCAACTTCTCACTCTCTAAACATGGTACCCTATATGGTGGGTCCCACCAATAAAATTGGCATCACTCATTCCCTCCGTGCATTGAGCCACACCAATAACTTACCAACTTCTGCACAGATGGCCGCGGCCACATCTGGTGCCGCGCCGGCCAGTAAGCCGCCCCAGAACATTGGGTGTGATGACAGTGACCCAGACTACGTCGCATCCCACCACAACCTGAAGAGGTAGATGGACGCGACTTGTATGGCAGGGTGGACGATTGTGATGACGGAGCGCGAAAAAAAAAACATGAAATCATGTCGTCCTTTGCTGCTGCCATGTGAGAAAGCATTGTCACGAAGCTGTAGGTTCAAAAAGCCCTAGAGTATGTCCGAGAATAGGAAAGGGAACCAAGGCGATATATACGAGGTGGCGTCATCCCTACTGCGCAGCTTTCTGCGCAGGTCCTTATATGACGTCATCTGGGGTACCACTTAATACGGGCCAAGCCGCTAACACGCTGTCGAATATACGCAGCGTATCCATAGTACGGGCGATAAAATGAGGATTTAAGAGGTGCAGGTGCAAAACTTAGAGCGTCATAGTCCCGGAAGGAATCTCCAATACCTTTTATACACATATTATACCCGGAAGAACGTACAAATCGAGGTAGGACAGATCAAATATGGCAGAGAATTAACATCTTACCGCGACGAAATGCAGTAAGGACGTATCTGAAGTGTGGTAATCGCCATGATGGAATAAGGTGGGGAGGGGGGTCGAGTCCCTTAATGTACATCAAATCTAGCATTGGGCTTATGATGCTGCATGCCAAAATTAATTGACCGAAAGGCCTTTTAACCTCTATATATGGGACAGTGCCCATGATATAGGAGGCAAGGAAGGGGACAATCGTTTCTTTTTGCGATCGACAAGACCATAGAGAGCACGTGAGAGGGAGACTTTCCTTTTATGGGGGCATCTGTGAACCTCCGTACCAGCTCAGAAACATGGGTGGAACTTCCAGAAAACGATTTGGGAGACGCAATGCCTGGAGGTAACAGGAAGGTCTATGGATTGGGGGAGGTGGGCTCACGCCAGTCGGAAGCGGGGGTTGACCCATCCAAAAGTATGTAAAATTTCACTCTAATTCGAAGGTTACATTCGGCGGATGGACTGGAAAGCGGTCAGACATGGGGTGCTAAAAGCGGTCAGGCATGTATTGGCGGCATTCCCTAACAATGCTTTCAGAACTAGATCTGGATGATTCAAAACACTCCTACACGTCCGCGTAGTCGACCTAGTCGGCTTATGTGGTGTTTCCGATTCAGAGCATGAATGAAGGATCACAATCGATGTTCGTGGAGCAGAGACTTTGCATATCGTTCTTTCAAATCAATGATCATAGGCCTCATGAGTAACAATGAAATGGCATACGCCACACCTGTTTCATAGCAGTACCAGAGCCGGTAGCAGTGTCAAGTGTCGCGAGGACGGGCGGGCGCAGCTTGTCTGCCCCTGGTCACAGCGGCAGCAGCAAAACACGCCAACAGGACAGTAGGACCAGGCGATACGACGGTAGAGTCAAGTGCCGCCAGGACGGGCCGACACAGGGAGCGCCGCCAACCCATCAGTGGTCACAGTGGCAGCAGCAAAACACGCCAACAAAACGGCAGGATCGGGCGGCATGAAACCAATGCAAAGTGCCGCCAGAACGGGCAACACAGGAGGCGCCGCCAGTTCGCCCCTGGTCACGGTGGCAACAACAAACACAGTTACAAAGGGCAGAACCGAGCGACACGACACGACACACAGCAGAGACGGTGACACATGGCCGGCAGTGTGAGGGTGGACATCCTATCGCTGTCTGGTGACATGATGACGGACCTGCCTAGATGCCCGCCCCTGCGCTCTGCCGAGCAGAGTTTTTGCGCAACCAGCCGATACGCACATGCAGCCTAACTCGAGTCAGCCTCCGTCTCACACAACTAGCCGCACTCCTAGCTTCGACTGCCGGCTACTAATCACGCCCACCCCGGGTCTCACGATGCTGGTGTCGCCTGTGCAGGTTGAGTCCATGATGAAGCAGACATCATAATTGAACTGGTTTGGCATCGCCCTCTACCACGTATGTGGCATGCAGCGCCCGCCGCGACCGATGGTGATTAACCAAGAGCTGGACACAACGGCCAGGAGCGCCTCCGGTGCTCCAGACGTCGGACAGCCAAGCGATGTATTGACGCCTCATTTTGTAGGCGACGAAGCCGGCAACGACGGCAAGGCCGTCCTGCTCCAGTCCCAGTTTGCTGATGATGGTCGTGTTAAAATTCATGTGAATAGAAGTGGCATCAAACTAATTGAACTGGTTTTTTACTTAGCTATACAAAGATAAGATATGAAGATAAGGTAAGCAACATATGAAGGCTTCATATTTGATGGGGGTGGCCAAGTTCTATCGGTGATTCAGCAGAAGGACTTTGGTGTTATTCTGAACACAAGATTTGGGGCATCAGAACAGACGAAAGAATCCAGGAAGAAGGCACTAAGAATGCTTGGGAAATATATAGGAATGTATCATACATAAGTGAGGAAGTCATCAGGAAGCTTTACTGTGCATGTCAGGCCACATTTGGAATGCTGTGTCCAAGTTTTGGCTCCTAGTAATGCAAAAGATTGTTCGCTTTTAGAGAGTACAAAATATGGCTAAAAAATGGTTAATGACATAAGCAACCTGGCATATGAGGAAAGATTGAAGAAATTGAACATGCTGTCACTTATATATAGAAAGTTGAGAGGAGCACTCATTGAGGTCTTCAAATTCGTTCATGGTCAGGAGGATGGATATATTAGGTAAATATGTGAATCTAACAGAAATGATGTACTTAAAGGTCATCAATTCAAAATCAAAGTTAACTACAGCAGGACAATGTTAAGACAGTCTTTCTTCACCAACAGGGTAATAGAACACTGGAACCAGATGCCAAAGCCATTGTCAGTAGCAGCACATTGAACATCTTTAAAAACACCATAGACAATTATTACAAGAATTGCTTGCTTGCTTTTCAATATGCCAGGGAGGGCTGATCGACGGATTTGGTGGGTAACTGGTTGAGTGTACAAAGTGCAGCCAGGAAGGGCCCTTGTGGCTCATAGTCACACTGCTCTTTTGTGTCTTGATGTTTAAGATGCTCAAAAATGCAGCAAGCATTTCAGACAAGCATGATGCAACACTCCATACCATACAGATCTGATAGGCAGGCTAATTCATGGAATGACACCAGAAAAGGCAGGTGTTGACACTGACATTATTTTCAGCGGCATCCGTGGCCAGCGATCATAATCATCAGAGGTAAAGTGGTTGGAACAAATGGATGGGCTGGTTGGATGCACTCCATCAGCTCCTTTTCACTGTCAACCAGGTCTTATATGCATCTTCATCTCTTGGGAACATAAGCATGTTGGTTGAGAATCTTTTCTTTTCATATCTTTCTTCCAGATGATAACCGACACACCACAACAGAACACTACAATAAAACTACAACCAAAACGCACGTGCATCGAACACAAGGCGTGACAGACATAAAACCAAGCATAAAACAACCTACGACGAAGCTATGTAAACAGCTGCGCTATTTATGACTCAACTGGGCCATCTATGAATTTGAGAAAATGTGTGCTCCTAAAACGCTGCATTCGCGATGGTCGTCGCCTAATTCGTAGCCTAACTGAGGATGATAAAATAGCAGCTCAACACGATTCCAAAAGCACAGACGTGATACTATAGGATTAAGAAAGTGAGTTGAATTGAAAATATTTCCATTTTAAAATGCATAAAGCCATTAAAGCGGCCCAAAAGTGGTACCCCAGATGACGTCATTTGTATCATTCGAGCCGACACGCAGGAAGGCATGGGGATGACATGGGCCTGAAGGGGACTTCGATCGGGTGAGTTATTAACCCACCCTGGTCATGGCTGCGCATCTCGGATGGGTCGGGGTGCGGGTGTGGGCTGAATATCTCTTGGTTTGGCACTCTGCTATTTTGATGTCGTCACTTTCTTTGTTCGATCCGGAATATGTCCTGAAACTATGGAACTGTACCCCTGGTTTGGTTAGAGATATTCAGCCTTGGTCAAAGTGTGCTTACCTTCTGTGGAGATGAGAGAAGCCGGGTGATGGGGTGGTAGAGTGAGTGGCTAGCGAGGCTGGAAGACCTGGTTATCAGGTCGCTGAAAAAGGTTCTGCCAGCTTAATGAAAGAACAGCAGGACCCACCACATTTGCGAGCCCGATTGGAAAGTTTATCTGGGGTGGCGGGGGGGGGGAGGGGGACGAGGCCTGTCGTCAACATGTCTGTCTGTCATGTCTGACTCTTCTCTGTCTGTCATGTGTGACATATGTCTGTATGTCTATCATGTCTGACACATGTATATCTGTAATGCCTGACGCATGTATATCTGTCATATCTGACGCCTGTCTGTCTATCATGTCTGTCTATCTTGTCTGTCTGCCATGCCTGACGCTTGTCTGTCTGTCATGTCTGATACGTGTCTGTCTATCATACCTGACACCTGTCTATCTATCATGTCTGACACTTGTCTGTCTGCCATGTATGATATTTGTCTGTCTGTCATGTCTGACACTTGTATGTCTGTCATGTCTGATACGTGTCTGTCTGTCATACCTGATACCTGTCTATCTATCACGACTGACGCATGTCTGTCTGTCATGCCTGACACTTGCTCCCGTGCAGTGTGACCAGATCCCGGTTCAAAGGACGACTTCCCGACTCTGAGGTACCCAGCTCAAGGCTGCCTCCTACAATACTCAATACTTCCTGACTGAGCCACGCTCCAGCGTTGTGCTGAGTGCTGACCACCTGCTGGTACTCCACGTCGTCAGTGTGTAGGCTGACCACCCTGGTACGCCACGTCGTCATTGTGTAGGCTGACCATCTGTTGGCACTCCACGTCGTCATTGTGTAGTCTGACCACCTGCTGGTACTCCACGTCGTCATTGTGTAGGCTGACCACCTGCTGGCACTCCACGTCGTCATTGTGTAGGCTGACCACCTGCTGGTACTCCACGTCGTCATTGTGTAGGCTGACCACCTGCTGGTACTCCACGTCGTCAGTGTGTAGGCTGACCACCCTGGTACGCCACGTCGTCATTGTGTAGGCTGACCATCTGTTGGCACTCCACGTCGTCATTGTGTAGTCTGACCACCTGCTGGTACTCCACGTCGTCATTGTGTAGGCTGACCACCTGCTGGCACTCCACGTCGTCATTGTGTAGGCTGACCACCTGCTGGTACTCCACGTCGTCATTGTGTAGGCTGACCACCTGCTGGTACTCCACGTCGTCATTGTGTAGGCTGACCACCTGTTGGCACTCCACGTCGTCAGTGTGTAGGCTGACCGCCTGCTGGTACTCCACGTCGTCAGTGTGTAGGCTGACCACCCTGGCACGCCTCGTTGTAGTTGCAATGACGAATTATTA
Organism: Imbricaverruca yamaguchii; assembly: GCA_034440575.1. Classification (NCBI taxonomy): domain Eukaryota; kingdom Metazoa; phylum Arthropoda; class Thecostraca; family Neoverrucidae; genus Imbricaverruca; species Imbricaverruca yamaguchii. The sequence continues at coordinate 2,278,205 of JAOTOL010001656.1, read as the reverse complement.
ATAAGGCAATCAAGGAACACGGAGTACTGGTTCGCGCTTGAGATGTCAGGCAGACTTCCTGGAATCAAACTTTACTGTAGCACACCGTTGACAAATTGGTACAACTGTGGGGGAAAGGGAGGGTCGAGGGAATGTGATGTGGCCCTAACTTTGTTCAACGTTCATTATGTTCAAGGGCCGTACAACTGCGCAATAATCTCCCAAATAATTTGAACAACTTAGTCATAGGTGATTTACCTCCCCAATCATTAGAAACCAGAGGAAACCTGCCTTTTCCCAGGGGCGTCGCAACCGTTGCTCGAGAGTCTGTCGGCGAACTTGTAGGAAGGGGTTGAGACCCGCGGCTGATGCGACTAAGCAGGGCGCTCTAAGATGTTTCACGTGATCGGAGCAGAGTAGATATCCCGTGGGGGTACACCCCCTACTCACTATGGCGTGGACATGCAGCACCCTGCTATGTCCCTTATACTCCATCTGCGAAATCACCCCTGTTGGAACCGCAACACTGTGGTACAAATGTCGTGGAGACGGCGATGGTGCATCTCTAGCGCCATCTGTCACATGATTTTAGTAACAATGGATGAGGCGAGCTCAGCACGATATTTTGGGCCGATCTTTTGTGCTAGGAGGGTGTAATTGATGGAGACATGTGGACAATGAAGTGCTTTCATATCCAACATCAGCTTTGTTTCTATTATGTTCTATTATGTTATGTTATGCTAGTACCATTGCCTTGTGAACTAACAAAACTAGGTTAAACCAGGCACTTTCAAACGCGGTCAGTTTTGGAGATCATGTAATATGTTTGGCCATACTCGGAATGAGTGCCGGAAATGCACAATAAGCCGATCGGAAGTGAAACCTTTTGGATAAGAAAACTTAACCAGCGCCGTCTCGGAGGCGGGGTCTTCAACCGCCCCCCTTCCCTCAGGTTTTCCGCGGATAGTGAAAGAACGGCGAGAGGCAGCACGCCGAAATTTGGCATACCTCTTCCAATATCAATTTGGCATGTTGTGTCAAAATTTAGAAGTCAGATCACCTAGGGTCAACGAGTTAGTTTGGTTCAAGTGATGTCACCTCCAATGAAATCCAACCAGTCATCACGATTTAACGGATACAGACATTCTAATGATTCTGACTAAAGTAAGCATTTTTATTCAAGCAACGTTTCGGATCTGACCGGAGAGACAGGGTTAAGATGAGTTGCCGTAGTATATATATATATATATATATATATATATATATATATATATATATATATATATTGTCCAATCTGTACTCCTTATCCAATAGTAGAGCCAGGTTTCGGCACGAGTGGAACTCATTTTATGAGAAGGTTGATGAACACGGGACAGAGGGAATGCTCCGTCCGGAGCCTGGCGCTGTGTCACATTGTCAGCTTGAATGCCGTATGTTTAATTACTGTAATTGACAATTTTGGGTAATAAAATATACTTCTTCAGTTAACAACAAAATGCTCAGTTGATCCCGATATTTACATTCTCAATTACTTTCTGGAAAAAACGGTGGATCCTCTCGAGATTTCAGCCGCTGGCTGGTGCCATGCTAATGGCATGTTTGGAGGGAAAACATCACACGTTTCGTGCTCTTCAACCACGTGCAAGTTGCCCATGCTTCATTTGTTGCACGTCGTGCAATACATCAAGCTCTATTACATTGCTGTTGTTATCTATTGTTGTTACCATTTTTACAGCATTATATTGTTATTATATTGTTATTGGTATTGTTGCTTAGCTGGAACATCGCGATAGCGAAGTAAGTTCTCGACATCAAACTAGTATTAAGCCTCCAGATCAGGATATTCTCAGACTTCTAATGCCACTACTGATGTCCGCCGGTGAGTAAGGTGCGGACACCGTGTCCAATGACGGTATTCGGTAGTCGTGCTGCCAGGTGGCAATTCGAGGTTTTTTAAAAGGTGGTATCCGTTACTGTATCCGTTACTCGTATCATGGGTACCACTACTGATGTCATGTGCGAGCAATAGGTATCTCCAGCGTCCAACATGACCAGATCTGCTACATCTCGCTCGGGGCTGGGCTCCATTCACCCCACCGCCTGTAGAAACAGCGGATTTGTGGCACCAGCTCGTCACGTGAAATATTTGCCGCGAAACCAGCTGAGAAGTGTGGCAGCAGCAGCGGCGACGTGCCGCGTTATCGGACACTGGTGCGGTACACCATCAGCAGGTCGCGTTTGGTGGTCTGTGTCGGATCGTGCGGCCGGCCATAGCCAGGTCGTGTTTGGTGGTCCGTGTCGGATCGTGCGGCCGACCATAGCAAGGTCGTGTTTGGTGGCCTGTGTCGGATCGTGCGGCCGACCATAGGAAGGTCGTGTTTGGTGGTCTGTGTCGGATCGTGCGGCCGACCATAGCAAGGTCGTGTTTGGTGGTCTGTGTCGGATCGTGCGGCCGACCATAGCAAGGTCGTGTTTGGTGGTCTGTGTCGGATCGTGCGGCCGACCATAGCAAGGTCGTGTTTGGTGGTCTGTGTCGGCCCCGGCACGAGGACGGCGGCGGACCGAGCTGTACCGTGCATCAGCCCGGCCCGCGGGGAAATTACCGAATTTCGGCCGCTGCAGCGACGGTAAGCCGGCGCGTGAGAGTCGGACAGCAGGCCCGTCAGCCGGCCGGCCGCCGCCAGCGCCCGTAAGCCGCCGGCTATTCGGCCGCATCGCCGGCACGCCTGGCTTTGTGTCGTTGGACACGTGCCGAGCCAGACCGAGACTCGATGTCCGCGCACGCGGGAACGGCACGGACCACCGGCGTTTGCTAGCCTGGCTGCAGTTCGGCAGGAAGTGAGCTAAGTCACGTCTCCAACTGGACGGCTGACCGGGTAAGCCGTGATCCAGCCATGATCCAGCCGTGGTCCAGTCGTGATCCAGCCGTGGTCCACAGCACAGCAGCCATGTCCTAATGAAGGCGACAATTTGCACTCGGGCGTCCGTTCGCTTCACGCGCAACCGTCACAGGCGCGACGAAATGTCAAGTAGCTGGTAGAAGTTGGACCAGAATAACGACGGTCTGAGGCAACTGCGCCAACCACCTCACCATCGGCTGACTGTTCAGTGTCGTGCCGTTACTACGGTGTCAACCACTACACCATCGGCTGACTGTTCAGTGTCGTGCCGTTACCACTGTGACAAACCACCACACCATCGGCTGACTGTTCAGTATCGTGCCGTTACCACTGTGACAACCACCACACCATCGGCTGACTGTTCAGTGTCGTGCCGTTACCACTGTGTCAACCACCACACCATCGGCTGACTGTCCAGTGTCGTGCCGTTACTACTGTATTACAACCATCGGCTGACTGTCCAGTGTCGTGCCGTTACCACTTAAAAAACACGGCTGACTGTTCAGTGTCGTGCCGTTACCACTGTGACAACCACCACACCATCGGCTGACTGTTCAGTGTCGTGCCGTTACTACTGTGTCAACCACCACACCATCGGCTGACTGTTCAGTGTCGTGCCGTTACTACTGTGACAACCACCACACCATCGGCTGACTGTTCAGTGTCGTGCCGTTACTACTGTGACAACCACCACACCATCGGCTGACTGTCAGTGTCGTGCCGTTACGTGACAACCACCACACCATCGGCTGACTGTCCAGTGTTCCCGTTCCTACTGTTACAACCACCACACCATCGGCTGACTGCCAGTGTCGTGCCGTTACTACTGTGACAACCACCACACCATCGGCTGACTGTCCAGTGTCGTGCCGTTACCACTGTGACAACCACCACACCATCGGCTGACTGTTCAGTGTCGTGCCGCTACCACTGTGACAACCACCACACCATCGGCTGACTGTCCAGTGTCGTGCCGTTACCACTGCGCCAACCACCACATCATCGGCTGACTGTTCAGTGTCGTGCCGTTACTACTGTGACAACCACCACACCATCGGCTGACTGTCCAGTGTCGTGCCGTTACTACTGTGACAACTACCACACCATCGGCTGACTGTTCAGTGTCGTGCCGCTACCACTGTGGCAACCACCACACCATCGGCTGACTGTCCAGTGTCGTGCCGTTACTACTGTGACAACTACCACACCATCGGCTGACTGTTCAGTGTCGTGCCGTTACTACTGTGTGAACCACCACACCATCGGCTGACTGTCCAGTGTCGTGCCGTTACTACTGTGACAACTACCACACCATCGGTTGACTGTTCAGTGTCGTGCCGTTACTACTGTGTGAACCACCACACCATCGGCTGACTGTTCAGTGTCGTGCCGTTACTACTGTGACAACCACCACACCATCGGCTGACTGTTCAGTGTCGTGCCGTTACTACTGTGAAAACCACCACACCATCGGCTGACTGTTCAGTGTCGTGCCGTTACCACTGTGACAACCACCACGCCATCGGCTGACTGTTCAGTGTCGTGCCGTTACCACTGTGTGAACCACCACACCATCGGCTGACTGTTCAGTGTCGTGCCGTTACTACTGTGACAACCACCACACCATCGGCTGACTGTTCAGTGTCGTGCCGTTACCACTGTGACAACCACCACACCATCGGCTGACTGTTCAGTGTCGTGCCGTTACCACTGTGACAACCACCACACCATCGGCTGACTGTTCAGTGTCGTGCCGTTACCACTGTGTCAACCACCACACCATCGGCTGACTGTTCAGTGTCGTGCCGTTACTACTGTGACAACCACCACACCATCGGCTGACTGTTCAGTGTCGTGCCGTTACTACTGTGACAACCACCACACCATCGGCTGACTGTTCAGTGTCGTGCCGTTACCACTGTGACAACCACCACGCCATCGGCTGACTGTTCAGTATCTTGCCGGTACCACAATCATAAACATCGATGAAAGTTGGTGTTGAATGAGGAAGGTGAGGAAAGTCTGCATTGCCGTTTGTTGATCGGGACCTCTATCAGAGGGATGGCCTGCATTTCTCTGAGAATGTGGTGCATGTGTTAGACAAAGCGTATGAGCATGTCCTTCATGGAAACTAGGCAATGGGGTGGGGAGGGATGAAGTGGCATTGCCATCTCAAGGATGTGCCAATAGTGACAGCCAATACAATATAACCCCAAAGTCAGCAAATATGGATACCAGTAGTTCAAGCAGGCAGAGTGGTAGTTCATACAGTGATGAAAGAGCTCCTCAGCATGAAAAAGCCAAAGGTGGTTATGGAGCACATGTTATGTGTATGATCCTTAATGCTCAGGGTATTTGATCCAAATTGAATGCGTTCAAGGGTTATGTTGCTGAGGAAGAACCAGATTTTGTGTTTATTACGGAGGCATGTGACAGTGAGGGGCACTTTGGAGATAACTTGCAGGAATATGAGATACAGGGATGCAATATGTTTCCTGCAATAGGAGCACAGCAGTGAAAGAGGTGGTGTAATGCTCTATGTGAATAGCTTATTCAGTTCTCAAAAAGTAGCAGGTGGGGTGAAAAATGTGTCTGTGGAGTCCATTTGGCTTGATGTCGCTGTGGGAAAAGGCAACATCAATGAACTGAGGATATGAGCTTTCTACCGATATTATACCGAGCTTTCCTGCCACATTCCCAGCAACTGGAGCTTGATTAGGTGATTTGTGAGGAAATCAGTAGAAACTTTCAGAGGAAGTGCCTTATTCTTGACTGACTTTAATCTAAAAGGATCTGAAAATGTTGGTGTTGGCTCCCCATCATGCAAAATGTTTAGGTAATGCCTTGAAGGGGACCTGCTCTTACACCAGTTTGCAATGGAACCTACTAGGCATGTATCATTCTTGAAACTTGTATTCTCGGATTTAAGTGACTTAGTTCAAGATTTGACTGTGGAAGAAACTCTGGGAAGAAGTGACCATAACATAGTTAGATTCAAGGCACATGTAGTGGGAACTATTAAGGATAATTTGGAAAAGATTTATAATTTCAGATTGTTGGCTTTTAGAGAGAGAGTACAAAAGAGGGCTACAAAAATGGCTAATGGTATAATCAACCTGGCATGTGAGGAAAGATTGAAGAAATTGAATATATTTTCACTTAGATATAGAATGCTGAGAGATCTCATCGAAGTCTTTAAATTTGTTCATGGCCTGGAGAAAGCATATTGTATATTCATGGTGAAGTCAGAAAGTTTGCCAGAAGGAACAGCGAGGGCACATCCAGGCGCAGCCTGCAGAGAGCTCAGGTCGCGACCGACTGCCGGCAGTCACCCTCGCGCGCCGCCGACCTAGCCGCCCCAACCACAGACCGCGTGACGCGCCGAGTGCCACGTGACACCGGCGCCACCGCGCCGGCGGCCCCGACGCAGGGCCAGCTCCAGCACCAGCTCACTACAGTGACTCACGCCGTGTCGATGCGTCATCATATCACACATCACATCACACATATCCTGGGGAATGTTTGAGTTTAGCAGAAGTGGTACATTAGAGGTCATAAATTCAAAATTAAAGTTAATCACAGCAGAACAAGGTTAAGACAGTCTTTCTTCACCAAAAGGGTAGTAGAACACTGGAACCAGCTGCCAGAAAGCATTGTCAGTAGCAGCACAATGAACATCTTTAAAAACAGCATATACAATCATTATAAGAATAAAGGGCTCGCTTTCCAGTATTCCATGGAGGGCTGATCGACGGATTTGGTAGGTAGCTGGTTGAGTGTCCAGAGTGCAACTAAGAAGGGCCCTTGTGGCCCATAGTTGCATTAATATTTTATGTCTTTATGTTTTTATGATCGCCTCAGCGTTGATGAACTGCGACGCTGCACACTGACTGAAATATGTTTTGTCCAAAGGTCAGCAGGCAATGAGCGAATGCACCCGCTCATGAGATCTGGATGCTGCTGGGTGCCGCTGTCAGAGAGTGTACTTGCTGCCGGATGTCTGCCGCTGGGTGCCGCTGTCAGATAGTGTCCCTGCTCCCGGATGTCTGCTGCTGGGTGCCGCTGTCAGAGAGTGTATATGCTGCCCGACGTCTGCAGCAGCTGGGTGCCGCTGTCAGACAGTGTACTTGCTGCCGGATGTCTGCTGCTGGGTGCCGCTGTCAGACAGTGTACCTGCTGCCGGATATCTGCCGCTGCCCCAACATTTGGACCGACGAGGCGTGACACAAAGACCTTCCACACGAAGTCGCACTACTGTCGGCAAAGTGTAATAGTAGACCTAACCCTTTGCTACCCACGCAGCCGCACTACTGTCGGCAAAGTAGACTTAACCCTTTGCTACCCACGCAACCGCCACCATATAAACCAACGTAGACGGGAATGCGCGGAACTACATGCGCCATTGCACGATTACTCGCCGCAGTAACGACTTCATCGATCGGAGTTGCGAGTGCTGTTTCCAGAGTATGAGCGGTACATTCCGCCAGTTATCAGCGGCTATGGCAGGATTCAAATGATGGCGCTTGACAGCACGTAGTGATGCTGAATAAATCAGCTAGCTGCAGTGAATATACACCACATGAAAGCTCTTACTGAACGATCTTCAAACGGACTCTCACACATGTGGAGCCCAATGTCAGGGTTAGTGGCTGCTAAAACCGGACGGTTTGGTAGAGATGTGTGTGTGTGTGTGTGTGTGTGTGTGTGTGTGTGTGTGTGTGTGTGTGTGTGTGTGTGTGTGTGTGTGTGTGTGTGTGTGTGTGTGTGTGTGTGTGTGTGTGTGTGTGTGTGTGTGTGTGTGTGTGTGTGTGTAGTTCGGATTTTTGACGCGGCAGATGCCTTGTTCCCAGCTATCGGCAGAGGCAATAAAACGGATGAGATTTGTGATATCAATCGCTCGCATCCATTGTTTTTTTTAAAACAAGTGTTCTCGATAAAGCGCTGTCGGGACTCCGATGATAGTTGCCGTACCTTGAAACCACAATATTTATGTGCGCACTATGCACGACTAAGCTGCTGGTGCAGCCCTTTCTGCATTCAACCAAGCTCTTCTGGGAAACTGTGGTTGACTGACCAACATATAGCCGAGCGAGTAGCAGTGTAGGAGAAGAAGTAGACAGAAGCCGTGAGAAGGAACACTTCACAGCCATCGAAATGCACCGGCACGAGCGACGAAGCCCCACACGTATTGTCAGTAGCCTATGATGTAAATGTGATGGGTCTTGGGCCGCCCTGTGCTAAGAAATGGCCCAATTGACGTGCGGAAAATAGCAGCACTGGCTACTCTGGGCGCTGGAAGTGTGCGTCGGACGGATATTAATGTCAGCAGTGCAGGTAATAATGTGTGCGATGGATACAAGTGGTGCACTCTCCTGTTGATGCCTTCGACATGATATTCGGCTGACAAGAGCTCAGCGAACACTCAACAGTCGCGCTTGATGTGTCGCACGTGTTGGGAGCTCTTGTGACAGGTGGGGTTTCCATCAGCCAATATCCCATCACTGGTCCAGTCTCCAAGAGTGCAAATGCATTCGAATATTCCCTGGACGCTCAGATAGCCGGGGTGTCGTCTCTCGCCCTTTCTGCCATGAGAGAAGCCCTTGCAATGTTCGGTGTCACCATGACCGTGCTCGGCGCGCACCTGCGGAAAGTCAGGATGCCGTATGGATTTTCCGACTGTCTGTGCGAATGAACCACCGGGCAGTGCGGCGTACAAAACACTGAATGCCGGCTTGAATGCTCATTCCAGTTGTGTGTTCAAACAAACCTTGTGCTATCGACTTCTCACAAGTGTGTGAGGCTGGGGTGCTGGAAGGGAGACTCGATGAATGTGAAGCGGAGAGTCGGAAGTGCAGAGTGGTGGGAGGGTGTGGTGCGGGGTGGGGTGTGTAGGGAAGGAATGGTGCAGGCGAGGGTGGTGGGAGTGGTGTGGTGCTGGGTGGTGTGTGTAGGGAAGGAATGGTGCAGGCCAGGGTGGTGGGAGTGGTGTGCGCGAGGCGGGAATGTGGAAGCAGGATGGCGAGAGGTATGTGTGCAGAGTGGGGATGGGGTATGTGTGCGGTGAGGATGGTGGGGGAGAGGGTGATGGCAGTGATGCATGTGAGGAGGAGTGGTGGGAGGAGTGTGTGTGAGGAAAGGCGACTGGGGCGAAGGTGGCGGAAGGGGAGCTGTGAGAGTGGATATGCAAGGGCGAATCTGGAAATTTTAATTATAAAGCAGCACTCGTCTAAGGGACGTCATCTTCCGATGGATCGCCAGCAATCGGGAAAGTTTTGAGGAGTGAGTACATTGAGAATTCCGAGGAGTGCAGATTTTCATTGAGATAGGCAGCTTCGATTAAAAAAGTTGATGGGGTCTCCAGTCGAAATTCCCCGGAGGGGCGCTTTTTCCAGTCAGAGGGGCACAGCCTTGCGATTGGTTGAGGGACACGGGTGTGTGAGCCCCCATGCCCCCTGGATCAACCACTGGGGCTGTGGGGTGGGAGTGTGTGAAGCGAAATTATAGGGCAGGCGGGAGTAGTCTGAGAGGCGCCCAATTTGCGAGTAATCGTGTGAGGCGGAAATGGTGGTGGTAGAACATGGGCATCGCTGCTGATCTCGAATGGGGGAGGGGAGGGGAGTCAGAGAGAATGGAATTTGTCCCATGCCAGGTAACATGGAATTTGCGCCATGCCAGGCAATAGGGAGTTTGTGCCATGTCAGGTAACAGGGAATTTGTGCCATGTCAGGTAATGGGGAATTTGTGCCATGCCAGGTAATGGGGAATTTTTGCCATGCCAGGTAATCAAGCCGGTTCGCACCGGCAAATTTCCGTCGTTTTGGGAGCGGAACACAAGCAGAATGTAATGATTTGCAAGCCTAGCGTAATGGTAGCGAACAGTTTTGCGGCGTTCAATCGAAGTGCTGTGTGAACCGGTGTATTTCGACCAGTATAGAACGCTAGTAAAACGATGGCTTCCCGAATGAAATGTATCGCTTGAAAGATCACCTAAAGCTATCTTTATGCGGACACGCGACGTGACCGAAGCGTTTTGATTGCGGTTTCTAATACTTATTTGATAAATGCAAGTTGATCGAATTATATATGGAGACGAAGCTGAGGATCTGTATAGAAACGTAAATTACAATGGAAATTGTTTTCTTAAGTATGTTTTCTTAATCTCTCTGAGTCCGTACAGTGATATGATGTGTAACTTATCCAAGGGCACTTAGGCGCAGGCCATGAAAGTTGATGTTGCTATTTGTCTCAGATGGGACCATGGCCTTCCATGTTTTGGTTTACTTCGAATATGATGACTGCTTGAAGTGGGTTGACAAGATGGTATGCTCCATGAATTCGCTGTGGTGTAGTAATTAAGCTAAAATAGACATACCTTGATACAGCTAGTGTACTGAACTGTGGCCGGGTGGCTATCTTCATGGATATACGGGACTCAAGGATAGTAATCTATAAACTGTTGGGGTCAGGATAGTTCTGCGCCGAGCACTGCGTGAGCAGTGCGTGCCTTACGACTGTACGCGGCCAGGGTGACAGGTGACTGTCTACGGGTACATAGCTGCAGGACCCCCGGACGGTGTGTCTGGGGCATACACAATGTTGCGGTCAGGATATGTCTGCGCTGGGCAACACTTACCTTCGGACTTTTCGCAGCCATGAGCGCTACTTTACTTCCCCGTGGGATGGAAGATGGGGACGTGGTAGAAACTCGTTGCGAGGATAGCCAATAGCATCTCACGCCCATATCAGTGACTGAAGATGCCGGATGCGCCGAAAGGATGGGGTCGGTTCGGACTCTTCCTGGTATTGTGTACTGCTGATATTAAGTGCCAATTTCCCTATTCGATTTCGAAATGTTCGGGCGCGTATCCCTCCCTCCCCCGGACTTGGTTGGAGCCTTGTCAGAGTCATTATCGCAATTAGATACAGATGAGCCGAACCGGTCATTGCATTACCAGGACCTGAACCTCTCCGGATGTATATGAAGCTCGGCACACCAGGTAGGGTGTGAGATACCCATTAGGCACGTGCCATGGTGATGCGTCCTGTGGGAACCTATGGCTAGTTAATTCAGTATTGAGAACGACCAGCTCAGTGTATTACTTACAAAGTTGTCCGCAATTCACATTCCCGTAAAAACAAACATAATGCATACATTTATGCAAAGTTCCAACCAATGACTTGAGCTAGACACATCGTCGTGCACAACCCACCCGCCAGCATCATCGCACGCTGAAAACTGAGCGTCGCTGTTTTCGGCACGTTGACTTTGGCTTTGGGCCACTTCGGCTTTGGGCCACTCGGCAATACCATCTTGTGCCGCGAGAACTAATTGAATAGCTGGCAGCGAATATAAATTCCTGCCATCAGCGAGCAGTGGGCCGCCAAGTGGTGGATTCACAATTTGACGATGGGGCATCCAGGATGCTGGTGTTCCATGACGGTCCTGGGTTAGATAGAAGCAATAGGCGATTATTGTGAGTTAAATCGAAGCAATAGGCGGTTCATGGTTTGATCAAGAGATAAAAAAACAGCGGATGGTCTGTGCCCTTAATGGCTCCCTGACGAGAACGCAAATATGTTCTTTTTGGTTTTCTTTAGCAGTGACAAAGTGCCATCCGCTAGCGATTTGCTACGTTAATTAAAGGTTTGCGTTAATCCGGCTTATGTGGCATCATGTTATATCAAAGAACCAAGAAAGGAAAGATGAGACCCCGGCAAACAAAGAACTTGACGTAAAGGGCCGATGCATATATAGAATACGGCTCATATACGGACATACATACATTCATGCATGCATAGGAGTCAAAAGGATATTTGGATGGTGGGCAGCTTCACAGCCTACGTGGAGGCTCCACTGTCCACCTGCGACCTGAAACGAAATGGAGGCGCGACGCCAAGGACGAGTCGTGGGTGTCAAGGACGTCCTTGTGTGGATAGGTTTATGCTTAAGTTAAAGCTTGGAAAACATGAGAAGGGAAAACCAAGCTGCTTGGAAAACCCATAGATAAAAACCAAGCGGAATCTTACAATGGAAACTATCCGTTTTGGCCATATTGGATCGGTCCCTGCCTACCTAATGTGAAATAGCCTATATGGCCTGGCGCCGACCTTGTATGTGTAGAGGTAGGTTTAAATTAAAGCTTGGGAAAACCCGAGAACGGGAAAACCAAACCTGCTTGGAAAACCCGTAGGCAAAAAACCAAACGTAATCTAAAAGAAAAACAGTACATGTAAGCCAAATTAGATCGGTCCCTGCTTACCTAGTGCGAAATATCCTATATGTGTTTTACGACGACGGAGAGGATAATAGTGTTTGACTTCAAATTACTTGCGCAAGTTTGGTGCTGTGCAGAAAGGCAAAAAGTAGCTCAAGGAGCCCTGAATGCTTGTCACCGAGTAGGCTTTGTAGCGAAAGTGGAATCCTATGTTGGGCAGTGTAAGAAAGGAGGGTGCGACGTTGTAATCGGTATGTAGGGCAGATAGGCAAGAAATGTTCGACGGTGTTATGCATGTTGCACATTTTGCAAGGCTGAGCGTGGCGAAGTTGCCGGAAGAGAAAATCGTGGGGGAATGTATGTTCATGCTCAGTGAAGGAAAAAATAAGGACTACTTGGCAAGTTTTATCTAGACTAAACTGCGCCAAATGCGCCGTAAAACGTTCCGCTAGCGTGCGCAAAGCAAACGTAAACACAAGGCAACTAAAGTGAACCCATTCCGTTCATTAAATATTTTCGGAACATCCCGATGGTGTTACGTTTTTCTTACCTTTCGTTCCCAACACGCTAACAATTTGCCGGTGTGAACCGTCAAATTGTTAGCATAATGTTTAGAATGTTTAGCTCACGAAGTTTAGAAGGATGTGCCCTCACCTCTTCTCACCCCCCCCCCGTGTCGCGTTTCCCGCTGTGGATCCCATTGGCGGGTTTGTCACGAACAGCACTACACCCGGCCGTGTGCATTGATGAGCTGTTAGACGTTAGCCGTTAAACATGCGACATTAGTCGGGAGACACACAACGTTAGCCCCTAGACACACAACGTTATCCGTTAGGCACATATTGGCCGTTATATACACAGCATTGGTCATAGACACACAACGTTGGGCGTTAGACACATAACGCTAGCCGTTATACACACACCGTTAGTCGTTACACACACACCGTTGGTCGTTATACACACAACGTTGGGCGTTAGAGACATAACGTTAGCCGTTATACACACACCGTTAGCCGTTAGACACACACCGTTGGTCGTTATACAGACAATGTTGGGTGTTAGACACACGTTTTCCGTTAAACACATATTAGCCGTCAGATGCCAGCATTGGTCGTTAGACACACAACGTTAGCCGATAGACACAAAACTATATCCGTTAGACACAACTATATCCGCCAGACGAATTAAACTGCACTAACTTGATCAAGTTCAATAAGTTCATCACAGCCTATCGTTTTGGCCTCACCCGGTCACTGCTGGTACGCTGAGCGAATCAGTGGACAATTCATTTGCGTTTTGTCAATGTTAATAATGCTAGGCGAGTGAAAATTTGCACAAATGGGCTTATAAATTTATAAATATCACTGTGAATTTGTGTTCATCCAAGTCAGCTTTAGCTACCTGTGATCAGCGTTCAGACCGAGGGCGGTCAAACTTGGTTGATGTTGAGGAAATCTGACCTGATTTGACCTTGATGTCGTTATGCAAATTACATACAGCGTAGTTCTCCATGGGGCACTCTGCCTTGAAGACTTAATTTCGACTTTGCCTCTTTAATTTCGACGCCTTCAGAGATGGTAAGTGTGGACCTCAGCGCACTTGCTCCAGGTGCCATGATTCTCAGAGGTGTAGAGAGAGCACAAGGCATTGTCAGAGGCGCGATTCTCAGGGGTGTAGCGTGTAAAACCAAGCGAAGCCACGTGTCTATGCGGGGCGGGGATGGCCGAGTGGTTAAGGTGTCGGTCTATGGGTACCAAAGGTCCCGGGTTCGACTCTAGCGCCACTCAGGACATTTCCCAATCCCGCGGCCCACCGGCGAAACAGTGTGGGCGGCGCCATTAGCCGTGAATGTGCATAAAGTGTGTCGTGAACCAGCCAATAAACAAACAAACAAACAAACACGTGTCTATGCTAGCGCGCGTGTAACCTCTATCATAATATAGGATGCCTGGCAGCTTGCTCAATATCAATCCTAATATGGGGGAATTAGCTGAAAGTGAATTAGCTGATAGTTTATTTTTCCCCACAATCGAGAGGTTTTCAAGCTCGATTTGGGCTAAATGGTGGCGCATCGGCTTCTCCGTGCCCGGTTTCCGTGATGGAATGGCAGCCGATGTGGTTAAATGCGTTGTTGAATAAGCCTTCCTGCATATATTAAAATCTGCATTCAAGAAGCTGTTTTGTCTGCCTGAAATAAAACATCATACACGCCATGGCCACATAACATAGCGGTAGTGAGAGAATGAAACTTCAACTTAAATATGGCATTTGATGTCCCTTCGGAAAACATTGTTGATTCTTGCAGTGTAGGGGTTTAACTCAACAGGCCTGATGCTTTTCTGATGAAGGGTGTTTATGCACTTTTAATTGGGCAAGTATACCCTCAATGTTGGCTTTGCCCCATCATTAATTTTAACTTTTAACATGGTATCCATGGAGTGCGCCATGAATATATATGGGCTCGTCCATTGCCTTCATGCATTGGACCCTCTTTACCCGCAACACTTCTCAGAAAGCAACGTCCTCGTTTCTGAGATACGTCCTGAACCGTTCAAATAGTCGCTTTGAAATATGGCATACCTCCCAAGAATTTATGTGCTCGTATTTTGTCGAAAAGTTTGGCTATAGTCTCAGTACGAGAGTTGGGGCGGGTTAAAGTCAGTTCACCCCTCGTTCCAATGGCGGTTTTGGACGTATATGGCAAAATTTAAGATAAGCAAACGATACAAGATGCAGCAAAAAGTGAAACATGGTTATATATATATAAAATGTTCAACGAAAAATTATATATAAAAATACGACCTTGGCTCAGGTGCGTCGGTCCAATGCTGCCCAATACTATGGAAAAAATGTTGATTTTTTCCTCATAAATGAAATAAAAAATCTCTCATAAATAAGTCATTCATAAATCGCTTATTATTTGTTCTCATAAAGAAATCCACGCATAGCTTTTTCTGGTCATGTATGCGAAAGCTCCGATATATACATATATATATATATATATATATATATATATATATATATATATATATATATATATATATATATATATATATATATATATATATATATAAAAATCAAATATGTTTATACATATATATAAATATACATATAAATATATACAAACATACATATATATATACACATATGTAAATATATATGTATACATATCATATATATATATATAACATATATATAAATATATATATATATATATATATATATATATATATAAATAGATATACAGATAGATATGATAGATATAATGACATTCCTGATGAATGCAATCTTTTTATGCAATATATTCGGTCCAGGGTGTTCTTCAGGTCAAGGTAGAGAAAAACGAATTGATCTAGCAGGCAATTGTGAAACATGCTTACACACAAAACACATGCGATAGAATGTGAGGCGCTTTTCGCATCAGCTTCTGACGACGAAGCGATGATTTGTTCCACTTTCTACGAAGTATAAAGCACAGCAAGTGACTTACGTCTAACATATGTATCTTCCCTATCGGTATTTTTTTTTGCATTTAGCCTGAATCTGATGTTAGATCTAAATTCAGTGCAAATTTCAAATAGGCTACGGTAAGGAAATTACAGCAGATATATGTTGTAAACTTCATCAAAGAATTCCAAGCATCACTTACTGGAATATCTCGAATATTGAAACCATATCGTGTGCACAAAGCATGAGTGATCTGTGTTACCTCTGCTTGGGTGCGAGCTGTGATGTGTGCGCGCGGTGACGGTACGGTGGTGATATCACGAGTAGCCATGCTGATGTGTCGGGGTTGAGTCTGAGCCACGAACATAGAGTGACTATTTTGTGTTACATAGAGTAACATAAAATGATGTAGGCTCTAATTGCTATGTGTCTTTGCATGTCTCTAGTATATTGGTATTGAATGTCCCCACTGCAGTAGTGTCATATGGGTGCTGTTTAGACATGAGTTCTCCTAATAGTGCTTCTTGATTTGTTTTGTGCTTAGAATCACGTTAGTGTTCGTCAAGGAGTTGTCATACTATTGTGACATTTCCCCATTGTAGGCTGCCTCATTAGCCTGGCTACTCAGATCGTAGCTGATCACATAAACAATGTTCATTTCGTGGTATCTTCCAGAAAGCCCCATTTCCTGAAAATGTGTTTATGAATTTCTACCAATGCTATGCATATCTTGTAATGATTCTTTTTGTCTTTTTTTTCTTCGAAATTTAGTCCGAATTCTTGGTGAATGGCTTCATGGACCAATAGTATATTGTTAAGCAGAGCTTGTTCCGCGAATCCTGACCTACTCACCCGATCCATGAATTACAGTTCCATGGCAGAATTTTGACCGACAGTTTAACGTGCCGTTAATGGACCATTACGACGGCTCATTCAGAACCTTATTGGACCAGTTGCCACCTGACCCTCCCGGCCTGGCACTAAATACGAGCGCTTGAAGGGACTCGAACCTTGTCTTGCCAGGACAGGGGGACCTATGCAGAACAGCGCTCTAACCAACTGAGCTACCATGGTGAGCTACATATATCTGTTTATGCTTGAAATGACTTGGATTGGACCAAAATGACTTAGTTTGTGTCAACAATTGCTTCCTGTGGTAAGGAGAGAGAAAGCATTTCTTATCGTTATAAAAATATAATCTGAAATCTTGCTGGGGTGACTTTATGAATCAGGGTTATATTGCTAAGCAAATCTTGTTGCGTGAACCCTGGCCCCACCACCAGATTCTTTCGAAATTCGGTTCTGACAATTGTCTTAATAGCATAGGCTGATTCTTCGGAATACTCCGAGCATTCGACAGCGTCCCCGTACAAATGGCGCTAATCTTGACATACCTTAACTAGGCAGCAATCACTGTCTTGTGTGAATTATCAAGAAAAATGGGTACTACCTGGCACGACACGAGTTTCTCAGAGTTCTGTAGGCTCTTATGGAAGTGTAGGGGTTGTTTGCGGTGGATGCAGGCTGTCACAGTAGATTGGGATTAACACGGCATCAAAACATCCCAGAGTAAACTGGATTCACAGAGCGAGTGGTATGGCGCATTAGACGGCATTTCGTGAATCCTCACGCCGATGATGGCTCTGGCAGCAAAAATATTCA
Source organism: Imbricaverruca yamaguchii (assembly GCA_034440575.1). Classification (NCBI taxonomy): domain Eukaryota; kingdom Metazoa; phylum Arthropoda; class Thecostraca; family Neoverrucidae; genus Imbricaverruca; species Imbricaverruca yamaguchii. The sequence goes on along the minus strand of JAOTOL010001656.1, from coordinate 2,261,002 downwards.
GAAAGTATGATATTCACCTTGAACTCTTCGGAACCATAATTGACAAGAGGATTGTCTATTTATTAAAAGAAACATTCGGAGGGGGCAAGAATTTACAATCCCAAGGAAATGCCCGAAGAAATACTTGATTACAATCGAATCCATCTCTTAAATGACTATTTAGTATCAAGACTGAATAATTTTAATCAGCACAATGACCCAAATATAGCATGTAATGATTTGCTCTCAGCATGTAAAGATGGCATGCATCTTATTACAAAAAAGATTTTCCCAACTAGGAGGACAACCCCAATGAAAGCCTGGATTAGCTCTGGCATATTATGTTCTATAAATCGAGAAAAAAAACTACATAAGAAGTTTATTAAAAATCCAAATCCACACAACGAGGTCCAATACAAGCAATTCCGGAACATCCTTATCAAAATACTCAAAGAAACAAAGAAGCTACACTATTCAAATGCCCTTCACTGCAGCAAATCAAATGGAAAGAAAACTTGGAAACTACTACATGAGCTGATAAATGAACAGAACAAAGCAAAAAATCCCAGAAACCATTTTAGATGAAGAAGATAATGAATATCAAACAGAACAAATTCCTAATGCCTTCAACAATTTCTTTTCAACCATTGGCTACAAGTTAGAAAGGAATATCACTATTTCTAACAAAGACCCAATAAAATATATTGCAGGGCATGACTATGCTAATTGGGAACAAGAAATGTATACTAATGAAATCCAAGTCGAAACAATTATAAAGCCGCCGAACACTGTTGGAGGAGGGTCTGATGGCATCACTCAAAAACTCTCTTACTGACATATAAAAATATCCTAACACAAATCACCCACTTCTCTAACCTCTGTCTCAGAAGTGGAGTTTTTCCTAAGCAATTAAAACAAGCCATAGTTATCCCCGTATTTAAATCAGGAGATTTGAACAATTTCACAAATTATAGGCCAATTTCTATGCTATCAGTATTTTCAAAAATTCTTGAAAAAAATGGTATATTCTTAACTCTTATCTGATCTAGAGCTGAATAATATGCTCAGTACTCTCCAATTTGTATGATAAAAAACATAGCACCTACATGCCGATTGCTCACATGTATGACCAAATTACAACATCTTTGGAAAAGAAAGAACTTACATGTGGTCTCTATATTGACCTGAAAAAAAACCTTTGATACTGTGAGCATTGGCATTCTACTTAAAAAATACAACATATTGGCATATCAGAAACTCTGCTCATGATATTGCATTCTTATTTAAAACATCGTTATCAGCATACTAAAATTAATGATGTAGTCTCAGATGCAGAGTGCATTATTATTGGAGTCCCACAAGGCTCCATACTCGGTCCACTACTCTTCCTTATATACATTAATGATTTGGGTAAATCTTTAGATGGAACATTCTATTTATTTGCTGATGATGCTGCTGTCATGATCAAAGCTACGAATATTGAGGAATTACAAATTAAAGTCAATGCCAATGTATCAGGAATGACTGAATGGTTTCAGGCCAATAAATTATCACTGAATGTCAATAAAACAAGCTACCAAAGTTATTCAAGAATGGCACGTGCTGACTTAAACATAGCAATAAATTATCAAATACTTCATAGGAAACAGCAAATCACATATCTTGGAGTAATAGTTGATGAAAAATTAATGTGGAAATTTCACATAGCATAGTTGCTGCAAAAACTAGCAGAAATCTAGGAATAATGGGAAGAGCAAAATTCTTTGTCACAAGTAGTGAATTGGAATATCTATATAATACATTGATTCTTCCATATTTCAATTATTGTGCATTAATATGGGGAAACAATTTTCCAACACGATTAGACAGAATTCTTAAAATACAAAAAAGGGCATTACGAATCATAGATAATCAGCACTATTCATATCCTACAAATGAACTATTTGTCGAATATAACTTATTGAAGTTCCCTCATATTGTACAAGAACAGAACATACTACTACTTCACAGATTTTTAAATCAAACATTACCAATCACCATAATGAATATGTTCAAATACTCATCACCAAGTAACTTGAGGCATGCTGAACATTTCCATGTACCTTTTTCATGAAAAACCTATAGACTTCATTCCACACCATTCATAGTATCAAGAACTTGGAATATTATCCTTGGTACAAATTTCCCTCCTGTAATCATGTACCGATTAAGAAAGAAGATATAAAAATAGTTATCAGAACATATTTTATTGACTTATACATCTCAAGCTAAATGGTTAGTAAAATTAACAATTTCGCATTACAAAAGTAGAAGCTATATGTAGGTTGATATGTATGATATGTATGTATGAGTAAAGCTGGACAAACAAGTAAATGCATATGCGATGATGCATTTGTACCTATATGATAAATTGCATGTAATTTCAGATAAATTGCATGTGATTTCAGATAAATTGCATGTGTGCTACTGTGTGCATATTTGTGCATGGATGTGCATGGATGCATATCAGTGCATACCTTTGTATGTTTGCTAGTATATGTGTATGTATATATATTTGTATGTATGTGTGAGTGCATGTATTTATGTATGTGAAGTAAGTTTAGGTGTACATGTTTCATGTGTGTTGATATGCTGTGACACTGTTAAACAGATTTGTGTGATTGTGCACATGTATGTACACTTTTCCCCTCATAACACTTTTCACTTTGTGGCCCCAGGAGTTCCTTGGCGTTACTAGCTTGCTACCTAGCTGAGGTGCTCCTGGGGCTACTTCTACTAATAACTGGTGGTGGCCTATCTGCAAAAAAAGACAAATGAAAAGATGTAAATAGTTATAGTGAACTGTAGGTGTGGAGAGTAATGACATGTATATTGGCATCCTGAGGCATTCCTAAACTGACTGTCCTAACTTTTGAATAGTTGGCGATTGGAAAGCCCAATAGCAATCTAGCCTGTAACAGTGCGTGTAGCCAAATAGGATAGGCTACTGCATACGAAACAGGGGTCGACATTAGGGGAAAAAAATTGACTGCGCGTGGAGGCAAACAATTGATGAGGCCGGACCGTTTTAAAATATAAATACAATGGTGATAAATAGGGCTATCATTGGTGTAGGGAGAGTCAGAGACATAGTATGGATGACTAACGCTGAAATATAGTTAGAAATTTCAAGTGGCATGTTCACTTACCATAACTGCAATGAGGTATACTAATATTTTTATCAGTACGCCACTTGGGCATATCTGGAATAACTTCGGAATATTTGTGCACATCACTGAACATTATGAATACCAGATTATCAAAGGCAAAGTATTCGAGAAGAATGTCAGCAGCTACCTAACATTGATTACTTTTCCCTAAGACGTCATGCGGGAAATTTCACTGCATGACCTGGCTTTTCCAATGACAGCAAATCTGACGGAAGATATGTCCGTGTATCCTTCCTCAGGGGCGACAGCTGATAAGACTAAGACTGGTTCCTTTTGCCAGATGCAACGCAAAAACATATCAGAAAATCCGAGTCCAATTCTGACCCTTCACGAGTCCTGAACTTAGCAGCTAAGCGGGGCTTACTGTTGTTACAGGAGGTTTCCATCTTCGTGTTCGAGAAGCGAAGCGCCGAGAAGCTGTACAAGCCGAAGCGGCGCGAAACGGTGACCGAACTGCTTCGGGCAGGCGTGCGTCAGCTGGAGCGTCTGCGCCATCCCAGGATGCTGCAGGTGAGAGTGTAGCATACTGCAGATGAGAGTGAAGTATAATGCAGGTTAGACTGTATGATACTGCAGGTTAGAGTGTCGGATACTGCATGTGAGAGTGTAGTATACTGCAGGTTAGAGTGTCGGATACTGCAGGTGAGAGTGTAGGATACTGCAGGTGAGAGTGTAGGATACTGTAGGTGAGAGTGTAGGATACTGCAGGTGAGAGTGTAGGATGCTGCAGGTGAAAGTGTAGGATACTGCAGGTTAGAGTGTCGGATACTGCAGGTAAGAGTGTAGGATACTACAGATGAGAGTGAAGGCTACTACAGAGTAGTGTAGGATGTTGTAGCTTAGTGATAGACACTGCAGTATAGTGTAGGATACTATAATTTCGAGTACGAGATGCTACAGGTTATGGCGGGGCACTTCAGGTGGGGGTGGGAGTACTGCAGGCCGGAGTGTAGGATACAGATATAGATATAGATACAGATACAGATACAGATGCAGATACAGATACAGATACGAACTTATATTGTGATAATCCTCAATATACTTGTGACTATTACAACCTCTCGTTAATACGATAAAGCAACGGAACGGAAATGGTTAACATCACGGAATAGCTACACAGGCGATCATGCAAGTCATAATACAGTACAGCGGAGTGATCGTTACATCATTGTTGCTCTGACGGCGCGTCAGGCAGGTGCCGCCGCTGGTGGCGACCGATAGTCGGCACGGTGAGCCACAACAGCTCGGGTGGTGACGAGTTGTACAGCAGTTGTGTTCTGCAGTCAACTCACCATTTCCTCGTCTCAGTGCGGGACCGGGGGACATACAGATGATGGTTCTGATGGGTGGTTCGGTCTCGAGTCTCCGTCACGGCAGTGGCGTGATGAGACGGCCAGGTTCGGTCTCGAGTCTCCGTCACGGCAGTGGCGTGATGAGACGGCCAGGCTCGGTCTCGAGTCTCCGTCACGGCAGTGGCGTGATGAGACGGCCAGGTTCGGTCTCGAGTCTCCGTCACGGCAGTGGCGTGATGAGACGACGGCAGGCGCCAGGTTCGGTCTCGAGTCACCGTCACGGCAGTGGCGTGATGAGACGGCCAGGTTCGGTCTCGAGTCTCCGTCACGGCAGTGGCGTGGTGAGATGGTCAGGTGCGGTCTCGAGTCTCCGTCACGGCAGTGGCGTGATGAGACGGCCAGGTACGGTCTCGAGTCTCCGTCACGGCAGTGGCGTGATGAGACGGCCAGGTTCGGTCTCGAGTCACCGTCACGGCAGTGGCGTGGTGAGATGGTCAGGTGCGGTCTCGAGTCTCCGTCACGGCAGTGGCGTGATGAGACGGCCAGGCTCGGTCTCGAGTCTCCGTCACGGCAGTGGCGTGATGAGACGGCCAGGCTCGGTCTCGAGTCTCCGTCACGGCAGTGGCGTGATGAGACGGCCAGGCTCGGTCTCGAGTCTCCGTCACGGCAGTGGCGTGATGTGAGACGGCCAGGTGCGGTCTCGAGTCTCCGTCACGGCAGTGGCGTGATGAGACGGCCAGGTTCAGTGCGGTCTCGAGTCTCCGTCACGGCAGTGGCGTGATGAGACGGCCAGGTACGGTCTCGAGTCTCCGTCACGGCAGTGGCGTGATGAGACGGCCAGGTTCGGTCTCCAGTCTCCGTCACGGCAGTGGCGTGATGAGACGGCCAGGCTCGGTCTCCAGTCTCCGTCACGGCAGTGGCGTGATGAGACGGCCAGGTGCGGTCTCCAGTCTCCGTCACGGCAGTGGCGTGATGAGACGGCCAGGCTCGAGTCTCCGTCACGGCAGTGGCGTGATGAGACGGCCAGGTCGGTCTCGAGTCTCCGTCACGGCAGTGGCGTGATGAGACGGCCAGGCTCGGTCTCGAGTCACCGTCACGGCAGTGGCGTGATGAGACGGCCAGGTGCGGTCTCCAGTCTCCGTCACGGCAGTGGCGTGATGAGACGGCCAGGTACGGTCTCGAGTCTCCGTCACGGCAGTGGCGTGATGAGACGGCCAGGTTCGGTCTCGAGTCTCCGTCACGGCAGTGGCGTGATGAGACGGCCAGGTACGGTCTCGAGTCTCCGTCACGGCAGTGGCGTGATGAGACGGCCAGGCTCGGTCTCGAGTCTCCGTCACGGCAGTGGCGTGGTGAGATGGTCAGGTACGGTCTCGAGTCTCCGTCACGGCAGTGGCGTGATGAGACGGCCAGGTGCGGTCTCGAGTCTCCGTCACGGCAGTGGCGTGATGAGACGGTCAGGTGCGGTCTCGAGTCTCCGTCACGGCAGTGGCGTGATGAGACTGTGACTGCGGCTCGCCATGGCGGCGCCCCTGGTGCGTGAGTCGCAGGATGAAGTACCTGGCTGGGTTAGCCGTACTGCGGCTCGCCATGGCGGCGCACCTGGTGCGTGAGTCGCAGGATGAAGTACCTGGCTGGGTTAGCCGTACTGCGGCTCGCCATGGCGGCGCCCCTGGTGCGTGAGTCGCGGGGTGAAGTACCTGGCTGGGTTAGCCGTACTGCGGCTCGCCATGGCGGCGCACCTGGTGCGTGAGTCGCGGGGTGAAGTACCTGGCTGGGTTAGCCGTACTGCGGCTCGCCATGGCGGCGCCCCTGGTGCGTGAGTCGCGGGGTGAAGTACCTGGCTGGGTTAGCCGTACTGCGGCTCGCCATGGCGGCGCACCTGGTGCGTGAGTCGCGGGGTGAAGTACCTGGCTGGGTTGGCCGTACTGCGGCTCGCCATGGCGGCGCACCTGGTGCGTGAGTCGCAGGATGAAGTACCTGGCTGGGTTGGCCGTACTGCGGCTCGCCATGGCGGCGCCCCTGGTGCGTGAGTCGCAGGATGAAGTACCTGGCTGGGTTAGCCGTACTGCGGCTCGCCATGGCGGCGCACCTGGTGCGTGAGTCGCGGGGTGAAGTACCTGGCTGGGTTAGCCGTACTGCGGCTCGCCATGGCGGCGCCCCTGGTGCGTGAGTCGCAGGATGAAGTACCTGGCTGGGTTAGCCGTACTGCGACTCGCCATGGCGGCGCACCTGGTGCGTGAGTCGCGGGGTGAAGTACCTGGCTGGGTTAGCCGTACTGAGGGAGCCCAGTCTCCTCAGCAGATCAGAAACACGGTCAAACGATTTGCGGCTGAATATTACTTTTGCCGAACATTACTTTCAGTGAGGCTAAAACACTCTGTGTGTGGTTTGAAATGTAAAACGAAAACCCGGACGGGTCGGTGCTGTGGATACTTAATTTTCCCAGGAGTTGGGAGTAGTTTATCACCTCAAAAGATCAAATCCAACAGGCAGAGAAGGCACACCTCTCCGTGGCCACATGCGGATAGCATCTTGTTAGATATGGAGGTCAGGGCAGTTATATCAATTGACGGGGACGGAAATCATGCGGAGTTGGAGAGAAGAAGTGGTTTTCGTACACTCTGGGTCGCAGCTTAAAACCTGTGCCACTTCCAAACAACATCGGAGTTTTTCAAGGCTCATCTCTCAGCCCTTTGCTCTAATGCGCCTTCGCGAACGACCTTAGTCTGTTCGCTGAAGGCGTAGTGGTCGCTCAGTATGTAGACGACACATAAATTTTGGTCATCGGAAACAAAACTTGCATCCGAGGTGTCGCTGTCTGCCGGGTTGGAATCCGTCCTGGCCTCCCTCGATGTTTGGTTCCGCCATTGCGGTCTGAAGGTAAATGCGGTGAAAACCTAGCTTATGGTCTTTGGCAACGAACAAAATTCGCGCAATCTTTCCAACTTCATTGTGACGTTTTGCAATCAACAATTGATTCTCTGTTCGGAAGTAAAAAGTCGATGCCTTGGTCCTGTCTCAGATCCGGTACTGCATTTCGATGTCGGAAATAGTACCCAAAATAATATGTCCAGGATTTTTTAAAACCAAATATGGAGCAAATGTTACATTCGGACGAACTAAATTTGACCATATCACGGATCTGTTAGAGTGCCCTGGCTGGATGACAGCTGATAACTTGGCCTCATACCGCACGCTGTTCCTACTCCACAATGTGCGCCAACTACAGGAGCCGACTTCATTAGCCGTCACCATCTCAACAGTCGCCGAGCATCGTGACCGCCACATCCGTCAGGACCGGGACCTATACGTCCCCAGGTCCCGAACAGAGATGGAGAGGCGCCGTTTTAGTTCCATAGATCCTGCCCTGTATATACCAGGCGCGGTAACTGCCATACGAACTAAGAAAACTGCCAGTTCCCACGTTTGACGTTTGGATCATCATACTTGTTGACTTCCTATCATACTTACCGCACTTGCTGACTCTTTCCGTCCCGCTGGTATGAGGAATTGTTGGATGTTTTATAGGTGCCTGTGGTAGCCCTCTTTCCCGTGCCATCTGTTTTTAAAACTCGAAAATAGGCTGTAATAGCCACGAGTTTATTGTGGACGGCCTGCATATACGTCTTTGTCTTTGTCGTCTTCTAAACGCGCACCCGTACCTATTGGACATCTGAGGAATGCCCCTCCAGTCTCGGAGCTGAGGGGACAGCTACCATCACTGGCATATGAAAGAGGTGGGACCCTCTGCCGGCGGCCATGATTTCGTGCCCCTGCTCGGATGCTTCACTGACTGGATTATATGGCAGTGATTTGACATCGCTAGGGCAGTCCGATTTTAGCGAGAGTCGCAGCGGAGAATGAGCGAAACTGGGCGCCGTCCAGATGAGTTGGTGCGTCCACCATGGCCGCCCCACGTCATCAGCCGGCGGCAGCTACCGCTGGTGTATTATCAGCCGGCAGTGGCTATCACTGGTGTGTTATCACCCGGCAGCGGCTACCACTGGTGTGTTATCAGCCTGCAGAGGCTACCACTGGTGTGTTATCAGCCGGCGGTAGATACAACTGGTGTGTTATCAGCCAACGGTAGATACAACTGGTGTGCTATCAGCCTGCAGTGGCTACCGCTGGTGTGTTATCGGCCGGCGGTAGATATAACTAGTGTGTTATCAGCCGGCAGCTTCTACCACTGGTGTGTTATCAGTCGGCGGTAGATACAACTGGTGTGTTATCAGCCTGCAGCTCCTACCACTTGTGTTATCAGCCGGCAGCGGCTACCATTGGTGTGTTATCAGCCGGCAGCGGCTACCACTGGTGTGTTATCAGCCGGCGGTAGATACAACTGGTGTGGTATCAGCCGACGGTAGATACCACTGGTATGTTATCAGCCGGCGGTAGATGCAACTGGTGTGATATCAGCCAGCGGTAGATACAACTGGTATGTTATCAGCCGGCGGTAGATACAACTGGTGTGTTATCAGCCGACGGTAGATACCACTGGTATGTTATCAGTCGGCGGTAGATACAGCCTGGTGTGGTATCAGCCGACGGTAGATACCACTGGTATGTTATCAGCCGGCGGTAGATACAACTGGTGTGATATCAGCCGGCGGTAGATGCAACTGGTGTGATATCAGCCAGCGGTAGATACAACTGGTATGTTATCAGCCGGCGGTAGATACAACTGGTGTGTTATCAGCCGGCGGTAGATACCACTGGTATGTTATCAGCCGGCGGTAAGTCAGCCGGCGGTAGATGCAGCCTGGTGTGGTATCAGCCGGCGGTAGATACCACTGGTATGTTATCAGCCGGCGGTAGATACAACCTGGTGTGGTATCAGCCGGCGGTAGATACCACTGGTATAGCGGTGGTGTGGTTCGCGGCGTGTGTGTTATCAGCCTCAGCCGCCAGACGCTCCCCGCGAGAGGACCGCCTCGTGGATCGGGTCGGTTCTGAGTACAGTTGACGGGCCGGCCCGCCGGTGTGTCCGATGACATGGTGTGTTATCAGCCTCAGCCGCCAGACGCTCCCCGCGAGAGGACCGCCTCGTGGATCGGGTCGGTTCTGAGTACAGTTGACGGGCCGGCCCGCCGGTGTGTCCGATGGCATGGTGTGGTATCAGCCTCAGCCGCCAGACGCTCCCCGCGAGAGGACCGCCTCGTGGATCGGGTCGGTTCTGAGTACAGTTGACGGGCCGGCCCGACGGTGTGTCCGATGGCATGATGTGGTATCAGCCTCAGCCGCCAGAGCTCCGCGAGAGGACCTGGTGTGTCCGATGGCATGATGTGGTTCCGGTCACGAAGATAAAGCGTCGATCGGCCGCGTCTGCCGCGTCTAATCTCTGGTCCAAGTTTGGACGTGGTGAGAGGGCAGCTCTGGCAAATGTTTCGGGTTAAACTTTGGCCGTTGCTGAAGCCGACTGCGGCTTTGATTTTCGCCTCTTCGCGAGGCTCTGGCCGTAGTATCGAGTGGTATCGCTATTTGCTGTGCGATGTCCAGCCGGTTTGTGGTCCGCGTGAACTTTTCAGCCAGTGATCTTGACGGCTCTGGGCTCCACGGTGGTAGTCTTGGTCACGGATGGCACCATAGGCACCAGACACCCATATTTAGTCAAACCCACGCCAAGCTATGGACACTTCTCTGCCTTTTTGGCGGCTAAGTCGTCCCTCCCTCTGGTTGGCAGAATGCCAGATCCGAGCCAGAGTCAGCTGGCGTGCCTGGACAGAGCGGGAAGAGCTCCGGCAAGGTTCTAGAAGACCACTCAGCCCTATCGCAGTCGATACAACTGAGCTGTCACTCAATATTGTATTTACGATACGCTTTATCTCTGCAGCCGCACTTAAATCATGATTCAAATAATTATATCTTACTTGAATAGTTATAGTCACAAAGGTTTGATTGGATGTTTGAAAATGAATTCCAGTATTCAATATATTCGAGTTAAACGAACCTGAATGCCATGCCTGTAGCATCCTGTGGTCCCTCTCACGTGTTGATGGACCCGCTCAGTGTGAATGCTTGCGCCAGAGTGCTGACGGTAATGAGGGGATACCACGATATATCAAAACGAGTACGCCTGGTACTTCCATGGGTAATACGTTATGGCTGACGAGATCATGAACCACAATCTCCAGCACATGAGCTTGCCTTTCTCCATGGCGGATTGAGTCGAAATTGTGTATTGAACATCTATCTTGATAACTGATTGAGGATTTCCCTCGGTATTCACTTAGCTTCATGTGCATTTAATTGTGAGCAATCAAGTGGCCGTGTTTTTTTTTGTGGCAGTGACATTAAAACATAACTTGCCAAATTTGAACCTTGTGACATACTTCAGCCGGCTAATTTTTTACATTGAGAAATGGGACGAATCAATGACAGTTGGCATGCCAGTCTATGTATAATCAACCATCCCTGTCTTTCCGGTCATATCGTCACACCCGATCACGGGGGACGTGGTTTAACACAGCCCTCCCACACTAATCGCCAAACTAAGCGTCGCACGAAGGCGAAAGTGTTGTCGGAAAGCGCTCGACGAGTACGGCCAGCAACTACCAATAAAATCTTCCACCTAAAAGTGACGTCACTAGGGGCCCTGGTTTTCATAACTTAATTATGCTCTTGGCTCTGGGGAGTTCATTTTGGGAGAGATTTGAGAAGAAAAAAAAATTATTTGAATCAGAAAATGAAGAAAGAATGAAGGTGAAATAGACCATAGCTCACCGATAAAAAAAAATTCTCTCAAAATTTGTAGGTTTCAATTTTCAAGGAACTCAAATTGTATGTGCATATCACAAGATGAGAGTGCATAATTGAGCTTCAATTATAATTGGTAACCATTAGCTTTTTCTTGGTCCAATTTTCCATCCAAATTTTCCAATTTTGGGGAAGTGTACAAATACAATTGATTCATGATGCTCAATATATCTCATATCATGCTCCACCAACACTCATCATATGCAGTTCAAAATGTAATACCACCACGGGTGTTGATTTCTGAAAATAAATGGAGAAGAAAATTACATGAAGGCAATGGGCAGGAAGTACAAATTGATTGGGGGCACACTCAATAGGGTCCCATGTTAAAGGTTGAACATTGAGGAAGTACTCACAAACTCAAGAGGATAAACAACGGCCCTGCTCACCATTATGATTCGCACTGGCAGTCCCCTCTACCTCACTCTGGAGCTGAATCAAAGATGACGGGCTGAAAAGTTGATCACACTATCTTTGAAACGTGTCGAAAACGAATGTGTGACTTGTAGCAAGCGGGTAGCTTGTCAATCAATGACTCGGTGGTTACTTGACATGCGTCCGGAGTGTGAAGTCTTAGAAGCTGAAATGATCACTCAAATGAAAAATTCGTTCCATATTGGTTCATTTATCCATGCAAGGAGCACCCTAGTCATTTGGGATATGACCTTACGAGCACAATGAAGGCGCTGGATAAACCCCTTGGCATGAATTTGTTCTTTAGACGTGTGTATGCCTTGCTCATTTACGTGGCATAGCTTCGGATATTATTAATTAACTATGCCAGTGTATTTGTTCCGGCCGGGTAATGCTAATTCACAACACGTCTGCTACTATGAAACAAATATTTGCATTGTAAAGCAACTTGATGCATACCATGCCACACGCGTATGCATGGTTTATTAAGCCACGGGTGGCATATTTGGTTGGCAGTGAGGCGTGATAACCTAGGAAGGCCTCGCGCTCGCGTCACTCCAGTTGTTCAACACAGATGGTCAACCGCACTGAATATTGTGCGGACGTTCATACAAATTTGGACGGGGCTGATGCTGAGCAAAAATCATTAGTATACGACTTCCATACGAAACACACGCACACACACACACACACACACACGCACATACACATACACGCAGCGCACGAACCGACAGCAGAGCCGCGTCGAGCGACCGTCTCCCTGCGACTGACTCGGGTGGTCTCGAACACGACGGCATCTGCACACAGCTCAAGACGATTCGTCACTTTCTGACTGGCTACTTAATAATGACGTATTTTAAGCTCTATTTCCTATTGGTAGCTAAATGACGTCTTCCTTCCGATCTAACCCGGCGAGGTCACCCGGTGTACGAACAGTCAGGTGACATTTCCCCGCCCCGCAGACGACCCGGCAAGGCGGCCGTCTGTTGTTTGAGGTTGGACTTTCGACTCTAAGTCCGGCCACTGCCGCGGCGTGGTCTGTCGGCGAGCCGCCGGTCGGCTCGGGCTCTTGATGCGTTATATTGACGAGCCGCCGGTCGGCTCGGGCTCTTGATGCGTTATATTGACGAGCCGCCGGTCGGCTCGGGCTCTTGATGCGTTATATTGACGAGCCGCCGGTCGGCTCGGGCTCTTGATGCGTTATATTGACGAGCCGCCGGTCGGCTCGGGCTCTTGATGCGTTATATTTACGTGGCGGCAGGTCGCCTGGCTTACGGGGTTATGGCATTTAGCTACAGCATTATATAACTATACCAGTGTTTACTAATTTTGACAGCCGAAACAGCACATTTATAGCAACTTTGTTACACGTCGCGTATATTCACCAGGTGATGCATGCATTGACATCGTGTATGTTCTACGGATGATACATCCACTGGCATTGTATATATTCACAGGTGATTTATGAAGTGGCATTGTGTATATTCACCACGTGATACAGCCGGTGACCTTTTGAGTATTTACCAGGCGATACATGCAGTGGCATTGTGTATATTCGCCAGGTGATACATCCAGTGGCATTGTGTATATTCCCCAGGTGATACATCCAGTGACATTGTGTATATTCTCCAGGTGATACATCCAGTGACATTGCGTATATTCGCCAAGTGATACATCCAGTGACATTGTGTATATTCGCCAGGTGAAACATCCAGCGGCATTGTGTATATTCGCCAGGTGATACATCCAGTGACATTGTGTATATTCACCAGGTGATACATCCAGTGACAATGTGTATATTCGCCAGGTGATACATCCAGTGGCATTGTGTATATTCCCCAGGTGATACATCCAGTGACATTGTGTATATTCTCCAGGTGATACATCCAGTGATATTGTGTATATTCGCCAGGTGATACATCCAGTGACATTGTGTATATTCGCCAGGTGAAACATCCAGCGGCATTGTGTATATTCGCCAGGTGATACATCCAGTGACATTGTGTATATTCGTCAGGTGATACATCCAGTGACATTGTGTACATCACTGGAGTGATATACACAGTGACATTGTGTAGGTCACAGGAGGGGAAGTGGCATGAGGTCAGGGGGTGGAGGATTTGGAGACGCGAACCTAAGGAAATGGTCAGTGAGTGGCAGGTGGCAGGTGGTAGGAGCGGCAGGAAGTCTAGCCGAACGGCCCAGCGGGCAGGCATATTAACATCAAATATGTTCCAGGCATTGGATGACTGCCCCCAGGATAGTAGTAGTAAGGAGTCAGTGCTGGTCCTAGGAGACTCTCGTGTGCGACATTTAGAGCGGGTATTTTGTAAAGATAGGAGGGACAGGAGGTGCATCACCAGGCCTGGTGCCAAGGTGAAGGACCTGGTACCTGTGGTGGCACAGGTCACCAGTGATCACCAGTTCAGCACAGTCATAGTGCATGTAGGGGTAAATAACATAGTTACTTCTAGGAGTGAGGAGCTTCTGCGGGAGAACAGGGCCCTTCTGGCCACCCTGAAGGGTACCAATAGAGTCATTGTAACAGCAATTTTGCCTAGGGCTAGAGCCTCCCCTGAGTGGAGCTCTAGGGCACTGGCAGCTAACGCCAGGGTAGGAAAGATCTGCCATTAGCTAGGTTTTACATTTGTAGACGAGTGGAGCAGGTTTTATGCATCGTGGGACCTCTATCAGAGGGATGGCCTGCACTTCTCTGAGAAGGGGGTCCATGTATTAGGCAAAGTGTACGAGCATGTCCTTCAGGGAAACTAGGAAATGGGGTGGGGAGGGATGAAATTGCATTGCCAACTCAGGAATATTCCAATAGTGTCCGCCAAGGCAATAGAACCTCAAAGTCTGCAACTAGGAACAGCAGCAGTTCAAGGGGACAGAGTGATAGTTCATCTAGTGATAAAAGAACTCCTCAGTATGAAAAAGCCAAAGGTGGTTATGGAGCATTTGTTAAGTGTACGATGTTTAATGCTCAGAGTATCCGTTCCAAATTTGATGAGTTCAAGTGTTATGTTGCTGAGGAAGAACCAGATTTTGTTTGCATTACGGAGGAATGGGTCAGTAAAGGGTATTTTGGAGATAACTTACAGGATTATGAGATCCAGGGATACAATATGTTTTCATGCAATAAGGGTCCAGCAATGAAAGGGGGTGGTGTAATGCTCTATATGAATAGCTTATTCAGTTCTCAAAAAGTAGCAGGTGGGGATAAAAATGTGTCTGTGGAGTCCATTTGGCTTGATGTCACTGTGGGAAAAGGCAACAGCAATACTCTTAGGATAGGAGCTTTCTACCGATCAGGAACCCTGCCACATTCTCAGCAACTGGAGCTTGACAAGGTGATTTGTGAGGAAATCAGTAGAAACTTTAAGAGGAAGTGCCTTATTCTTGGTGACTTGGTGACTGATAACGATATATATGTTATGGTCCCTGACGAGATCATGACGTGTTATAAGTTTGAAATCAATCGCCCAATTATTGTGGAATGTATGCCACCTAGAATTCCGAGTGCAGTTGGGTCACTTCGCCTGACCTGGTGACCTGACCTGAGATGAACCAGGGTTAAAAATGTACAAGGATATGCGGAAAAGACCAATGAGCACCTATGCGAGGTTTGGCCCTGCTAACCCGATTAATTTGGCGGCAAATTAGGAAAACCCGCATTTGGGGCAGATATTTGAAACCCCACCGACTATTGCCCCCCGTACGTGCACGTGATATTCATCAGGTGATGGATCCAGTGACATTGCATATATTCATCAGGTGATACATCAAGTTCCATTGTGTATATTCACCAGCTGATACATCCAGTGGCATTGTGCATATTCACCACCTGATACATCCAGTGGCATTGTGCATATTCATCAGGTGATACAGCCGGTGACCTTTTGAATATGTATCAAGTGATACATGCAGTGACATTGTGCATATTCACCAGCTGATACATCCAGTGTCATTGTGCATATTCATCAGGTGATACAGCCGGTGACCTTTTGAATATGTATCAAGTGATACATGCAGTGACATTGTGCATATTCACCAGCTGATACATCCAGTGGCATTGTGCATATTCATCAGGTGATACAGCCGGTGACCTTTTGAATATGTATCAAGTGATACATGCAGTGACATTGTGTATATTCACCAGGTGATACATCCGGTGACTGAGTATGTTCACCGGGTGATGCATCCGGTGACTGAGTATGTTCACCGGGTGGTGCATCCGGTGACTGAGTATGTTCACCGGGTGGTGCATCCGGTGACTGAGTATGTTCACCAGGTGATACACCCGGTGGAGGAGTGTGCCGACACGTGACTGAGTATGTTCACCAGGTGATACACCCGGTGGAGGAGTGTGCCGACACGTGACTGAGTATGTTCACCAGGTGATACACCCGGTGGAGGAGTGTGCCGACACGTGACTGAGTATGTTCACCAGGTGATACACTCGGTGGAGGAGTGTGCCGACACGTGACTGAGTATGTTCACCAGGTGATACACCCGGTGGAGGAGTGTGCCGACACGTGACTGAATATGTTCACCAGGTGATACACCCGGTGGAGGAGTGTGCCGACACGTGACTGAGTATGTTCACCAGGTGATACACTCGGTGGAGGAGTGTGCCGACACGTGACTGAGTATGTTCACCAGGTGATACACCCGGTGGAGGAGTGTGCCGACACGTGACTGAGTATGTTCACCAGGTGATACACCCGGTGGAGGAGTGTGCCGACACGTGACTGAGTATGCTCACCAGGTGATACACCCGGTGGAGGAGTGTGCCGACACGTGACTGAGTATGTTCACCAGGTGATACACCCGGTGGAGGAGTGTGCCGACACGTTATCGTTCGCGTCCGAGCCCGTGCTTGCCTGTCTGGCCAACGTACTGGCGCCGGCCGCCGACGGAGAGAAAGTGGACGGAGTCGGCTTTGCGCGTGACTACACCTTCCTCGACTTGGAGCTCAAGTATGGCATATTACAGGTGAGTCCGAACTGGGCCGTGGCATGTGTGAGCTGTGTAGTGGTAAAGGACATTACGAATTCTGCTCACGTGGCACCACAAACCTCCACAAACCTCCACTGGTAGTTCCCGTCGCAAACCCAGTGGATATTTTTCCTCCACCAACCTCCAGCAGTGGAGCAAAAGCTCCACCAGCCGAAGAGCAGGGTCCAACTGTAATTTTTCAGTGGCGCTCAATCACAGCGAACTTGCGCCATATATTTGCGCGTAAACAACGTCCTCCATCATATGAATCTTATCTTCATGTATCAACTGAATGCCAGGATCATCGTTCGCAAAGAAAATATGAAATTACAACTATGAACATTTTTTTTTGGTGCCAACAGGGTATTATTATTCAGCATCATGGAGCAACGAACACTTATGTAAAGTGTACGTTGGCAGGCACCGCAAACCACAATACACAATATTGTGATAATCGAATGAGCAATAATCGAAGCAACAGATGCAGACCACACAACATGTTTTTGTGGCCTTTGATCTACGTCATTCGGGCTAAAGGGGGATTCTACTTTACCGACGGGATCCGCCGCAATCCCTGTGCCGCAACGCGGCGCCGACTAAGATTCCACTCGAGCCCGATCGACGAGGTCGAGCAAGTTGAGATGGGAAAAAGTCAGCATTGGGTAGAGAAGCGCCTCGGGGCCCAGGGAGCCCGGCGAGCCCAGACACCAGAATATATGCTGTACGTTAAGAAGGCAGGCTGTAATCAACCGCAAAACAGGGAAAACGATGCCTAGCGCTCAACTGAGAGGGAAGAGAGATTACCTGGTTCGAAATTCGAGAGATTGCCTGGTTCAAACATAGTCGAAAAGAATAGCTGTACTCCCCGCAGTCCCTGAGGACACCTGCATTTCCGGAAATAAGGAAATTTTGGGACTTTGTATTACAAGGCACACTATATGCAATGTGCAATCATCTGGACAAGCATTTGAGGTATTTCGCCAACGTATGATACAGCGCCAAACAGCGATACAGCGCCGTTTGGGAACTGCACCGCAATCGAACCCTATCAACTGTCACGGCGTATCTGTGACAGCCTGCTGCGCCATGTTTCAACCTAATGGAACTTGCTGAGTGCAGGCGATATTGTGCACCGGGATCTGTCCCAAAAGAGTTAGCGCTGCTAAATGTCCTGTTCCGAAATTGCAGTGATATCTTACCAAAATATAAGTGAGTAGTTTGTGGAATAACCAAAAATAAACTGCGCGTGAAGTATTTTTGCGTTAAAATGTATTTCCTAGAGTGATACATCTTCTTTGTGTGGTGAATACTTTTCCTTCTTCGAATAGTGATTATCTGTCACAACAACGGCATAGTTACAACCAGTATGTGTCACCTACGCTGGTAGGGGAGTTGGCAGGTTTGTGCACCCCTGCCACGACCATGCATTTTTATCATCAACTATTCAAAGAAATTTTTTTTTTTTTTTAATTTTTTTTTTGGGTGGGGTGTTTTTTTTATATACGCCCCCCCCTTGCTTGTTGGTTTTTTTTTTTTTGTTAAAGAGGAAGGGGGTGTTTGTTTGGGGGGGGGGGCCCCCCCGCGTTTTTTTTTTTTTTTTTGGAGGGGGGGGGGGGGGGGCGGCCCGTCTTTTTTTGTGTCCCCCGCCGCGGTTTTTTTCCCCCCTTTTTCTTTCTTTGGGGGGCGGCCGGGGGGCGTTCTTTGCCCGGCCCCCCCGGGCGGCTGGGGCCGAACAAAAAAATGAATACTGCTGCTGAGCAGACGAGTGCACCTTTGCGCCATGATTGCGTTCGGTTCAGTGTCAGGGGTAAAAAAAACATCAAGTTGGTCGCCGACCAAACCGAAGCAATCGTGCGTGGTCTCCTACCCAAAAAGCGTACTAGGAGGTAAATGAGCAATATTAGCATGTGGCACTTTGCCTTCGAATACAAATTCGTTGCTGCTCTTTGGTTGTCCTGCAACCATGAAACATATTTATCTTTCGTACACACGAAAGATAAACCATGCATTGATTCCGATCAATATACCGGGCACATTAGCAGTTAAACAAAAACACGTTACATTGATTATGACAAAGAGCCTTCGCCAGGCCCCATCTTATCGACTGTAACAAAAACTAGCAACATATGGAATGTCGTGCCCAGCTAAATCCGCTTGGTCATTCTGGCTCCAGTTTATTGTTGTATATGGAATGTCGTGCCCAACTAAACCCGTTCGGTCATCCTGGCTCCAGTTTATTGTCGTATATGAAATGTCGTGCCCAGCTAAATACGATCAGTCATTCTGGCTCCAGTTTATTGTTGTGCACGTTAAACAAAGTATTGTGCACATGACTCGCCACCCCAGTTATAACAAGTTGCCTTTTTGCCCCTCCACACATGAAAGAGAAAAATACGGACTGGATATTTATTGGCCAATGGCTGAATCAATTCACATAAACAAATTTTGCACTGGTCGAGCTTCAGCAATATTTAACATGCGGATTTCAATAGTGGTAAACTTATTGTGCGTTTTATTTTGCCTGATGGCAACAGTTACGGTCAAGGGTGTGTATTCTCACAATAAGCGCGCGAGACGTTTTTTTTTCTTGGGAGCAAAACTATGGGCTAAACTATGATTTTTCAAGTGGTGAGAAACGAAAAATGAGCCGCCACAAATAAACAATTTGGCATCATATTCAAAATCATAAAACTGTGGGCAGTTCCTGAGAATGTGCGTTGTGCACAATTGCGGTGAGACATAAGCGATTTCCCAGGTGCGTTTTACTAACATGAAATATCCACTCGATATTTCCACACATTCATACGATCATAACCAATTCCAAGAAACTGAGTGTGTTGCAAGTCTAGAACACCTCTGTCCGAGCACGCGCAAGGGCAACACTAATTATATATCTTTGGAAGTCCCTTCAAATATATTCAAATGCTGATTTATCCTTTGCCGTGAATCCCATGTACACAGATCCAGTAGAGAAAGGCTTGGTTAGATAGTGTATCACACAACCACGACGAACGTTTAGACAGCGGTTCGTGAACAAACCGCTAACTGCCCCTGGTGGGCTAACTGCCCCTGGTAGGCTAACTGCCCCTGGTGGCAGTTAGCCCACCACCGGCGGAGCCGCGCCCAGCCCGCGCGCAGCGCCAGCGGCGGGAGATGCAAAACAAAACTGTTGCACGTAGCACAGATGAGTCGCAGGAGATAACGGCGACATCAGCGAAGATGAACAGCATTGAGGCGCGGTTGCAGGGTACCAGGGCGTCTGCTACAGCTGACCGGCGCTCAGGCAAGCGGCGCGGCTGTGCGAGAACTTCAGCGACAGTTCTGCGAGATTCACACCCTGTACCCGCACGATCAGTGCAGAACCACAACGGCAGGAGGCAACAGCAGGTGACGCCACAGGCGCACCTCCCCCGCCGATGGAACGCCGCAGCTCCAGCAGCAGCTCTGGCTCTGAATAACTAATAATAACATACCTGGATATATACGTATATATAGAGCATTGTCATTGGTGCATGTTGCCATTCAACTGGGCAATGCACCATTTTCCCCCAGGTGAAGAAAGACATCCTGAGTGCTTCACGCCTGCACAATAATAAAGAGGTCAAGGGGTAAGCATTTAGTTTTATACCATGTGAATTACTGTGTGGAAAATTCCATCGCAAAGTATTATGGTGAAGTCAAACACAATTGGCAATCAATAATGGTGGAAATGCACCTTTTTGACGGTATTATGGGTTGTGCTAAGTTATGTGTTGTAGGCCATATCAACGTTAAACAAAAAGCTTGGGACCCACAAATTGTGCAGCATTATTCAGCCACGGAACCATAACAAAATAAGTTGCCCTGAAATTGATCAACACCTTATACACCAAGTTGGGTCACACTTTTTTGTCAATTTGGGTTACATAACCAAACCCAACCATTGGGCCACAGGGTGAAATGCACACCAAAGGGACAGAACACGATTAGCTGACTATTGCAGATAAGAAGTATGTGGTGCCACATATGTTGCAAACTTCCATAATTTGCAGGAATTTGTTATTTAGCCATCACATTATGAGGGTTATATTGCATGGCAACAGGGACATCACAAATAAAAGTTAAACAAAAAACTTTCACAAACGCAACACCACAAACTTTTCAGCAATGAAGTGTCCTGTTTACTGTGGGCAATAAAATGTAACTTTAAGGTAAAAAGTTTGTTTTGTAATATGCATGTCTCCATCATCTTGAAACATCAGAAATAGGTGAAACTAATTCCTGGAGAACTGCCATTATTGCAATATTCAGCAGCATTGGGTTCCACAAATTTTGAAAAGAACAGATGAGTGAATAGGCACTGGAAAACATCTGGACAATTGATAAATATCTGAGGATCTGTGCACTGCTGCAGATGTGCATTCAGCACTGAATAGATCCACTGAAATTGTGGTTGTCTGGTCTGTCTGCTCACCATCACTGAAAATTGATGAGGGTGTGGGCAGAGGAGCCTCCTCCCTTACACAGTGAGCAGTGTCACCAGATGGGCGTGCTTGAAGCACAGATTATTGCAATCAGGAACAGTAAGAATAAAATTGTGCAATTTGGAGTTATGTGATCAGCCAGGAGTGGATCCAGGAGGGCAAATTGGGTCATGACCCCCCAAAAGCAAAAGAGGGATCCAGTCCCTCTTTTGCCTCACCCCAAAGGACATCAATACTTACATCTCCGGACAGCATGTACCACACTGCTCCCTCCCCCATCCCAGGATCAAAACATGGAATACATGGGGCCTAACTAGACATCACATTCCCCCCCCCCATGATTGG
Organism: Imbricaverruca yamaguchii; assembly: GCA_034440575.1. Taxonomy (NCBI): domain Eukaryota; kingdom Metazoa; phylum Arthropoda; class Thecostraca; family Neoverrucidae; genus Imbricaverruca; species Imbricaverruca yamaguchii. Next base: position 2,239,546 of record JAOTOL010001656.1, on the reverse strand, counting down.
AACATTGCATACCAGCAGGGTCCCATCAGACATCACTCCCCCCCCCTATAATGACATATCAGCTGGGGCCCCAGCACAGCATGTGCCCACCTAGCCCAAACTGGGTCCCCCTGGGTGGCTCTCTGGATCCACCTCTGTGAACAGCCATCCCAAAATCATTATGCCTAGTTAAACTTGGTAGCCAGGTTGTAAAAGACTAACAGTGCCACATATATCCAAACCCTATCAATACTAGGAGTCGTTCATTTATATATGGAAAGAAGCCTAGCCTATTTAGATAGGGAAATAAGCAGCCTTTGTATTTTGCCACTTTTCCCCCTATGATTATATATAATATCATTACTTTCATTTCTGGCTAATTAGTGGCACATATTTTTGCCCCTCATCCAGCTAGACCACTGGCCACTTGTCCCCAGCTGGGTCTCTGATGGATATGTCTTCTTGGCCCCACAATCACCATGCTGCTTTTTTGTGTGTGCTGATAAATGCTTTGTTCAGAGCCTGCCCATGTGCACCCATCATACCCACACTTGCACACCTTTCTTGTCCTCTTTTTTGCTGGCTTATCACCATCACCATCATCAACCCTCTATTCTTCTTCTGCAATTCCAAATCCCAACTTTGTTTGCTTCATTCTGTAACAATTAGGGCACAATGTGAATAAATTCATGCAAGATGTAAGATGGAGCAAATAATGAAAACTGGAGCCCACACCTTCCAGGAGAGGCAGGGGGAGGGCAGGACAATGTCAATAAATGCATGACTTTTTGGGTGGGAAACAAATGGTAACCATTGACATTTTAACCTCCATAGGCCACTCATTTGACCTCTTATGATTACATATGAGACAAATTATAAAATTTTGGTTTAGCTTTGGATACAACATTTGAAAACACCACACTGTGATGCATAAATTGTTTTCCTTTGTATGTTGTCACATTTATCAAACATTTTGACCACCATCCTGGACTGGTACAATTTATGGGCACTGGGATGGGGGTCAGCATGTGATGCTTCACTATACACAAATGATCAACAAATGATCTACAGCATTCTTGAGCTGTCAATGGTGGATAGCTGGAACAAACCCCCAATGGGGAAAGCTTAAAGCAAATTTGAATGATTTTTAGAGCAATCCACAGTATGTCCTCACAAAACTCACTGATATTTTCTTGCTATTCTGGCTACTATGATGTATGGGAAAGTGGGGCATGGCAGACCACCCTCTCCCCTGCCATAGACTTTTACCAAGCCAGATTTCATTTGCCTTGTGGAAAGACCCATGGAGTGTGCATGCTTTTGGCTATTTCAGATCTTGTCTTAAGCTTTAATCTTGTGTCATGATTTAAAAATGTTGTTTTTCCACTTTCTGATACAATTTCTTCAATACACAGAAATTTGTAAATCTTAACAACTAGGTAAGACCGATTTTTGTCTCTAATACCTATGTTCCCTAAAATCAAAATTTGAGTGCTAAACAAGCTTGCAGTAGCTAGGAGTTATACTTTACAAAAATAACCCCAAGACAAATCCCAGATCCCAAGCTTCACTTTTGGGCAAAGTGGACTGCCCATTAGAAAGCAACCCATTGTTTGCAGTGGCAGATCCAGTTCCATTTTGTGGGTGCAATAGGTGGTCATAGCAACCCACGAAATATATTACATTTGTCCCAGATTGTTATTTTGGGATACATTTCAGATTGAGAATCAAATAGTAAATTTCTACCTCCCTGGACATGCCTATGCCACTAAAGTGCAGCTTCCTTTGCTGAAATTGCTTGCAACTCCTATTTCTAAGACAAGCTACCATGCACAAGTCACAAAATATGTCCCTTGACATTTACATTTAACACAAATGGCTTGCAATTGAAATGGTCCACTTTGCCCAACAACTTTGAAAATATAAAAATTGAGGTGCCCTCATTGAGCAGGGATTTCAGTTTTGTTATATAAAATATAGATAAAATTTCCACTTCAAAGAAAGGATAACAAGGTATTGGGTTCCATCAAAGAGTTGGTCATACCTCCATATGACATCTCATCTTAGACTTACAGGATGTCAAACCTTAGGTGGTCTGCTTTGCCTCACTCTTCCCTACCCATGGTTTGTGAGCCTTAGAAGTGTGTGGCCTAGAAGTGTTGTGAATTTAAGCCAGCTTGAATAATAATAGGCCACTGTCTGGCATAAATTCAATTTAAGCCAACTTTTTTCCCATCCCTATGTTAAATGTCACCATTAATTTGGCCTACTCTTCCCTGATCATTTACACACCTGTCCATAAACTTTTGTCTGGGGGAATCACTAGGTGGAGCATAACTCATGCATTTACATGGGGAAATAAGCATAACATGGGAGAGCTGGTTAAAAATTCATCAAATTAGTGTAGAGGAAGAGGGGGGGGGGTTCTGAACACTTAAGGCACCATGCAACAAATAGCTCTACTGCTGCTTTTGTATGGCTGATCCAGCAATTCTACTGTGTTTACTGAAAACAAAAATGAACAAGCTATCCATATTCAAACAGTTCCTTTCAATTGAAATCCTCTAACCACTTATAAAGAGGAACCTTAAAATAGATCATTATTTTGTAGTGATATGCTGTATTCTGAACAGAAAAATGTTGCTGTGCAGGAATACCTCACTGTAACAATTGCAGTACAAGCTATTAGTGGTGACTGAAATATGCTGGTGTAATTGCAAAAAAAAAGTAAATCGCTTCCCTATGGTTTTCTTAAGCCAACTGCTCTTTGAAGCCAAAAATCATGCCTGTGAACTTTGCATGCTCTGTGCACAAAGAATTAGTAGAACCATGTAATCAGACATTCATATTTTGGTAGAAACAAGTCAATCATTTCTGAATACCATAATGTTTTTGTTATCTATGTACTCAACATGATGAGGGCAACATCAAAAGGTAGGTGTTAAGGAACATAACATGTTCAGATACCCCCATACAATCCCCCTACACCACCCTCTTCCATAACTGAGTCACTTTTAAACTTTTAAAAATTAAATTTATACACAGATTATGTTGCATTTGGATGTGATGATCACCAGTGGTGGATCTACAGGGCCTGTTTAGTGAGGGCAAATTTTGGGGAGGCAAATGTTAAAAACAGACGAAAGTGCCAAAAACATTGATTTAAAGAAAAATCTGGCAGTTTAGTGGGGGAAGGGGGCAATTTCCCATTTTGCCCTAATATAGATCCACCACTGCTTATCACAAATATGTTTTCACTTAAACAACTTTCAGCTACATCAAATCGACATTGAAGTTTATGCTGCATGGACAGCTTTTCCCCATTTACTAACATGGTAGGGAGATAGTGCATGAATGCACCAGACACTGTTGTCAGCACCAGAGATAGGCAGGCTCAGTTGCAAATTTTACCTGGCTTGATATGGAGGGGGCAAGGCTGGCACAAATTCCAGAAACATAGGTGGGAAAGTAGGTGGAGAATGGTTGGCAGGATGTTTGACATGATACGAAGATGTTAGAAGAGATTCACTGGCAATATTATTTCTTTAGATTGGTTAAAAAGATAAAACTTAGTTTGACCAGTTTATATTATAAATTATGATCAAGCACACAAGCATCAAGCACTCATTGCTTGAAAATGATTTATAATAGAAACCAGTCACACTAAGATTTCTCTTTTAACCAATCTAAAGATCTAATATTGACAGCGAATCACTTCTAACATTCATATCATGTCAAGCATAGCTGATCTTTCTTTCATATGGCCTACAAATTGGGGTGGATGGTTATTTCCGCCCCCCCCCCAATCCACCAAATTTTATGTAATGCCTGGAGGGAACAGACAACAGGTAATGCCTCTTTCTTGGATCATTCCTCATACCAGAAGTGATCTCAATGAATTTGAATGGGTAAAAATTGAGCCCAACAGTTTGACTTGAAGTTCACCAAAATCAGCATGCATATCGCCTGGTTATCTACGGTTCGTTCCAAGTTGAACGGACGCACCAAACCATTTAAGTTTCAGTAATGGCACAGGCTTTTCTCACCTTCAGGTACATATATGTATAGATGAAATCATCAAAGCTAGATAAAAACAGGTTTCCACTCCGACCATACCCATTCACTAACAATTAGGCCACCACTTCTGTTCGTTCAACAAATGTCCACTTCAGCGATTCCCTCCTCACATTCAAAATCGAAATCTCTTCCTTCCCAGCTCAGCTGCCCTTTCCCGACTATTTCCTGTTGCTAGTTCCTACTAAGACACGGCGCGGCGACCAGCCTGCGACCATTTGTCGGTGATTCTCGCCTTTTTTTGAGCCCATTGACTTAGCACGGGTGGTCTCATTGCGACCACCGAGAATCGCCGACGGACCGCGGTGTCCGCCGTGGATATCTGGTATTTTTGGTACCGTAAATCTGGTATATTAAAAATATATGCTAGATTGTTAAGATGTGCTAAATTAGTATTTGAATGGCAGCTTTTTCATGTTAGAAGCACACCTACGACAGGGCTGCCTTCATGGGCTGCAGTCTGCGGAGTTTGATCGGACAGAGCCCAGAAGAGGTGCCACTTTTTAAAGTATAACGGTCCGGCGAATGGAAGCAACATAAAAGCACGTCCTTGATTTCTTGGGTTTTGCGTGTGTTAGTCTTCGCTGTTGGTCTCTCAAATCAGCTTAACCTTAGCGTGTGTGGTCTCCGACGACGTCGGCAGATCGGTGACTTTTTTGTTTTTTTTTGTGGGGGGGGGGGGGGGGGGGGGGGGGGGGGGGGGGGGGGGGGGGGGAAAGTTTGGGGGGGGGGGGGGGGGGGGGGGGGGGATTGGGGGGGGGGGGGGGGGGGGTGGGGGAAGTTTTTTTGGTTAGGGGGGGGGGGGTGGGGGAAATTTTTTGGGGGGGGGGGGGGAGGTTGTGGAAAGTTTTTATGGTAGGGGGCTGGAGGTGAGGAAAGTTGTCGCGGTAGGTGGTGCGAGGCTGAAGAAAGTTGTCGCGGTAGGCGGTGCGAGGCTGAGGAAAGTTGTCGTGGTAGGCGGTGCGAGGCTGAGGAAAGTTGTCGCGGTAGGCGGCACGAGGCTGAGGAAAGTTGTCGTGGTTGGCGATGCGAGGCTGAGGAAAGTTGTCACGGTAGGCGGCTCGAGGCTGAGGAAAGTTGCTACGGTAGGCGGCTCGAGGCTGAGGAAAGTTGTCGCGGTAGGCGGTGCGAGGCTGAGGAAAGTTGTCGCGGTAGGCGGCTCGAGGCTGAGGAAAGTTGTCGCGGTAGGCGGTGCGAGGCTGAGGAAAGTTGTCGTGGTTGGCGATGCGAGGCTGAGGAAAGTTGTCACGGTAGGCGGCTCGAGGCTGAGGAAAGTTGCTACGATAGGCGGCTCGAGGCTGAGGAAAGTTGTCGTGGTTGGCGATGCGAGGCTGAGGAAAGTTGTCACGGTAGGCGGCTCGAGGCTGAGGAAAGTTGTCACGGTAGGCGGCTCGAGGCTGAGGGAAGTTGTCGCGGTAGGCGGTGCGAGGCTGAGGAAAGTTGTCGCGGTAGGCGGTGCGAGGCTGAGGAAAGTTGTCGTGGTAGGCGATGCGAGGCTGAGGAAAGTTGTCACGGTAGGCGGCTCGAGGCTGAGGAATGTTGCTACGGTAGGCGGTGCGAGACTAAGGCTTTCCATTTCGTGGTCGCCGACGCACGAATGTCATTTGTGGAACCAGATGTCGAATCGTGACGACAGCAAGCCCACAATGATGTTTTCGTGAGCAGCCGAGAAATTCTGGCGTCGAAATCTCGATTTGGCGCAGTCTGGTATGACACCATCGGCTCGTGACGGATCCTTCTGTCGTCACGCATGACCAGACTCGAGCCGGCGGGCGCGTCAGCATATAGCCGTCTGCGGTTCGTCCAAGCATGAGCTGGTACGTCACAGTTGTCCCCACGGCATCCTCTTCGGTTCGTCCGTGCATGAGCTGAGATGTCATAGCTGTACCCATGACATGACAAGTGTACAGAGTTGACGTTGGCGAGGGTGAAGGTATAACGCGCCGGGTTGACGGGCAGGAGGCCGGTGTGACGATGAGCCGGCCGTCCTGGTCTCGGACCGGTGCTGGTTGGCGAGGGTGAAGGTGTAGCGCGCGGGGCTGATAGGCAGGAGGCCGGTGTGACGATGAGCCGGCCGTCCTGGTCTCGGACCGGTGCTGGTTGGCGAGGGTGAAGGTGTAGCGCGCGGGGCTGATAGGCAGGAGGCCGGTGTGACGATGAGCCGGCCGTCCTGGTCTCGGACCGGTGCTGGTTGGCGAGGGTGAAGGTGTAGCGCGCGGGGCTGATAGGCAGGAGGCCGGTGTGACGATGAGCCGGCCGTCCTGGTCTCGGACCGGTGCTGGTTGGCTAGGGTGAAGGTGTAGCGCGCCGGGTTGACGGGCAGGAGGCCGGTGTGACGATGAGCCGGCCGTCCTGGTCTCGGACCGGTGCTGGTTGGCGAGGGTGAAGGTGTAGCGCGCGGGGCTGATAGGCAGGAGGCCGGTGTGACGATGAGCCGGCCGTCCTGGTCTCGGACCGGTGCTGGTTGGCTAGGGTGAAGGTGTAGCGCGCGGGGCTGATAGGCAGGAGGCCGGTGTGACGATGAGCCCTGGCTCTGACCGGTGCTGGTTGGCGAGGGTGAAGGTGTAGCGCGCGGGCTGATAGGCGAGGCCGGTGTGACGATGAGCCGGCCGGCCTGGTCTCGGACCGGTGCTGGTTGGCGAGGGTGAAGGTGTAGCGCGCGGGGCTGATAGGCAGGAGGCCGGTGTGACGAGAGCCGGCCGGCCTGGTCTCGGACCGGTGCTGAGGGTGAGGCGGCCGGGTTGACGGGCAGGGGCCGGTGTGACGATGAGCCGGCCGTCCTGGTCTCGGACCGGTGCTGGTTGGCGGGGCCGTGTGTCACCCGATCTGGTCGCTGGCCGCCCGTGGCCGTACATTCCAGCCGTGGCCCGGCTGTACACCGACACCTGCACTCTCTTCAGCTGCCCCCCTAAGACGTGCACCTGCTGCCCCTGTTGTTCCCATGACATTTCAGCGGTACGGTGTAATGTGTGACACATATCACGAAGGGACTGGTGGATCCCAACAAATGTAGCACGGTGGGCGCGACGGCTCCTACACATCTCAGTATCAAACTTTAATTGAACGGCTTTGTCAATGACTAGACCGAATAGAGCTTCCCCCATATCTAATCACCTCCAACAGATCTAATACAAGAAACAAAGCAAGGTGGGGAGGACCAGTGGGTTCAGGTAAGTTGAAGATTATGGAGACAGCGTATGCCAATAGACGTATTGACATTTAATTTACTCAGCATGGTATATTTTGGCAAACAGTGCTAAGCTCACCATAATTGATAGCCGACAAACTTGAGACTGAAGTAGCTTTCATCGCATGCCTCAACAAACAATGTGGGGAACTTGATAACTCATTAGCTTCAATGGGAACCCTTGGGAATCTGTGGGTATGCCATGTATGCGAGTATGACAAGACGTCTCTCCAGTGAGTGCACTCACACCCACCCCATACACACACCCGCCCACATATATGTGCATGTATATGTATATATATATATATATATATATATACATCTGTATATATATATGTATATATGATGTAAATTATATATGCAAATGAAATTTAATTTTGATAAGTGCAAAATCATGCATGTAGGTAAGCAGCATATGAAGGCTCCATACTTGACGGGTGGCCAAGTGCTATCAGTGACTCAACAGGGGAAGGATTTAGGTGTTGTTCTAAACACAAAATTGTGGGCATCAGAACAGACCAAGGAATCCAGGAAGAAGGCACTGAGAATGCTCGGGGCAATAAATAGGAATGTATCATGCAGAAGTGAGGGAGTCATCAGGAAGCTTTACTGTGGATATGTCAGGCCACATTTGGAATACTGCATCCAAGCTTAATCTCCTAGCTATGAAAAAGATTGTTGGCTTTTAGAGAGAGTACAAGAGAGGGCTACAAAAATGGTTAATGGCATAAGCAACCTGGCATATGAGGAAAGATTGAAGAAATTGAATATATTTTCACTTAGATATAGAAGGCTGAGAGGAGATCTCAACGAGGTTTTTAAATTTGTCCATGGTCTGGAGAGGGGATATTTTGGGGAAATGTTTGAAATGAACAGAAATGATGCAAATAGAGATCATAAATTAAAAATTAAAGTTAACCGCAGCAGAACAAGGTTAAGGCAGACTTCCTTCACCAACAGGGTAGTGGAACACTGGAACCAGCTGCCAGAAAACATTGTCAGTAGTAGCACATTGAACATCCTTAAAAGCAGCATAGATAATCATCAAAAGAATAGAGGGCTTGCTTTTCAGTATTACAGGGAAGGCTGATTGACAGATTTGGTGGGCAACTGGTTTAGTGTACAGAGTGCAACAAAGAAGGGCCCTTGTGGCTCATAGTTGCACTAATCTTCTATGTCTTTATGTCTTTATGTATATGTATATAATGGCATCTCTGAAAACAGTTTTATTATAGTCGGCAACTGAACTGGATGAAGATTTTAGGAAAGGAAAAACATAATCTCGATGTGATGTGATATTGATACATTGCTTCATAATTCATATCATTGGTCGTCCTGTTGTTAGTAGTTTCGATGGATGCTTTGCACGATTGGTCCCGGTATTTTATATCCCGAGGTATACACCTTGCTGTTCATTTAATTGTTAATATTTTCAGTTTGAAGCTTTTTTCCACATCCCAGCCCAGAAACGTGAAGTCTACCTTCCTTACCTACCTTCAGCCCTCTCCCAAATATGATTGTTGGATTATATGTCGAACCTCTTTTTACTCTTGTAGTTACGGATTTTTCCACTTTTCATCGCGTAATGGCGCCGATTATGACATTTTATACCTTGGGGAAACCACCAAGTAGACAAACACGCTCGCAATGGCTATTGAACTCCTCAAGCTCATCTGGCGCCATTGAAGTAAAACGACTTTCGATTCGGCTTTGAAGCATGCTGGAGTTCGTTGCGTTCTGCATACGAATTCAGCGTTTGTTTTATCACAAGCAATTATAAATGATGTACAAATGCATGGTTTCCGCAAATGGCGAGATTGGCTTGACCCATTCCAAATAATTCATATGATAGTATGGTATATTCGCCCATGCTTGTTATAATCCCTCATCATGTCTATCACACATCAAAACATATTCTGGTTTGTGTGCGAAATGTTTCGGAAAAACTCAGTTTGGCTGAAGATTGCAAATCACTCAAAAGAAGTATTGACTGAGAGAAAATCGGAAGCTTAACTTCATCTGGAAAGTCCAGCCAGCTACACGAGAAATATAAGCCGGGCGTCAATCACAGACGTCAATCTTGTTAGGCGCCCAGCACGGCCGTTTTGTTCGTCTCGCAGTCATCATCTGCTCGGAAGCGTTAGGGGTGGTAACAGCCCACCAGTCTGCACACGCAAAGGTGGGAAAATAACGTGACCGGATGAGGATTAAATCGCAGTAAGAGGTAGCATATATAATACAGATGCAGTATCATACTGTTTGGGAACAGCGTCTATGCAGTGCTACCTCGCTTATCACCAGTACACACTGCTCAGGAGCAGCACTATTCAGTGCTACCTCACTTATTACCAGTACACACTGCTCAGGAGCAGCACTATTCAGTGCTACCTCGCTTACCACCAGTACACACTGCTCAGGAGCAGCACTATTCAGTGCTACCTCGCTTACCACCAGTACACACTGCTCAGGAGCAGCACTATTCAGTGCTACCTCACTTATTACCAGTACACACTGCTCAGGAGCAGCACTATTCAGTGCTACCTCGCTTACCACCAGTACACACTGCAGACCAGCTCAGGAGCAGCACTATTCAGTGCTACCTCACTTATTACCAGTACACACTGCTCAGGAGCAGCACTATTCAGTGCTACCTCACTTATTACCAGTACACACTGCTCAGGAGCAGCACTATTCAGTGCTACCTCACTTATTACCAGTACACACTGCTCAGGAGCAGCACTATTCAGTGCTACCTCGCTTACCACCAGTACACACTGCTCAGGAGCAGCACAATTCAATGCTACCTCACTTATTACCAGTACACACTGCTCAGGAGCAGCACTATTCAGTGCTACCTCACTTATTACCAGTACACACTGCTCAGGAGCAGCACTATTCAGTGCTACCTCACTTATTACCAGTACACACTGCTCAGGAGCAGCACTATTCAGTGCTACCTCACTTATTACCACCAGTACACACTGCTCAGGAGCAGCACTATTCAGTGCTACCTCACTTATTACCAGTACACACTGCTCAGGAGCACCTATTCATGTACCTCCTAATATACACCAGTACACACTGCTCAGGAGCAGCACTATTCAGTGCTACCTCACTTATTACCAGTACACACTGCTCAGGAGCAGCACTATTCAGTGCTACCTCGCTTACCACCAGTACACACTGCTCAGGAGCAGCACTATTCAGTGCTACCTCACTTATTACCAGTACACACTGCTCAGGAGCAGCACTATTCAGTGCTACCTCACTTATCACCAGTACACACTGCTCAGGAGCAGCACTATTCAGTGCTACCTCGCTTACCACCAGTACACACTGCTCAGGAGCAGCACTATTCAGTGCTACCTCGCTTACCACCAGTACACACTGATCAGGAGCAGCACTATTCAGTGCTATCTTGCTTAGCACCAGTACACGCTGCTCAGGAGCAGCACAATTCAGTGCTACCTCGCTCATCACCAGTACACTTAGTGACGATACAATCCGGCCTTCAGGTCCTACAGATACAGTCCTTCGATGAATGCGACAAAGAGCATGGCAAGAAATAAGATCACTACTGGCTGAAACGGAACGCTAGGGACCAGACCCAATCAGCGTCAGCACTGTCATGTATGTCGCACAGTCTCCATTTCGTGACTTTTTCAGAATAAGTGTCAATGTTACAGGCCAACAGGTACATAAATAGTCCATGAATCAAGTAATAAAACAAAAGTAAAAACGCGAGCAGCGGATTAAATAAAAGCTAATGCTAACCCAGGGATCCAAACCTTAACTTGCGATACCATGCAAGGCGTGCACAATGATTTAATGCTTTTTGATTTCGGTAATGTTCTTTGACCCCACATCCACCGTACGCCGTCAACAGTAGATGCATTCGTGTGGAAATACAAGTGATTCGATCAAACTGTTTTTTCTTCCACTGGGAATCGAAACGAGATTAGATTGACCAGGGAGTGTAGCGTAGCGCACCACAAGCCGTACGTGTGCTGCCCATGTCATGTTGCAGTCCACAATCATGACGAACACTGAGAGACGGTAACAGGTGGATCTGGCTGCCGCTACGACTGATAGAGAAGTCATCCATATGAATGCCTGGCTCACGTGTTGGAACCAGATCATTGCCAATTTTATCAGTGTTAATCTTCAAACCTATCCGCAAGCCGCAAGAGCCAAGAATTTTAATTGTCTCTACCCGCGATTTGAAGCCAGGAAGGCCATTTGAAAGATTGCAATTAATAAACTGCGTATCGTCAGCATACATAGCATCTTGTAATCAGTGGCATGGGGTGGAAAACCGTACGTAAATAACAGGAACAGAACTGGCCCCAGCAGCGAGCCCTGGGCCATCCAATGATTCACCCATGGACAACTGAGATCATCCCGGAAGCACTGAGGTTAATTAGCTAATTTTCGAACCAAGGTAAGCGTGTGCTACATAATGTAGATGTATGTGACCATTAGGAAGAAAGCAGAAGAAGAAATAAAATAATACTCTTGCAATTATCGAGATCCGCACATATTGGGAATAGTCACTTGAAACTGGGGGTCGGTGGATAGCGCTCAATCTTCATATTTTGTAGCTTCGTCTTTGCACAGAAATCCTACTCCTCGTTCAACTCTTACTGCTTTTTGTTCAGCTGATATTCTGGTCATTCCAGCACTCGGAGAACACTTTTCATGTTCAACTAAAAAAACAACAACCACAAAAAACATGGTCGATACGCTCTAAAGCCCATATAACTACCTAACACCAAAAAATGTCATGCTTTTGTCATCGGATCCGGCTGTGCTGATTACTGAAGAAAGATCGAGGTTCCAGTAGTCAACTCGGAGCCTTCTTTGGATGGATTGTGGTCTTACAACGCATTCAGAAGCTGAGGCCATATGGCGTCGCCTGCCTCTGACCCTGGCAGGAAGGGCGGGCATCGCGTGTATTTGAATCCCGTACCTCTGGCGTTCCAGACGCTCAGCTTAACCACTGAGCTACCGACGTCCCTCAGAGCCGTTTTTGAGTAATGCGTTTAGTTACTATCACTATTTGTATATAAAGTTGTATATAAAGTGTAAAGTTATATAAGCACCCTGACAAAGACGTTCGCAATTGGCACATTGCAGGCAGCTGGTGGTACTGGCTAAGTTTCATCTATAAAATGACGCATCGTTTTTTTTCCAACCCAGGTACACCGAAGATGCATCAGAAATACATAAGATACTTTTCAGATATTGCACAAGGAGCCCTTCAATATGCTGTATGCGTCGAATTATTATTAATATTACTCGGGCGGAGATGGCCGAGTGGTTTAGGTGTTGCGCTCTAGGTACTGAAGGTACCGGGTTCAACATTCGCACCACTTAGGACGTTTCCCAATCCCGCGGCCCACCGGCGAAGCAGTATGGGAGGTGCAGCTAGCCATGGTCGTGCATAAAGTGTTTCCTGAAACACCCAATAAATATCAACACCAACAATATTCCCATTGCTCTTACGCTCATATTCATGCGCTTCAGCACCCATATTGTGGTTCCAGGTGCTTCCGCTAGAGGCGCGTCAGTCGGCACGTCCGCCTGTTCCCTATCGATAATTGTGGACACAACATTGTGTAGCACGACATACAGCAAATACCAATTATGTTTTATGCAACTCATATCAAGCGTATTTTGTTGGCATGGCAGGGTTTTAGATAGCTTTCATTTCGGGTTCGCCTTTCCTAAGGAAGACTTCATGGAAAACGCTGTATTTTACTGACTTGAAAGGATTTGAAGGACGCCGATTACATTTTGTATATCGTAGCATTGCACTATGGTGGAAGTTGTGCCTTGTGAGCGTCACGTATGCTTCGAGGGCCGGGCAGGCTGCACACGACGTGACCTCTCACCAGCCGCCCGACCGACCTTGACCATTTCAGTCTGGGTGTGGCTGTTTCGGCCAACACTGTGGCGCGGACGTCATTTATCAGCCGGCTGTCGGTCGACCAGTTCGCCACGTCCTACGTTGGCGATGTAGACCTTGTTCGCTGAATTAATGAACGGCCTGCGTGTCGCGGGATGGATGTCAGCACTCAGCCCGCTGGCTAAGTGCCCGTAGCCGCGCCACACTGCAATGCGGAAGCTCAGGTAGCGCCGCCCATTGACCGGCGCCCGTCCCTGTCATCGCGCACGCGCGCTGATGCTCTGGTATCCTGTGACTGGATCAGTCGTTGCTGCAGAAAGTCTACAGTGTGGCTGACGACCATATTTGCAGCAAAACAGGCTGAAGAGAAAGGAATGAAGTTACTAAATGTTACCGGATCGGTTCACTGTGCATAGGATTGCGAAGAGCCGTATGCTATCCCACGGCCAAAATGGTCCACTGGTATGACTGGCTCGGTTCCGTTCGAAGCGAGCGACACTGTCCACGTGGACGGCACGGTAGCGCATCAGAAGCGAGCGACACGGTCCACGTGGATGGCACGGTAGCGCATCAGACGAGCGACACGGTCCACGTGGAGGCACGGTAGCGCATCAGAAGCGAGCGACACGGTCCACGTGGATGTCACGGTAGCGCATCAGAAGCGAGCGACACGGTCCACGTGGATGTCACGGTAGCGCATCAGAAGCGAGCGACACGGTCCACGTGGATGGCACGGTAGCGCATCAGAAGCGAGCGACACGGTCCACGTGGATGTCACGGTAGCGCATCAGAAGCGAGCGACACGGTCCACGTGGATGGCACGGTAGCGCATCAGAAGCGAGCGACACGGTCCACGTGGATGCACGGTAGCGCATCAGAAGCGAGCGACACGGTCCACGTGGATGGCACGGTAGCGCATCAGAAGCGACGACACGGTCCACGTGGATGGCACGGTAGCGCATCAGAAGCGAGCGACACGGTCCACGTGGATGTCACGGTAGCGCATCAGAAGCGAGCGACACGGTCCACGTGGATGGCACGGTAGCGCATCAGAAGCGAGCGACACGGTCCACGTGATGGCACGGTAGCGCATCAGAAGCGAGCGACACGGTCCACGTGGATGGCACGGTAGCGCATCAGAAGCGAGCGACACGGTCCACGTGGATGGCACGGTAGCGCATCAGAAGCGAGCGACACGGTCCACGTGGATGTCACGGTAGCGCATCAGAAGCGAGCGACACGGTCCACGTGGATGGCACGGTAGCGCATCAGAAGCGAGCGACACGGTCCACGTGGATGGCACGGTAGCGCATCAGAAGCGAGCGACACGGTCCACGTGGACGGCACGGTAGCGCATCAGAACAGTGACGTGTCATTTGAATGGTGTGTGTTCGAGAGTCAAGCTCGAGAACACACGTGGACGGCACATCGCACTTTAATCAGGTGCTGGTGAAAATGTGTACCTGCTAACACCGCTATGGTGGGTGGACTACTTACACCCTCCACTTACATCCGCCACCTCCACTAGTAGAAGGGTGATGGTCTAGGTGGCATTTGCATGCATATAGGAAATGGATGATAGATGTGAATGCAAATGCTAAAGAAATATATTTACCGAGTATTTTCAGAACTGGCTAAAACAGAAACGACGTCATACGAGCGTGTAGCCAGTGATCTACTGCGGACAGGTTGTCAAGATTGTGTCATTGGGGACGAGTAGCCTAGGGGTAAGTTGCTCGTCTCACAATCGAAAGGTTGTGGGTTCGAGTCACACCCGTCGCTACTCTTCGCCCGCGACCAATCGGCGTGAGAGATTGGCGACGCTACATGACTCAACGGTCGATGTGTCGTAAAACCAATAATCAACCAACCAACAAGATTGTGTCATTCCATGAGCTTCGCGTTCCGTAAGTGAACTGTAAAATGTCTCGCCATGGCCGGATCCGGTGCCGCTTTATCGCGTAGTGTGTAAATAGGTGTTGGTTGGGGGTAAGTGACACTCCGTCCGCCCCATGCAGTACGTAGCCGAGGATGGTTTCAATGGCGCGCAGTTTCTTCGAAACAGGTACTTTGTCACAAAGCACCACGTCCTACATCAGGTCCGTGCCGATCAATATGTCCAGAGATCCTCCCGCCAAGTTGTCAGCCAGTTGCAGATCACATAGAGCAGTTAGAGGAGGTGCAGGACCGGGCTGCACTGGTGCACATATTTGTTCGGTCTTCCAAAACCGGAAGCTGAAGAACGGACCCCGAAACGGTTGTCCAGCTTCACCTCCACCTGGTCACACCGCTGCAATCTTCTCCTGGAAGCCTACGCAGACGAAGTAGTCCGTGGCAACAACTGGAAGCTTCAGATGATTAGCGACCGATTGGATCGGATTGGATGTAGGAGGTGTCAGTGAGGTGATGTCGATGAGGAAACGATGAGGTCGATTGGGCTGTCGCCGTCGATGAGGCTGTCGGCTGTTTGTTCCTGAAGCCACTGCAAGTGGCGTTTGGCTGTAGCAGTGATTGCCTTATGCGGTGACATTGTACCGATGACTCCGTGGTTGCTGTCAGTGGTGGTTTCCCTGGCTGTCTGGCGTTCCGAGGTCCCGGCTGTCCTCTTGCACGCGGTAATGGGACGGTGAGTGAGGAGGAACTTGGCGACCAGGCGAGTTGGTGTCGGAATGCGGTGCCGATGGCTGGTGAGGAATGGCAAATGGTGAAAGCTCCGGTTCTTGTAGATAAGAATGGTGACGCTCGTTGCAGATTGGGTAGGCTCTGCTGGTACAGTCTCGGACACGGTGAGGTCCTAGACACTAGAAGCAGACACCGGACCTCTTTACAACAACCCAACGATCTTCGACTGACGCCCGTGTGTACTGGTTACAATTGGTCAGCCCATGTCTGCCAGGTCCACAGGCCTTACAAGTCCAGATGGTCTTCTATTGTACAGGAATACGCCGTAAGCTCAGAGTGCTAGTGACTGACTTCTCACTACTAGTAACTCGTTTCTCATGGGTCAAGTGTAGTGCTTCCTCCCTCATGGTTACATATTCCTGTTGAAGTTTGAGGAAAGAGGCGAATTCTGTATCTTCCCCCAGGTTTTGCCGAATTATTGCCCATTGCAAGTACCATTCTGCAGGTAAATTGGCCCTTAGCACTGGAAGGGGAATTTTTCCATAATGTTTGAGGATGCGTGCAGGACTTTCAGTGCCCGAACATTGGCGGCTAAGTCTCCCACAAGGTTCCGCAGAGCCTTATGGTTTTCAGCACTTATTACTGCGCGCAGGTTTAAGAGGCATGCCATGATTGTGTCTCTTCGATTGTCATCCCTGACAAATCGGGCTTGTAGGATGTCAATTGCACTTGCATAATTCCCCGTAGATGTTGGTAGTCCGTGAATCGCATGGGCTGCCTCTCCACCCAGGTGTCCCCTTCAAATGAATAAGCTTATCCATAGGTGAGTATATATTGTTTGTGTGGACTGATACTGCATACAAGTCTCAAAACTTTGGCCATGACATTGGGTCTCCACTGTACCTGGGGAGGCGAACATCCAGTTTAAACCTTCCATGAGCCTGCATCTTGGTTGCACTGGCAGCTGTCTTCAAAACTCTTCATGGCATGCGCGTGGCCTTGCAGATAGCCACATTCATATCTGGTATGTGGGAAGAATCCCTTTGTATGTCTAAGTCCTCAAGCTCCTCCTTGAAGCTTTCCATTCTTTGGTTTCCAAAATTCACAATACACCAAGTATTTGTCTCATTTGGTTTTCATTCTAGGTCGTTCATCGGCATGCCTTGTCCATGGGTGTAACCATTGGGGGAGGGGGGGACATGACCCTCAATTTCTGTAAAATGGTGATTTGTCCCCTGCAATTTCTTTGGTGTCTCCCTCCCCCCCCCCCCAAAGCTACAGCTACCTGAGTATGGTCGCCGCAAAATTATACGCAGTCACCTATAAATATGCAATGTGCAATGTGCTTCAATGTGCAGAAAATAGCAGGCATTTGACGTCGCTTGTTGTGCGGTGCCAGAAAATTGACAATTCGCAATAATCTCGACGGGCTAAAATTCAAGCTGATTTCTTTGGTCGTCTCGCATTTTTTGGGGGAGGGGGTCGCCAAAGCATACCCCGATCCACTATAAACCCATGGTGAACCTTCGAGTAACATTTTGAAGCCGGGATATGCAAAGGTCACATTTCAAGGTAAAAAAGTTCTACTTTTTTAAGTCCTCGAAGCGACTTGTCTCTATGGTTCAATTTGCATGAAGTGGGTGTCGTTCGACTTGGCTTGTGCCGTATTATAATGTTACGACATCGAATTACTTTCGAAGGTCAAAGGTCAAACCGAGTTATTCAGTCGCCTCCCATATTTTTCGTCCTTATCTACCCACATCTGGTATCAAGCAAGCCCGTGGTGAACCTCGTGTAACATTTCAAACAGGGACATGTCAATGTCAAACCAGAAGACCGAAGTTTAGCTTAAATTGTTCCAAGTCATGGCGCCTCGTCGCTACGTCTACAATTTTCATCACGTGGGTGTCATTCAACGTGCCGTGAGTTACTCTGGCAAACCGTTCAGAAATCATGTTAATTTGCAAAGTCAAAGGTGGAACTCATTCCATCGGTCTCCAGCGCTTCTTTGTTTTCTCACGAAGCTACTCATGTTTGGTGTCAAGAGATGGTGTCGTGGGCAACCCTCGAGTAATGTATGAACCCGGTGCATGTCAGGTCAAGCCTCAATGTCAATGGTTAGCTTGAATTCTTCAACTTCCTCGCGTTTCGTGCTGTGGTTTCAATTTGCATTATGTGGGTGTCATTCGACGTGGCTTGCGGTACGTTGTCAGAATGTTGAGATAGCGAAATACTTTCGAACGCGTCGAAGGTCCGATGTGTGTACAATGATTGAGTGTAATAGGAATAAGAGGATCAAATGTCTTTTTATTTGCAGCCGTTGTGATAGCAGGGACTCATATCCCATATGACCAGGAGCTTCCCCAGTAAATCCGCCATAACCTACTCAGACGGCACTCTCATCGTTGGTTTCAAATTTACATCGCCACATTGATGTTGTGTATAAGCTTTCCACAATGACTCAACGGAAGTTGTGAAATTTGCAAGAGAAACAACACGTGAATGTGCACTATTTTATAAGGAGCCGGATCTTATACCGCGAGAGCGCAATGTTGTAATCAGAGCTAGATTCGGGAATTGTCATGGTGGACACTTGTCTGTAGGGGCGCCATTTCTTTGGAGCGGCGCCATTGCGAAAGCGCCTGCAGGGGCGCCTCCCGCTGAAAGATTCGAGGGGGCGGGACGCACTTGGTCCTTCCAGAAGTCTTTCTTTCCTTTCCAAGGGGTGCCCTTTTGTTTCATATGGGACCTTTGGTTGAAAAATTCGAGTGGGTGCAATGGAACCTTTTCACCTTTCCCGACCGGAGGGGCGCCACTTTCCATGTGGGTGGCACATGTCCTCTGTATCGTACCCTTTGTCCGACCTAGTTGTCATTACATCAAAGTATCTTCCCGTAAACAGGAAAGCATTGGGAGGCTATTTTGTGTCTATACTTACTATGATAAAATTATAGTCCAATATTGTATTTTTGCCTGCTACATGTGGGCAACGTTTAACGTATTTACGGCAGTGCTCTGTGGTGATCGTGAAATCTGGACCAGCACGTACGACATAACACTGGATGTTCAAATGCAGTGCTAAGGAGTGAAAATTGTTCATTTTGGTGGAACGTTGCGTCCCCAAAATATGAGTTTTAATAATGGTGAATCTGAAAACCAGACGTTGAAAATGAAGTGGCTAAAGTCAAAGGTTATTTTTATCTGGGGGGAGGGGTAATGCCCCTCTATCCTACCTAAGCTTACCGCGTCCCTAGTTTGTCCCCCCCCCCACACACAAAAATCGAAACCGTGGTTACACCCATGGCCTTGTCCAGTCTTTACATCTGTTTCACTTGCAGGGAGCCTGAGTCAGCCACACAGGGTACAATGCACAAATTTTTCTTATCCGATCCGCAGGGCCATGTTGGGTTATCATCCCAAATTAATTAAACCATGAAATGGACTATAGTTCTCCATATTTACATTTATTCTGTGGTGGTTGACCCTCATACTTTGCAGAAGGTCGCTAGGGACGAAAGAAGTCCGGTTCACGCAATCACACGTTACTCACATGTGACTTACCATAACCGGGCGATACTGATATACCAGTGTCTTGCTGGGCTTATTTTCTATCCTATTCATAATAACAGGAACCGCGGTTCGTAGCGATGCTTTAGATCATAGTAGCGCCGCTTTGGACACTTTAGACCCAGGCGCACCGTTGCTTCATGACGTCATCGGAAGTTTGCAACGGACAAATTTCGCCTCATGGGTTTTTGGTAGGCGAGAACGGTAATAATACTTCGTAGACAAAGCTGAAATTGTTTTTCTCACACGAGAAACATTTGAAAAATAACTTAATAATTTCACTTAGGGGTTGCCATCTTTTTATAAACCTTCTCTAGCAATGACGTCACACATGTGGGTGTCTCGAACCGACCGAGCTTGAAACACGCAGGGAGCCATACGTTGGATTGTTCTACGCGAAGTTTTTCAACCGACTCGCGTCATGGATGCTAAAGTGAAGGCTTGTGATACTGAAATGTTACCAGTTTGTAAGAAGATATGAAGTTTGAAAGGATAGGTAGACTATTATGGTAGTAATGCAAAATAAACATATTTGTTTCAAATTCAGTGCAATGTGGTGTATACAAACAGGGAAAAGCGTGTACTATGCCTATGGGTCAAATAAGTACAACAATGGAAAATACAATGGCATAAATTATGTGTGCATTACCTGAACAAACACCATGCCTTCCCCTCAGCAAAACAGAAACTGTTTATACCTAGTTCCATGATTGGCATTCCATAGTGGTGTAAGCTGCAAGCTGCATTCCAAAATATGCACTTGATAAATGGCCAATGAATAGCATGTGAAGCATGTTTTAATTTGTGAATATTGCACATTTCACATCACATGATCGATGAAATATATTGGCAAATACATGGATATGCAGTTGAAATGCGCATGTGTATTGTGATTGTTTGGCAGATGTCAAATCAAAAGATGGATAGGAAAGCCTGCATGGTCTACACCAAATTTGATGAAAGCAATTAAGGCTAAGAAAGCTGTATTTAGATTGTTTAAGGAAGCTTCAAGTATCGTAAATCTGAGGTCGTATCAAAAAGCTAGAGACGCTGTGAAGCAGAAAATTAGAGCAGCAAAGCGAGCAAAAAATTGGATTTGGCTAGGAACTGTAAAGGGGACAACAGAAAGTTCTTTACTTTCTACAAGCTAAGTAGAGTTTCTAGCACCGTTGGTTCACTGGAAGTAAATGGGACTATATTGAGTGAGGTTGGTGAAATGGCTGAGGAGCTGAGCAAGCAGTATAAATCAGCATTTACATTGGAAGATATAACCAATCTACCAACCGTACACCACAGTTCAGTGGCATGTGATCGTATAAACGATGTTGATTTCATTGATAGTGACGTTGCTTTCATTCATATCAGGAAAATAGAGCCAAACAAGGCAGCAGGACCTGATGAAATTTATGCTAGGGTATTGCGGGAAGCTGAAAAGGAACTGGCATTTCCAATTAGTGTACTATTTTGTAGATCAGTTTTACACAATGAAATTCCAGCACATTGAAAAAGGAAAAATGTAGTTCCTGTTTTCAGAAAGGAGAAAGATGAAAAGCTGAATACCATAGGCCAGTAAGCCTCGCATCCCTAGTCTGCAAGGTATTCCAATCAGTTATCAAGGATATAATAATTAGTTATCTGGAAGGAAACATTGATTCAAGATACTCAACATGGGTTTAGAAAAGGGCGATCGTGTCTCACAAATCTCTTGGACTTTGTATTTTGCTACGGAACAATTTAATCAGGGAAATCAGGTTGATGTTGCATATCTTGACTTTAGTAAAGCCTCTGACAAAGTTCCCCATAAAGGTTAATGATGCAGCTTCAGGTCTATGATATTGTAAGAAGTATCCTAAAATGGATAGAGCTGTGTCTTTCAGGTAGACAGCAGAGAGTGATGCTAAATGGTCCAAAGTCAGCATAGCAAAATGTTCTTATCGGGGTCCCCCAGGGATCAGTACTGGGGCCACTATTGTTCATTACATTCATAAATAAAATTGAAAGTGGCATATGCAATGAGGTTTTGAAATTTGCGGATGGTTTCAAGGTCTTCAGGGCAATGACAGCACACAATGAGCATATCTCTCTGCATAAAGACTTAGACGTACATGTGAAGTGTCCTGAAAAATTGGAAATGAAATTTAATTTTGATAAGTGCAAAATTATGCATGTAGGTAGGCAGCATATGAAGGCACCATACTTGATGGGTGGCCAAGTACTGTCGGTGACTCGGCAGGAGAAGGACTCAGGTGTTATTCTGAACACAACATTGGGGGCATCACAGCAGACCAACGAGGCCAGGAAGAAAACATTAAGAATACTTGGGGCAATGAATAGGAATGTACCATACAGAAGTGAGGAAGTCACCAGGAAGCTTTACTGTGCAGATGTTAGGCCACATTTGGAATACTGTGTCCAAGCTTGGTCTCCCAGTTATGAAAAAAAATGTTGACTTTAAAGAGAGTACAAAACAGGGCTACAAAAATTGGTTAATGGTATAAGCAGCCTGGCGTATAAGGAAAGATTACAGAAATTTAATATATTTTCACTTAGATATAGAAGGCTGAGAGGATATCTCCTCGAGGTCTTTAAGTTTGTCCATGGTCTGGAGAGGGGATATTTTGGGGAGATGTTTGAAATGAACAGAAATGATGCAAATAGAGATCATAAATTTAAAATTAAAGTTAACCACAGCAGGACAAGGTTAATACAGCCTTTCTTCACCAACAGGGTAATAGAGCACTGGAACCAGCTGCCAGAAACCTTTGTCAGCAGCAGCAAAGTGAACATCTTTTAACTTAGCATGGACAATCATTATGAGGATAGAGGGCTTGCTTTTCATTATTCCATGGATCGACGGATTTGGTGGGCAACTGGTTGAGTGTCCAGTGTGCAACCAAGAAAGGTCCTTGTGGCTCATAGTTGCAGTTATCTTTTTATGTCTTTATGTCTGTATGTCTTTATCAGTCACTGTAGGCCTACATGATCAGCTACCTGCAGGTGTAGGCTGACGTGATCAATAATATGTAGGTAGGTGTGGAGCACGATGCAATCAGCGATCAGTAGGTGTAGGCCAGTGTCATCCAACATCTTCAAGCAGCATTTCGATGATGCAAAGTGGGCAAGATAACATCTGCAACTGCTGGCAATTTTAGGACGTTAATGGAGATAATGTGAAAATGAATGACTACCGATTGGAAAATTGAAGTGATTCATTAGTTGCGGTTGTGTACATTGTGGTTGTGTACATTCATCCATTAGTTGTGATTCATTAAATTGATTCATTCACTGCTGTGGATTTTAGATGGAGGATAAGGATTGTTGGCTGCGGTGGGGATGGCTGAGTGGCTAAGGTGTTGATTTTTAGGTGCCAAAGATCCCGGGTTCAACAATCGCTTCGCTTGGGACATTTTAAAATCACACGGCCCAAGGCGAAACAATGTAGGCGACGCCATTCACCGTGAATGCGCATGAAGTGCGCCGTGAATCACCAAATGAACACGGATTGTTGGCATTATTTGTACATGAAATGTCAGGCATATTGTTGAATTTCACTGAGCTTGAGAAAATCACTTCAAGTATACTATTGCTGGGGCCTCTGCAGGTTGTTGCAAAACGTAATTGCAGTCTGATATTATTGTGATTTAAGGCATTCGCAAGACAAATTTTGCACAGCCGGCATGAAGCAAGGTGCTCAGGTTTGGCTATGTCAGGTTTGGTTAGGTTTTTTATCTCTAATTGTGTTGTGTGATAATTTTTGTTTTTTAAGGGAAGTTTCGGCCTTGCTACATTAGGTTTGTTTTTTAGTACATCTTTAAGAGCAACGAATGCGTTAATTTTGCGCATTTTTTTCCACGGGAGGTTAGGCTATGCTACGTTTTTTATTTTAAAATAAATATTTGTCTGCTCTATTGACCATCTCCACTCCATCATTTTCCACTTAGTGTTATTTTACCAGCCAACTGAAAAGTATGCAATTGCAGAGAAAACGAATAGCCATATCATTTTGACCGCATTCTTGAACATTACGCTGGGAAAAGAAATTAAATAAATATTGCCGCAACTGTGTGAAATATCTTGCAATATTCAGTATGCTACCATCAGCTAGAAATGTTAATTAATTGCACTTAGTGCTAATATGAAAGGGATGCGGGCAACCATATTCCCAACAAGATGGACATCAACAAGTCACTGTTCCCGTCTTTGTAAAAAGTGTACTTCTATTTTGTCGGAGTTTTCGCAAAAATGGAAGATAATATCACCGGCTTCAAGCTGAACGTTAATATGAAGAACGGAATATTTATACTTCTGATGAAAGAACTTTGGTTGCAGTCACCCCTTCATCCTTAGGCGTATCCGCGCCTATCAAAATACTCGTACCCCTGTTTATCAGTTGTACATATACATAGAAATGTTCGTCGCAACAAGCGGATCCATTGGCAGAGATAAGCGGACTGTCGCGGCGTGGAGAACCGCTCGACAACGTCTTTATCTTGTCGGCCGTCGGGAGGCTGATGAACGTTGATTCTGGCTTACATGCAGCTGCATTTGTATAGATCGGCACAAACAAGAATACTAGCGTCGTTTTCTACTATCCATTCTCCCCTGGAGATCGAAAGTGATCAAAGCTAAAACTGTCGCGATTATTTCGAACTGGCAGCGTCACAAACTGAAGATATGATTTTTGTAAAAGGATTTTTAAAAATTAATCGTCTCTAAAATAAAAATAATTCGTGAAACTTCAAAACAGAATACCGAGATGTCCCGAGATGAAATTTGTCCATTGTAATTCAGCTCGGTAACTTGCTATGCTCAGGGCAACAACTATTATTACCAATGAATTGGCATTTGTCTAAATGGAGTTCATAGCTCGATTGAACAATGTTAGGTTAGGTATACTCACTTTATTACTTCCACATAATTCCATACTCAATTGCGTAGTTAAGTCGTTCACCATCTCTCGATTTCAATTATCAGCAGCCACAGTTGCGTGGTGTAGACGAATTTAAATGCGAACTATTTGTATTTAGTAGAAGTCAACAGACGATTCGAGAGCGGGTTCAACAGCACATTGAGCAGCCTGGTGCAAATTCAGTGCATGCCCGGCAGCACAATCAAGTGGTTCACGAGCAAATTTAGCGGCACAGAATATATTCTGAGCACATTTAGTGCATTTTCAGCGCATATTCGGCAGCACATTCGGGAGACTCGGCAGCCTAGCGCCCATTCAGTGGGATCAGCAGCTGAATGTTCGCTATGTTGCTAAATCTACTTCTGAAGCCGCTCCCCAGTCCGCTGCAAACTTCTGCCACACGCACACTTTTGACTTCACTGTAAGTACATATTGCTTTTCCACTCATTCATGCACCGGTAAATTAGTAGACTAAGGCGGTAAAATGAATTCGGCTTTGATATCTTGTCGACTTAACGACGTGATATGTGGTGTGTGTCGTGAACGCCACTGTTAGAGGACGTCAGCTGTAGCGGGGGGGGGGACTGTCACGATTCAATTCCGTCACCACGGGACGTTACTGAAGTTATAATTTGTCCGCCAAAGGCCAATATAGCCCGACTAACAACCGTTCAGTTAGCGAGGATCGATGCTGAGTGGTGAGGGTCTAGAGATGGGTGGCGATGGGTCTGGAGCTGGGTGATAATGGGTCTGGACATCAGTGGTGGTGAGTGTGGACTTGAGTGTTGATCGTCACTAGTTAGGCCGCAGATGTTCCTGCCCTGAGTATTGATTGTCACCTGTACTCTAGAGGAGGATCATTCACTGTGCTTGGATTGTACTTGGGGATTGTACTTGGTGTCTATTGCTCCGCAAGTGGAAAATAGAAACACCCAGCATTGTTATGTTGCTGCAATTATTTATAGCCACGTCCTCGCCTGACCCTCATTCACTTTCTGTAGTCACTACTCTGTTTAGCACTCACCCCAACCCCCCACCCACCCCAGCACACTCCCACCCCACAAACACTGAACCCAGTTCTGACGATGTTCGCACTGGAAGATACTCTCTCCACTCCTCTACCGCGAGCGACAGCCAACGTTGCCCGCACTGAGTTCTTGGTACTGTGGCATGGCTAAGACAGCATGCCTAATGTGAATGGTGTTAAGCCTCCCAGTGCGCTGATTAACCTGGTGCTGCGCGGTATACCAGGGGTACCTGCCTCCCGCCAGCGTGGGACCAGTTCCCACGGTACTGGCACGCGCCGCTTCCGGCTGCCGTCGGCTGGTTTGTGGCACTAATTCATTTGCTTTTGCATTGCATTATGCCAACCATGTGATGAGTCTACAAGTATGGTACGTCAGCTGCCGTAGCAATTGGGAGCAGACCCGTGGATGTGGGTATTATATTGCGCGACGCGTAAGGCATCAGATTCGGACTTAATGTTTTAGCGACATGTGTAACATGACAAATACTCTCCTTTTGTGCAAGGATGACATTTTTCTGTTCATCGTCAATCGAAATTGGTAGCGACATTATTGCAATGAACAAAATTGATCTCCGTGAAAATTTAGAGCGCTATTGTAATTACAAATTCCTTGTAATTGAGAACATATCTAGGAACAGTGAGCAGGCCACATATCAGCCGTTGGGAGACGACACACGAAAGCCTTGGTCGGACATCCGACATGCGCTGCACGAGAATAGAGCTAATTTGCATGTTCCGGCTGAGTAATGTAGCCATCTGCGCACATGTGTCGTTCGGTCATGCACGTCTGTGACGGTACATCACTGCAGGTGTCCTTCGGTGTAAAGGCACGAGACACGGAATATTCGTAAAGTGAAGGAAGCTGCAGTGCTTTATTGCTGGGGTTCGGTGAACCAATCGCATGACCAGTAAGCCGAACGGTCAACAAGAAAACACAATGACAAAAATAATCATGTATATACGTAATTTGTCGCAACAATCCAGCGTGATCGTCCTGTCGCGTGACGTTTGCACTGGTGTCAGTGGTGCGTATGTTGTGCTTCACACAAAGCAAAGGTCAAGTGGGCCTCTTTCTGGGACGATTGAAACGATTGTTGCTCAACACAAACACTTTGCAGTTGGAACCATGCCTCACATTGGGTTTGCGGGGTAAGCTTGCATTCAAAGGAGGCGTGGGCATATTCCGCGGAAATGACTACCAAAACCATATTTAAAATCACAAAAGTTCATATCGCGTAATTACACAAGAGTAAACACACTCGTGTGGTGTGTGGGCCTGGTCCCGAGGACGTTTGCGCAGGGAAGAAGTTCAACACAGCGTACATTTGTGATCCAAAGGCCGCTAGGAATCAGAGCTGGAATGAAAGTCCGTGCATGGGAAGGTTTTAATCGCGAAAACGTGCATGCTAAAACTTTCCATAGGGAAACATCGTAAGAACAAAATTGGTATAGAAATACGATCTTACCCGGTACAAAATGTTACAAGAATGAAAGCTTCAGGAGTCCAAACCTTCGTCGGGAGTAAAAGTTTAAACTGGTCCATGCGAGTGACGTCCAGTCCAGTCGGATTCGAGCTGTGTGGGTTATGATCGATATTGCACAATCTTCTAGCCAATGCACACATCGATCTTGATCCTGTTCTAGCCAACTATACGAACCACAACATGGCTAACTTCTTCAATGGGACAACCATGTGGTTGCTGTACCATTTGCGCTTTTTCCTGCATCGTGCGCTTTCTTCTGTAGTGCGAGGAAGCTAATAAGGCGAATAGTGGTGGTATATCTGAAGTAGTAGGCGTTTTGGTGGTGACTATAGACACTAGTGAAATACGGTCAGCGTAAAGTAGGCTAATTTCCGTTGTTATAGTGTACACGAACTGTTTCACGGGTCACGTGTCAACAACTTTGCATCCCGTATCGATTATCGTAAAAAGCATAGTCTGATCCAATCGTGGCCGGCTTCTACTGAACTCATCGTGTCTGGCCGTGCAGCGTGGCCTGAGTGGTGCTGTAAGAGGGGGCGGGTGTTACAGTATGGCGAGGACAGCGACGCACCCGGCGCTGGACGAGGTTACAGTATGGCGAGGACTGCGACGTATCCGGCGCTGCACAGGGCTACAGTATGGCGAGGACAGCGACGTATCTGGCGCTGGACGGGGTTACAGTATGGCGAGGACAGCGACGCTCCAGACGCTGGACGGGGCTACAGTATGGCGAGGACAGCGATGCACCCGGCGCTGGACGGGGTTACAGTATGGCGAGGACAGCGACGTATCCGGCGCTGCACAGGGCTACAGTATGGCGAGGACAGCGACGTATTTGGTTCGCATTTGGTATGACAAGTACACCGGCCTATTTGGTTCGGCGCTGGGCGGGGTTACAGTATGACGATGACACCGGCCTATTTTGTTCGGCGCTGGGCGGGAGTTACAGTATGACGATGACACCGGCCTATTTTGTTCGGCGCTGGGCGGGAGTTACAGTATGGCGATGACACCGGCCTATTTTGTTCGGCGCTGGGCGGGGTTACAGTATGACGATGACACCGGCCTATTTTGTTCGGCGCTGGGTGGGGGTTACAGTATGACGATGACACCGGCCTATTTTGTTCGGCGCTGGGCGGGGTTACAGTATGGCGATGACACCGGCCTATTTTGTTCGGCGCTGGGCGGGGTTACAGTATGACGATGACACCGGCCTATTTTGTTCGGCGCGGGGGGGTTCGTATGACGATACACCGGCCTATTTTGTTCGGCGCTGGGCGGGGTTACAGTATGACGATGACACCGGCCTATTTTGTTCGGCGCTGGGTGGGGGTTACAGTATGGCGATGACACCGACGTATTTGGTTCGGCGCTGGGCGGGGGTTACAGTATGGCAAGTACACTGGCGCATTTGGCGCTGACGCTATAACGAACAGGTGTTTATGGTTTGCAGAGGGTGACGATCTGGTCAGACCACTCAGATTGATTTCCGTATCGTAAACTCGGGAAGAGACTCGTGCATGATTTGCCTTCGCTCGTAGTTGTGAGTATTCTATATTTTGCAGTTATCCATATTTGGCTAGTAGCTGGACCGGAGAAAGTACTGCGGTCTCTGCCTTATCTTGGTTACACGGATTTGGTACAGCTCGTTACTATTGCTATACTACAGAATGGAAATACAGAATGCGCCGCCCTTTCTGGACAATATTGTGAGCTTAATTCTGAGTTTCTTAACTCGCCCCAAGCCGGTTATGTATAACTATGCTTAGCTAAACGTGTTTTGGCTCGAACCAAAGCTACGATGGGAAGAGTTAGTGCGATATGGCGTAAGGGACGGCATTCAGACTACTTCCTTCGATTGACGTGCATTCTCGCATCAGCATCGAGTGCATCCCTAGTCCTAGCTTCGCGATATCAGCATCAGTCGCATCAACATCAATCGCATCAGCATCAACCGCGTACTGCACAATCTTATTACGATATTATAGCGTACGCACACGCACGCCAGACATGCGCTGGGATTAACAAAGGGCAAACTTTTCTAATGACAGAGGGACAACTGGTCCCGGCTGTAGATATCAGCAGTCACCTGTGAAAGGACAAGTTCCTCTAATGGCAGAGGAACAACTGGTCCCGGGTGTAGATATCAGCAGTCACCTGTGAAGGGACAAGTTCCTCTAATGGCAGAGGAACAACTGCTCCCGGCTGTAGATATCAGCAGTCACCTGTGAAGGGACAAGTTCCTCTAATGGCAGAGGGACAACTGGTTCCCGTTGTAGACATCAGCAGTCAACTGTGCTAGTAAGAGCTATCGACTGATCTCACCTGGAGCGTTGTCGGTCACCAAGGTTGATTGGTTGTTAGTTATTACTGCACTGATCACATAGCGATGCCGAGCTCGCACGCCGATTGTTCGCTGCAGAGGAGTGGCAATAGATGGGACCAGGGCTCACAACCCTTCTATTTTGAGGAAGACATCATATCCATAGACTACTCATCCCCCCTGTTTTGCCGGTTGTCAATTGACCTCCGCTCTCGCGCACGCCTCCACGGCGCCTCGGGCCGCGAGGTCGCACGCCTCCACAGCGCTTCGGGTCGCGAGGTCGCACGCCTCGCCTGTCCACAGGTAGGCATTTTATGGCCGACGACGAACGGTCCCCGAGCGGAGTCATCAATAATTGTTGCAAGTTGCTACCGCTATGGCAACTTAAATTACTCGTACCTTGACTGGGCGTCTGTTGCGCCACAGGTGGCCCCTTGGGCAGTACATTCTTATATGCCTTCATAACATTAATGCATACGCGATAAATGTCATATCGCTTCCAAAACCTGACGCTTCAGAAGCACCAGCCTCAACAAATATGTTAATTCGAAAGACGATACAGTCACATAGTCCACGTATCACCACAGAAACCTGTCTCAAGTCAGCCATGCGCGCACATGGCATCCTTGCTTACATCCCCAATTTCCAGCAATTCAAACTTAAGCGTTCCTCAGATATCACCACAAAACCCAGACACAATCGTCCACGCTCTGGAGCACTTCGCCAAAACACTCCAGCACAATTTCCGGATACGGACGTCCAGATATAGAACAACATACGGAACCGGGTAAGCGAGCATGCAAGAAACTGAGCGTAGGATGTCACAACGATAGCGACTTATGCGCTCTAGCTTGTTGGAGATGATACACAAACATTGTCCACCACTCAATCATCCGGCGAGAACGAGTGCACCGGTGAAGAGAATACAAGCACGCCTGAAATTCCAAAACACAAAGAGCGAGTTGCTGGTTGCTGGAGTTGCACGACTGTTTTCAGTCAGCGATACTGGCACCAGTTACCCGTATACCTGCTACGGTTGTCATGCCACCTCTGGTCGCCTGGCGTTCTGTTCACCCGACGAAGCATCCATGCACACAGTGATATTTCACGTATGCTGTGCACGTAGCAATCGAATTTCCCACGCTCACGCTTGCCCCGGTTCCAACGATTCCCTACAAAACTATGCCCACATAGCGCTGCTCAGCACACGGCAACACTCGTTTATCTCATACATCCTCACACATCGTCAACACACGGAAACACTCGTTTATCTCATACAGAACAATGGTGACAGAACGGTTAAAAATATGTGCATTTGTTACTTACAAATAACAATTTGGAGATACGGAAGTAGAGTGGGAGGGGGTGGACATCCAGGTCGAGAAGTGAGAAGTTACAAAAGTAGTAGGCGACGGCAGGCAACCAGGGGGCAGGATATCAGGTAATCAGGTGGCAAGATGGCAGGTAATCAGGTGACAGGATGGTAGGTAATCAGGTGGCAAGATGGCAGATAATCAGCTAACATGATGTCAGGTAATCAGGTGGCAGGATATTAGGTAATCAGGTGGCAAGATGGCAGGTAATCAGGTGAAAGGATATTAGGTAATCAGGTGGCAAGATGGCAGATAATCAGTTAACATGATGTCAGGTAATCAGGTGGCAAGATGGCAGATAATCAGTTAACATGATGTCAGGTAATCAGGTGGCAAGATGGCAGATAATCATTTAACATGATGTCAGGTAATCAGGTGGCAAGATGGGAGATAATCAGTTAACATGATATCAGGTAATCAGGTGGCAGGATGGTAGGTAATCAGGTGTCAGGATGGCAGGTAATCAGTTGGCAGGATGGTAGGTCACCAGGGGGCAGGATGACAAGTAATCAGGTGGTAGGACAGCAGGTAATCAGGTGGTAGGATGGTAGGTAGTCAGGTGCAGTATAGTAGGTAATCAGGTGGTAGGATGGCAGGCAATCAGATGACAGGATGTCAGGCATTCAGGAAGCAGGATGTCAGGTAATCAGGTGGCAGGATGGTAGGTAATCAGTTCGCAGGATGTCAGGTAATCAGGTGGTAGAATAGCAGGTAGTCAGGTGGTAGGATGGTAGATAGTCAAGTGGCAGGATGTTAGATAATCAGGTGGCAAGATGTTATATAATCAGGTGGCAGGATGTTAGATAATCAGGTGGTAGGATGTTAGATAATCAGGTGGTAAGATGTTAGATAATCAAGTGGCAATATGTTAGATAATCAGGTGGTAGGATGTTAGATAATCAGGTGGCAGGATGTTAGATAATCAGGTGGCAGGATGTTAGATAATCAGGTGGCAGGATGGCTGGTAATAGGTGACGGTAGGTGACGACGCTAGTGCGTACGAGGAGCGAATGAATACCACAGCTTCTTTGCACCTAAGCAAGGAATGCTAATGGCTGTGACAAATGTGGCGCATGTGCTATGCATTTTGTGGGAGGTGGTGAGAAAGCTAACCTGCTCAGACAAAGACGTCGAAATGACACCAACAAGCGCTCCACACCAACATCTACGCCATGGAACACCAGACACCGACACCAACACGGACTCCACACCAACATCCAGGCCAGTGAACATCGGATACGGACACCAACGCGCGCTCCACACCAACACCCACGCCATGGAACACCAGGCACCGACACCAACACGGACTCGGACCCGATAACGAGTCCAAAAACGATAATCCCACCCCACGTACGACGGCACCACCAGCCTGCCCACCGCAACCGCTAGCAAAACGCACCACACAAAAACAATACGGCAATACACCACATAAGAGACCCCCCACTCGCGTCAACACCAACAATCAATGGGCACAACACTACAGTGGAACACACATGAACTGATTAGACACTGCGATTTCAAGCAATGCGCCTTACGAGCAGGCCACACAGCACTATGCATTCAAGAAACGCACTTTAAACCCGACTACCCATATCAATTTAAGATTGACCAGTATACAATACACAGACAAGACTCATAAGTCACACACAGATCAGGTGGTGTGTGCACATACATTAGAAACGCCACTCCACAATGCCTGATACACTTCAACACCACGGCAAACATATTACTCACTGAAATACCCGTTCATAAAAATGCCTGCACACTAATCAACATATGCGACCCCCTCGCGAAACACAGAAACTCTCTCGGAACTATATAAAGCACCTAACCAAATTACCACACAAGTCACAATAGTAGAAGATTTCACACCTCACACCACCCACTATGAGAAACTCGCACAACGCACCCTGGCCAAAGAATACAGCCACTCATCGAACTCGCCAGCCATCATAACCTCACAATACTCAACACTGGCTCACCAACCTACCTTGTCCTAATCAGCCCACTATACCTCCTCACGACCCAGACACCACATTTGCATCCTCACGCATCTCTCTCCATATCCTGAGAGTGCGATCCTTATCCCAATTTTAGCGATCATGCACCCATTAGCATTACCCTCAGCCAAATCCCGATGACCGGTCCACCCATCACTCGCCTGGCCGATAGAACCTAAAAAGTACCGCTTGGACAATTTTTGTTTTGGCAGAATCCGTACCCTCAAACTGCTCATATCTCACACCTCACACGACAGCAATGCACAGACATTATTCTCGTTACAGCTCAACACATACCACAAGCAAAACCCAGACACCAGCACAAACTTCGCGCGGGCCCCTAGTGGAAAAATAAGTGCCACCAGGCGATCGCCGCGAGGAATCATGCACGACACATATCTGACCTGAGGTCAAATGCCGCGTCTGTCATCTGCATTTCATCATTAATCATGCCCAAAACGTAATTGAAACCCACTTTGGAGCATTTAAACACAATCACAGCGATCCATATCAATGGCAAGCCAAGAGAAGCAAAATAATGAAAATGTGACATATTTGATCTTATCTGACCTTAAATATATTGACCTATTGTCATGACATTTTCATACGATACAGATCACCACTCTACTCATCTACTCTAAAATAGTTGTTTTTCTAGTTTTTTTCCAGTTAAGAGACCAAATCATATGCGGCGGAATCCACCCCCTCCCCTCCCCCATTCCAGTGCGCGTAATTTCCAAACGGCCTCCAGGGCTCGTCCTAAATTGGACCACGAGCCCATACCTTTCGTTGCGACAGCAAAATTATTATGCATCACATTAGACCCACGTCTTGCTTTTCGGCCACACATCTCAACCATCCAAAAAGACTCACGAAAAAGAATAGCATTTTACGAGCACTATCCCGCACAAATTGTGCAGCCAAGTCTCTTGTTCCGGCAGTGATAGTCTAGGTTTTCGTCGTTTGCGCGATGACTGGTTCTCAACTTCAATGGCTTCTCTCTCTCTCTCCGGTTCTCAAGCCCACAAGCCGTTTGTCAAACTCACCGCTGTGCATGCCCTCGTATTTGATCGGGCTGATTGCAGAACCAAATGTTGACAACTAATTCAACAGTTTCAATTGCCCAACAGTGACACCAACATTAACAAAGTTCCAGCCACCTCCTCACACACGTACGTCCATTCTCATCCACAGTTCTCAGTTGACTCCCCGGCCCGGGACGCCTGTGTCTCGCGAGTCAGAGCGAGTCAGAGCCATTGCATCAGACAAAGACATCCATTAGACATCGACACAATGTCGCGGTCAGGCGTGATCAGCTGTGATTCGTCGAAGTACCCCCAGGCCGGGCCCCCAGGGTGAGAGCCACGAGTAGAATGTGGCCGGTCAGAGCCCGGCGGCCGGAGCGATGGCGTCCTTCAGCTGAGGTCGGGGCGCCGGCCGACGTCGACGGCTTCCGCTCGGGACGCTCATGACCGGACCCGACCAGCTCGGGAGTCGACCAGTCTGTGCACATGGAACTCATGTGCATTCAAAAGGGGGGCGTAACGAACTTCGCTACACTTGGGAAGCCGACCGAAATACACTACACTGACTACAAATCAATCATTCGGCCAATTATGGAATACGGATCTCCAATTTTCGAGAAAAAAAGTGCTCCAAATACGCTCCAAGTCCTTGACAAAATTCAAAATCAATGTCCCAGTATTGCCACAAAAGCATGCAGAACACCCTCACATGCTCTTCACATTCACAACCACATGCCACAACTGCAACGCAAACGAACAGGAAGCACTCATTAGACGTCACTACAAAACACATCTCAATAGACAGCACCCATGCACTCGAGCTCCACAAATTCGCACTAAGCGTAAACACCGGCCCATGAACTAATCACCACTCAAAACAACGATAGGATGCAGCATACATCAGCATGCAAACAAGCTGCACATCACTTTCCACACCCTGATCTCACCACCCGCTGCATGGTGGAGACGCTAAACACCCACCACACATTTTCTCACAGACAATCGAAAACACACCTACACTTACAGATGCAACAACTCTTTCCACAATTCATATCACAACACCCAAATTATATTATCATCTACACCGACATGTCGGTATGGATAATTTGGAGCCGTCACGATGGCTCAAAATCGCACAGGGCACATCAGCCGGGCACAGCGGCACTGCTGTACCCCGGTACAGTACCGCTCCTGGTCATCTTACGTGCCAGTCTGCCTGACATAGCATCTACATACACATCAGAATTATACATAATCTTCTCGGCATACTTTACCAGCTACAACACACATAACTTCCACACAATGTCATAGCCACAGACGGCAAATCTGCAATACTAAGCATAATACCCAACACCACATTCAAACACCCTCTCATGCCAAGAATACTACGCATACATAACAAACTAACCACCCAATCACTTATTCCTTGGATCCCGAGCCACACAAACGTACATGGGAAAGAGCACGCAGACACCGAAGCAAACCTAGTCACAACACTGCAACGAAATATACGCTGCCCATACCTGCAATCCGACTATTACCCCACAATTTGGGGTGTATTTCTGAGAGTTGTTTTCTTGCGGTGTACCATGTTTGTTGAATGTGTTTCTTCAACATCATCAATCAAAATATCAGACATAAAGAACGCACACTGACAACTACGCATCGAACACACAGCACACCCACTCCTACCTCATAATAAAACGCCCACGACACCAATGCGCAACATGTAACCAACTACTTAAAATCAAGCACATCCTCATATACTGCACCAAATACACCAACCAAAGACACCAAGGATATCACAAACTACTGCACCACAAACAACATCCCACAAGGCATCACCACTTTCCTGAACAATGAACGTCCGACACTACACGAACATATCTTCCACTTTGTTTCAGCTACACGCATATTTAATGACCTATAAGAAAGAAAGAGTGAAGGAGGGAAATGAAAAGACGCGTTGAAAAAGAAGAGAAAACCCGGATAAAAGACTCAGAAAAACGCACAAAAAACCATAAGGTATGTTGAAGAAAAAGGGAAAACCAAACAAGGTCATTCAAATGGAAAACAGACAAAACCAAGGAATGTTCCCAAAGTGTATGATCTGTTTTTTAAAGTATTCTCACTAATATAGCGATGCCCCGTTCTCAACCCACCCACTGCACCTTGTAAGCGCAGTGCTTGGGTTGAACAACCGCGGATTATATATATACACAAATGTCATTAATATCTGTCACTGCAACGCAGTTTTCGAACAACAAAACATGATCACGAATGGCGCTAATCGACCTGTAATGTTCCTAAAAAGCAGGCCTTTGACTCTCACACTCGTACCTCAGCATCAGTGATAACCACGGAAGGGAAAGGACCATGCTACTTCCCCTGGTTTGAAAAAAGCATGCTTTACGTCGGTCTGGACAACTCAGCATGGCGCTTCGTGTCCGACAAAAATATTTTCCCAGTTTTCCCGCATACCATGCCTCTCGGCTCTCTCCTACAAATGACTACCACCTACCCATTGCCACGAGCAGACACATGTGACCTATAGAAACAATGCTTAACAACAAATAATGGGACATAATACAAAAGCAGCTGCAAAGACGAAAAAAATACCCTGGGTAACATCAAGTCAGGCTGCTAAGTCCGATCAATGTCAAATCTATTCAGAAATTGACCAAAATTGGTTGTTATGTTATCGTCTCAACTGCGAGAGGCTTGAACTTTCTCCTCGCTGCGAAGATTTTAGCTATGTAGTTAGGTTTATACAAAATTATCTGCCACTTTCAAAGTGTATTTCGACCCAGACGCAGCACCGCCGACATTCTCGTCCAAATTGTTGACTCTATACAGCGCGGTTTCATGAAGAAAAAATGAAACCGTCGCACTTTTTCTCGACTTAAAATCCGCATTAAAAAAGTACACAGTTCTGCCCTTCGAATCAAATTACGTTGGGCTAGCATCAGGGGCAGAATGGCTAAAGGCTATTTCTCACCAACTTTTTCACTCACAGAACATGCACCGTCTGCTGTGGCGACATCCACTTTCGGCCCAAAAAAACTTGATCAAGGCATCCCACAAGGCAGCGCATTATCCACCACCCTCTTTCTCTTCATGATCAATGATGCTCTCACTGACCTTTATAAAATTGCCCTTGTCTAATATACTCCATTTACGCCGACGATTTGACCATGTGGTGCACACACCCATCAGCAGACAGCAAATTACTTCATGCAACACACCATGGATCAAATTTATTATTGGTGCTCCTTTTGGTTACTGAAGATCTTCCCCGCGAAATCTATCACAATGCTTTTCACCCGGCCGAACCACCTTCACCTATATTGGCATCGCCCTAGACAAAGGACATTGCTCGGCCCCCGTATTGCTCATCCAAAGCAACGCTGCGCAAAACGCCTAAATCTCCTGTGCTGGATCTCCGGGCGCGACTAGGGTGCAGAGAGGGCTACCCTCAACACAATGTGTATTGCTCTGATTCGCTCAATCGTGGAATACATGGGTTTATCTTCGATCATATACCTCCTGCACACACATCACAACACTTGAACGCATGCAAAATCACGCACTACGCCTGATCACCGGAGCACACTGCACCACGTCCAGCACTAGTCCCCCGGCTGAGGTTCACCTCCCTAGTTTACAACACCGCAGAACACTCCGACTAGTAAGATACCAATTTCGAACCACAACACGATACAATTACCCCGCCTGTCTCGCATTCTCTAACCCTCCCGTTTGGCATACCTATAATATAAACAAACACAACATTGCCATACATTTTAACCACGCCCTTACGTTCGCACTGAAGTTCGCCAAGGTAACCCCGACAAATTCCCCCCTCACCACTCCAGTTTTGGCACACGGAACACCCCAAGCTTGAGTATCTCCTTCGGAAAAAGGACTTTCTCCCATCGAAACACAACTGACATTTTTATGACACCAAACGCCCCCCCCAGCACACATACTTCTACACTGACGGCTCCCGTACCATAGACGGTACGGGCTCTACCTGGCGCGTTAGATCCATCTTTGGCCAAACGAAATTAAACCACACCATTCGGATTATACGGCAGAGTTGGTGGTAATCCTAACCTGTCTGCAGCACATTATTCAACACAACATCGCCACACCCACCACCATCTGCACTGACTCACGCTCATGCATTGACGCCCTCGCAGCCATACACAGCACCTCACACACCCCACTCCACGCCTTACGTCAACTCTACCACCGCCATCATGCTCACCTCCAACTCACCCCGCTCTGGGTCCCTGGCCACATGGGAATACCGGGCAACGAGCGGGCGGATGAACTCGTTCGTCGAGCGATCGACCGTCCACCCGCCCCCAGCCTCCCGGTGCCCCCCAGTGACCTTTTGTCCCTCATAAACTAATTATTTATACAATATATCCAGGCATTCTGGAACAACAACACCACACACTTACACCACAGTAAGCCCTTCTCGCCAAATGGTCCTATTCCCGACAACACACACGCGCACATGAAATATTTTTTGCCAGGCTCCGACTCGGACACACAAAACTCACTCACGATTTGTTCCTCCGCCAACTTCGCCGCGCTTCGCCTTTCCAAATGTGTGGCATGCATAACTCTGTTGAACATTCTTTGCTTACCTGCCCTGCATACCAATTACAACGTCGCCCCCTTCTTCTTTACACTGTCCAACATCGACTTCCACTTTCGCTGCGCAGCCTTCGCGGTGACAAGCACCCTAAGCCCCTTGAGCTACTATTTACCTGTCTGCACAGCACCAAATTAGATCAAGTAATTTGATGCCAAACGCTATCATGCTCTTCGTTGTCGTAAAACACATATAGGATATTTCGCACCAGGTAAGCAGGGACCGATCAAATTTGGCTTACATGTACTGTTTTTCTTATAGATTACGTTTGGTTTTTTACCTACGGGTTTTCCAAGCAGGTTGGGTTTTCCCATTCTCAGGTTTTCCCAAGCTTTAATTTAAGCTTACATCTACACATACAAGGTCGGGCCTGACGCCCACGACTCGCCCTGGGCACCAGGCCTCCGCTTCATTTCAGGTCACACGTGGACGGTGGAGCCTGTACGTGGGCTACGAAGCTGTCCCTCCCTCCAAATGTCCGGATTGATATGCATGCATATATGTTTGCATGTCTGTATATGCACCTATGTGCTAAGAATGTATCGGCCCTTTGCGCCACGTTCTTTGTTTGCCGGTGTCTTATCTTTCTTCTCTTGCTTATTTCATATAACCGGATGCCACATAAGCCGGATTAACGTAATCCTTTATTTCACGTAATACATCTCTGGCGGATGTCACTCTGTCACTGCTAAAGATAAAGAGTATGCTAAGTTATATAGCTTAGTTATGTAGTTACCTGATTGGTTTGTCAAATCGCCAACAGGACGAACATCCCAATTAGGTGAAAGTTACAACCTAGAATGACTTAA
This sequence comes from Imbricaverruca yamaguchii, assembly GCA_034440575.1. NCBI lineage: Eukaryota > Metazoa > Arthropoda > Thecostraca > Neoverrucidae > Imbricaverruca > Imbricaverruca yamaguchii. Next base: position 2,200,593 of record JAOTOL010001656.1, on the reverse strand, counting down.
AATACGGATAAAATAGGTATGAAACTACCTACTTCAAGTCGCTGGGTGCTGCTGGTTTGTTGCCTATGGCATATACTTCGTAGCATGTCTTATAAACACTTGGATAGGGTCATACAAATAATTTGCCAGAGATCGGAAGCTAAAAATATGTTGTCGCTTCGGCTTCAAAACATAAATAACCACAGTTCCCAGTATTGAACGGTCACGAGGAACATAAAATGGCTGACTGTGAGTGCCGATCGTGCCGTGTGTAGATACATGTGTGCAGATAGGTGCCATGACACATGGCGAATCGATTTTGTCCGACGGTATACTGCGTATCAACAGAAGACGTGCGGGATTATGTATGCGGACAAAGGTTTAATGCTGAGGTGCTGGCGAAATGTGTGAATAGGATAGAGAAGTGGGAAAGCCGCTGGTGTGATTTTGAAACCAAAGTAGAGATTTCTGTTCGACACGGTCGACCGGCGGCATATGTGTTTTAGTCCACCCTCTGAGATTACACTGCAGTATTCTAAAATTGATCTGCATAGTAAACTGCAATTAGGGCCATGTGGTTGACTGGGAAATTTCCACGGGCGGCTTGAAATGACCTAATGAGCATGCCAAGTGTTCTGTTTGGGCACCTTACTATGCATCGCACATTCAGAACAAAAGAGAGTATTGAGTCAGTAATCCCACCTAGGTCCTTGATCTGGCAGCCTGTTGCCAGATATTCATTGCTTACAAAATATGATTTCTAGACGGGTGCTCGCCTGAGAGGTATCGTGATTGATTTGTACTGCCATGACGGGCTCATTTATGTCGTTATGATTTATGTCGTTCTGAAGCACTAGGCGGTCAGCGGACCACCGATTCTAGTGGAACATTTCGACCTCGTCAGCTTATAGAATGCAATTGAGAATTACTGCTTTAACTGCCCGGTTGATACTAATCAATCTGGAGCATGGAGTGCCACTCTTCATGGTGTTGGGCTGGTGAAATTTCAGGGTTTACCTCATTGCGCTTGACCTCCAGATCCACCACAAATGCAATCAACTGGAGGGCTTAGCTATGGGCAATATTGTTTTACGTTGTTGGCTGTTCTCAAACAAGCCTTAATTGAATTGTTGGCTCTCCTTCACATGTGCGTTCAAATCTCTCTCTTCTTTTGCGTTCCAGCTGTTTTATCAGATGTGGCGAAGGTTTATTGATTAGCTCATCACAGTGAGCTAGACTGTCAAACCCTTTTCAATTCGTATTCGTATGAGCCAATACAATCAGTATTATCTTACGTACCAAACAAAGAATGATGCCCGTGTGTCAATCAGTTGTCCAAAATGCATAGCTATAACCTGCTTGGTTGTAAAAAATCAACAGGAACTAGACCATGGAGAATATCCAATATTGTATTTAACATGATAAAGGAAAGGTTAAATTTCCATTCTGTAACAGATGTGGATTACTACCGTCATCAACAGCACCATATTTCAGAGAAGCAGACATTTTACTTCAGATCGCATATACGGTCTCAGCTCTATTCGGACTGAGCCAGGCCTACGGAGCCGGACGAGATTTCAGTGGCCGCGTCCTGAGATATTCCTAAGATGTCTGTCCTGCTTCTTGGACAGCTGGTCAAAGGAAGCCCAAACATAAGCAGTACCTGTATTAGTGCATGTAATCAAATATCATAGGTTCGTATGTGTCATGTGTAAGGTAGCACAAAGTACGTTCATGTTTGTAGTTTATAGCAGTTCTCTGGGTAAATGAGGCCGATTGGGTGGATTTGTGCTACTTGTCTTGAAAACTGTCTAGACAGCTGCTTTGACAACTGTTTTTTTATTCACGTTCCATCTGTCTCGTTCAGCGCTCCTCTCCTCTTTTTATCTAGCAGTACGTTTTCAGTGCCCCCCCCCCAGGTTTAGTCCTGAACAAACTCGAAAGCATCTGGCCAATCGGTCCTTGCAATCACTGCCGTAGATTAATGATGGCGTAATTTTGGAAATCCCGTCCTCTCAGGGTCGCCATTTTGTTCGCATCCGCAAGTATTTTGTCCAGAATCCTATTTTATTTCAACTTTCAACACAGAGAAAAGTGGTCCTCTGTCCACTACTCCTTTTGAGAATGAAGAACTATATTTCTCTCCAAAGTTGCTACCTTGAATAACTCTTTTTTTTACATTTCAGCATACAATATAGACATTCACATTTCTAAAAGCCTTTCAAGGTTCGGCGGGGGAGGATGGCAAGGCACAAGTTAGGAATGGGAAGGGGGAAATGTGCACGATGAACGCGCACCTGTTAAAAATCAGCTAGATATGATTATTAACCTGTAAAAATTGCTAGCTACAAAAAGAGTTCATATGGATAGACCTTCGCAGCATATTGGTATAAACATCATCAACAAACAAACAACGAAAAAGCCTTGACATCAATCATCCTCCAGTTCGTCCCCACCTATTGTGCAAGAGCCATGAACAACTTGCCACTGGCAAACAATAGTGCTTCACCACTATTAATTTCACCTTTAGTTAATGCACTATCATGTATGCTTCATAGCACAGTAAGTGATTGCTGCCTTTAACTAAGAACACTGAATGATGAAGGAGGATGTAAGCGAGAAAGATTGTGTGGCAATAATGGTCGGGATGGGTGTCTTAAATCAAGGTGCTTCACATATGTTAAGTATATATTTTGTGCGTAATGCAGATTTTGTCATTCACCATTACAGATATTGAATATTTTGTGAGTTCGATGTGCTGCGATTCGTTATTTTGCACCAACTATATTTTGCGAATTTCACATTGCATTGGATATTTCTCGTTTGCGACATTTTGCGCATTCTATATTTTGCGGATTCGATAGTTCGCTTTTGATATTTATCCATTCTGTATCTGGCGTTTGATTACTTTGTCCGAAAGCCATGTCAAATGGGAGGACAATTGGAAAGGGTTCGCATAAAAGCCATAAAATACTATGGCCTCATATACAAAGAAAAATTGGAGAAAGAGTGGCATTAAAGCAACGAAAAGCATATCGGTATGCCATTATCGCCGCGTTGTTTTCACACCAATGTCAAATTTTAATCTGCCACTATTGGATTGAACTAAAATGTATTCCCTATGGCTTAGTGCAGAGCACACATTTGTGGGGATTTCTGCTTCATTTTTACTACTGAGTTGTAGAATTGTACAAATTAGATATGTCATATATTGTTTGGCTTTTATGAAGCAGACGGTCTGGATTTAGCCACGGCTCGAAGTAAATGATAAATTATGCGTAGTATATATATAGAGTATGAAACAAAAATTGGAGATTTTACTGTAGGAAGCTCAATTTTACAACTACAGGTACCTAGACCGAAATTTCACTTCATGAAACACTCTACTGAAGAGTTGCTCCTCTCAATCAGGGGGGACTCCCTGTCTTCAAGGTGAGCAAACTTGAGGTGCCGAGTGCTTCCTAAGCAGTAGGGAGCACTGGGGTACTTTTCCGAGTGTTCCCTACTGCTTCCGCCCGTGATTCGCATGCGCACTTTCATGAGCACTGCAGGTTTTCTTAATTCTAGCTAGCAAACCTTGCATTTGGATAAACAAGAACTATTCGCGGCTTGCGTGTGCCTCGGTAGCGCAGTAGGCAATACCTAGATCTCACAATGTAAAGACCGTAAGTTCGATCCTCATCTGGGGCACGCTTTTTCAATACGATCCAAGGAGTCTGCGCTCTCCCTGAACACCAAAACCACCACCACCACCACTACTACAATGTAACCTAAGTTACAATATTAATGTCATTGTCCATGATATGTACATACGATCATCATGTAACGGCTCATACGAAGTCCAGCGCGAAAAGACGGCGACGCGAAGACAAAAAGGCGACACGAAATTTACAGACGACAGGCGCAAAGCGCTAAGGGGTGATACGAAGCGAATTGAGTCATCGTTCAACACTGCTAGACTGGAAGCACGACTGATGTGTTACAGATGTAGCCTGCCCGCACTCCGGGGGTGTCCTGGTTGCCAGGCTGATCCACATTGATCCTGCTGTCGCTGTGCGCTGTCGTGTGGGAGGTGGCTGCAGGAAAGCATGTTTACTTTAGACGATAGATGCATACGGATTAGTTGGTCGGTGCGGTGTGAAATTAGATTCTGCTTGGATGATTCGTGCACTTTAGTTTGGCGATTTTCCAGGACGAAAGTTATTAATGCACACGAAGTTTGTGCTGTCTGTACTTTACGTTACATCAGCTCGATTAATTACTATTAAGTGATAGCCGTATAATGGCATCTGAATTAAATAGTAATGATATTCTGGTGGAAAACTTGGAGCAGTGCGATACATAACTAATTGGTTGAATGGAAGGACGAGGCTTCGTATTTGTAATTATTGTTGAAAATGTACTTCCAATCAATGAAATGGACGTTCCAAATGCATTATTGCATCACGATAGATGCATGCAGACGAGTGGAAATCTGCGAACCAAGCGCACATTGGCACCCCATAACCAGCAGCAGCTGATGCGTCACACAACCAGCAACAGTTGATGCGCCACATAACCAGCGGCAGTTGATGCGCCACATAACCAGCAGTAGCTGATGCGCCACATAACCAGCAGCAATTGATGCGCCACATAACCAGCAGCGGTTGTTGCGTCACATAACCAGCAGCAGCTGATGCGCCACATAACCAGCAGCAGCTGATTCGCCACATAGCCAGCAGTAGCTGATGCGCCACATAACCAGCAGCAATTGATGCGCCACACAACCAGCAGCAGTTGTTGCGACATATAACCAGCAGCAGCTGATGCGCCACATAACCAGCAGCAGCTGATGCGCCACATAACCAGCAGCAGTTGATGCGCCACATAACCAGCAGCAGTTGATGCGCCACATAACCAGCAGCAGGCGATGCGTCACTTAACTAGCAGCAGTTGATGCGCCACATAACCAGCAGCAGTTGATGCGCCACATAACCAGCAGCAGGCGATGCGTCACTTAACTAGCAGCAGTTGACGCGCCACATAACCAGCAGCAGCTGATGCGCCTTTAAGCCCAACTAATGAAGTGCACGAGGCGGAATGCCTTATTCTACACGAGAAGCAAGCGCCAAGAGGTGCAAAAATGTACCCTTCATTAGGTTCATCTCTTACCCTCCATGCGAGCGTAAGAGGTTCATCTCTTGGAGCTGCGTAGCGCAAGAGCTTCGTTATCAGGTTCATCTCTTACCCTCCATGGAGGGTAAGAGATGATGAACCTGATAACGCAGCTCTTCGGTAGCACAATCTTGAGAAAAAAAATTAACAACTTCATTGTGTTAAAATTGAGGTTCCAGGTAATGAACATGCGTATCAAAATTGCATGTATTAACTTGAAAAAAAAAACAATTATAGCAGGGGTGAATCCAGACATTTTCGGTGGGTGGATCGTCACTTGTCTGGAGTAGCACCATTTCATTGAAGGGCGGACCACTGCCAAAGTTCCCGGAATAACGGATTCGGCAGAAAATCGTTGAACGGGGGAGGGGTGTATTCCAGTATGCTGAAATGGCGCATTTTCTTCCTAGGGACCCCCTTTTCCTCCGAGAGGTGAGCCTTTGGCTGAGAAGTCCCTGGAGCAGAAGGTGGGCGAGTACGCTCAAACCGTCCTGGAGGGGAGCCACCTTTCCTTGTGGAGGGATACATGCCACCACCACTCCCCCACCCCATGTATCCGCCTCTGATTAGAACATATTTGGGGATATCACCTCGTGCTGTGGGAGCACCAGTCCATATCCTATATTATTTTACCGTCGGTCATTCTAAAATCAGATTGGTCAGATACCAGGGAAATGTAAGCTGATTGATGCGATCGTTGAGATAGGATTCTCCATTGAAAAAAGTGATGGTGCTTTCACCATCTCGAGTCGCTTGGCCCAAGGCAAAGTATATCAGGTGTCTAGCGATAAAGCATGTAGAAGCATTTCGTTCAAGATAATTTTGTAAATGAAACCTTGGGTTTCGATTTTACAGCTGATGTGTCGGAAATTACAACACATTTCCCCTACATTTGTATTAATTGTGTTTCTTGTGACCCTATATACATGGGATACATTTCCGCACTAACAGAGGCGGTGGCCAAGTGGTGTACATAACTTTATAAATTCATGTTCGATGATTCGGATGTGTGAAGAGAAATTCTTACCTAAACATGCAAATGTAAATGTGTTTTAATGGTGTGAGGCATAGGCATAAAGCAAAACGAAGTAACTTCCTTCACTACTTTCTCAAAATAAAATTATTCCAAACATTTATCAATAATTAGGCGCCAATACAATTATGACGGGTCTGCGCCAATCATGAATTGCTCCTTGTCAACCGCCAACGAATATGATGAACCTGGATACTAAGGATTAACAACGATTGAAAACGTGTGTGCATCTCTAATTGTGCGTTATGCGCTTAATAGTGAGTAGAAAGGGACCTTACGGTTCATTAGAGTCCTGGTCATGATTACGAAAGCAGCTTAGTCTAGGACTTCCAACATCCAAGACATTATCTCTTTAATAAAACCACAGCCTCCTTCTCTAGTGAGTGTTAGCCATGCACATGTTGTTTGGCAGAGTTGAAGCTTACTGCTACGACATAAAAATGTCAAACCCAACTGAAATATATAAAATACAGTCTAGACTGTGACAAGCAAGATTATTATCTTGCTAAATTATTATCTCCAAATTCATGTCCGATTATCTAATAACATTCTTTCCAATTCCATGATTCCATGATATAACCGTTATTTTCTTGCAAAATTTAACTAAAGTCAATCATGCAATTCTTCCAATAAATATCTATCAAATCATGTAATTGTGGGTCATCTGTGTTGCATGGTTAATGTGCACGATTAATTTTTGGAAGGATGGAAATTTCACAGATTCCAAAAATATGTCTGCTCTTGGAACCTGAATTGCCTGCACATCAATTTGAAAAGAAATAGCATGCATTTCAAAGGGTCATTAAAAAACATCTAGGAGCATGGCTGGGCAAATTTGTACCTAAAGGTAAGCTTTGGTGTTTTTGGAATTCCTTTTTCTTACGCAATGCTTTCAAATGTGGTTAACATGAAGTGGCCACTCATTTCTGCATACTTGTCAGTTGGCAGGCAAAATAACACCAAAAATTGACTTGGAGTTGTGTAATTTGGCATACAAAGTAACGTTTTACAAAGGCGACATAGCCTAACCTAATTCAGCATAGCATTTAATGCGAAAATAAGTTTTTTTATCGAGATTTTTTCGTTAAAAAATTACACTTAAAAGTCAAGCCTACCCTTTTTGCTTTTCTTGTTCCCTTGCGATATCTCGCATATCAACATTTGGTGTTTAATGTGTGTCTTCGAATCATGGATTTAGAGGGAAATTTGTGATCTTGCTTGCTCTGGGAGGATAGTGCCCTCTTATTTGTAATATGTGAAGCACACTGTGACTTACAGATGAGTTGCAAACTTTATGCCAAATAGTAAATCAACACTGTGGATGTGGCACCGTTCATCCTTCAAACCAGAGCATGGCGGATATTTATTATTTTTGGAGAAAACAATCCTCTAGATGGCAACTAGATCTACTAGATCCAGGATCAGTCTGCTTTTGTTTCATTACTGTATGCATGTTGTTGCAATGCAATTTTACAATCTTTATTACCATATTTTGATTCTAGCAACTTCATATGGTTATGGGATCATTGACATTTCATTTACATTCACTTTTGGCAACTGAAGTGTGCTGCGACACAAATTGTGTTCTGAAATTATGTTCTGTAGGCACACTGATCTGACATTCTTGGTTAACATATTGTAGTTCTACCATACCCAGTGAGTCAAAGCAAGTTTGAACTTTTGTTGTCATGCTGCACTTTGCACCACTGCTAAGCTTGCTAATGCATTGCTTTTATGTGCATCTGTGTAGTGACTCTTGTTACCAATAAATCAAGGACTGAGGAAAATAAATGTTTGCACTCCCAAGAGTAATTAGGTAGTGATCTGGATCTTCATTGGTGGGACTGTGCGCTGCACAGAGGTAAATGCAATAAGTAGGGCCGCATAGGATAGATAGAAAAACTGGCCTTTGGAATCAAGAGAGGGATGCCATTGGCACATTGTTTGCACCTCTGCACGCGCCATCCAGCCAATACGTCTGGCTTGGGCGTGCCGATTCATATTCCCGCCGCACCGTCTTCTTGGCATTGTTCACGGGAGCCAGAACCATCGTCGGCGCCCCCAGCTCCACAAGTACGAGACTGCGGCCGTCGACCTACTCAGCTGCCAAACCCAGCGCCACGACTGACACCACACATGCTTGATGAGGCTCAACTTGAGCCGGTATTCGTCCAGCGGTCGATATGTGCCTGGGCGTCTCGAGACGATGCGTGGGCCAGCATCTCGCCGAGTAGTGAATCAGAGGTGACGGCCGCCATGACAGCATGGTCCCTCCTTCAGCAGCTGGAGCACCAAACCTCGCCGCCCACCAACACGAGCGCTGGTGGAGGGGGGAGGGGGCTCACACATGACGACAACTGGAGAGGGGGTGGCGGCTTCCAGATCCAATCCTTCTCTCTTTGAAGTCGGAAGCTACTGAAGCTAGAAACGCAAAATTTGGACAGGATTTTACGGCTATAGTTAATTCCCTACAAGATACACTTGACGACCCTAGGTTCGTAGATTGAAAGATTCCTTGTACCACGGCTGCGAACACAAAATTGGGAAGTTGCATCCCGAATGTCAAAATATCGATGCATTAACTGGAATAGTGTGCAGCATTTTAGAGCTATGTAGGCCTTAAAATACCCACTAATGTCGAAATATTGGACATATCTCGCGATTACATTTTCCGAAGCAGTCTAGGTGCATGTAATATGATTGGATCATGAACATAATTGACTGCAGATTGATGAGGAATGTATGATATATTGCACATAAATATACGTACAATAGCATACGTTTATTTTTGTTTTCCAAATCCGTTGGTAAATACCTTACACCCAACAACATCCAGTCGTCTAGACCAATCAATTTTCTGGGGAACAGAAACTGAAATAAATTTTGCCGTGTCGCCGAAGGTGCACGAAGGCCAATGGTGCTGTAGTCTAGGCCATCAAAGCGAATCCACTGATAAAAAAATGTATCTACGATTATTGACCTGCGCAAAAAACCATACTGCATCGCGTTAAGCATGGAACACGATCAAAATATCCCGCTAACATATCTCTGCTCATATATTAGATATCCTCGAAGATGGATAAGTTTCGGATACATATGTGGATAATATGTAGATACGTTAATGGATACAAGTTTTTTTGGATATTTTCCAACTTGAATGCATATTGTGATGTGCCTATTCGAAAAATGAAAATCTTGAAATGTCACAAAAATATAGAGCTTGCAGATCAAAATTAACTTCAGGTTTGAATTCAGCACACTCGAATTCTGTACGGACAAGTGCTGGTACCAATACAACAAAAACTGTGTTCCCAGTGCTATAAATGATGACAAAGGTTGGACTAGCCTATTTCTGTGTACATTGCACATACAGGAATTCAGCCGAGCACCCAACCCGGCTCGGCCCAACTGTCACACACTTGAAACCGAATTAATGCTGTTTTGTGACAGAGATTGTGTTCTAATAGTTCCATTCGGAATTCGATATCTTCCTTTAGTTTTGATGCGTGCCTATTTCTATCCCAATATTCTTCATGTTGTGCTCTTAGTATGTAGCGTCTCAATGAGAGAGGCTGCCGGTGACATTTCGGCCCGCCGGTAACCTTTAGCTGCCGTTGACGATTTCATGTACCAATGTTCTCACTCAAAACAGGATCTGTTCATTTGATGCATCAATTGCAACATGACAAGTCATGCATCATCACTCGGGTGGGGGGGGTAATTTTGTGCTGGACTATAAAGGTCGTTTGCGGCGCCTTTAAAGCAAGCACATTGCATGTATGTCTATAAAAGCGAGTCTTTGCGATTAAGGTGCAGGTGAGTGAACACGCAAGGAAATGCGCAAGGATGACACGCAAAATCGTGAAGCGTATCCACATTTAGCACAAAATTGTGGGCATCAGAACACACCAAGGAAGGCATGAAGAAGGCACTGAGAATGCTTGGAGCAATAAAAAGGAATGTATCATACAGAAGTGAGGAAGTCACCAGGAAGCTTTACTGTGCATATGTCAGGCCACATTTGGAATACTGCATCCAAGCTTGGTCTCCTAGCTATGAAGAAGATTGTTGGCTTTTAGAGAGAGTACAAAAGAGGGCTACAAAAATGGTTAATTGTATAAGCAACCTGGCATATAAGGAAAGATTGAAGAAATTGAATATGTTTTCACTTAGATATAGAAGGCTGAGAGGAGATCTCATCGAGGTCTTTAAATTTGTCCATGGTCTGGAGAGGGAATATTAGGTCCATGGTCTGAATTTAGACCTAAAATAAAGAGTAGGGGGCTGAGTACGGAACCTTGCATCAGGCCGGTTGTGGGGAATTTTGTGTCTGACATATGGGATCCAATTTTGACTTGAAAAGAGCGATTTAGTAGATAGAAGTGAAGATAGTGTTATAGTCTGCCCTGTATATCTATGTTGTGTAGGTGTTGTAGTAGTGATGTTGTGTTGAGGGTGTTGTAGGCTTGTTTGAGGTCCAGGAAGACGGCGACAGAGGAGCGTTTCCCTGCCGCCGCTTCCTGGATGTGTGTGACAAGGAAAGTGAGGTTATCTAGGCATGAGCGATTAAGAAGAAAACCCGATTGAATAGGAGAGATTAGTTTTTGTGTTTGGATGATATAGAGAAGGCGTTTTTGACAAGACGTTCGAATGGTTTGTGGAAGCAGCTGGTGAGGGCGATAGGGCGATAGGAAGTGCAGAGAGTTCAGTCCGTGTTTGATTTTGGTATATGTATGAGAGAAGAGTGTAACCATGATTGTGGGTATGTATGTGTGGTCCATGCGGTGTTGTAAATGTCGAGCAATGTTTGGAGTGCTGATATTGGTAGGTGTTTGAAGAAGGCATAGTGAATGTTGACTGGTTGTACATTTGTGTTTCCTGTCTGTGTGATTGCTAATTATAGTTCTGTAAGTGTAAATCTGCTGTTGTATAGGTGTGGGCGTGAGTGTCTGATTGGAGGTGAGGACGTTCGTGGAAGTGTAGACGATTTGAGATGGTAGTGGTGTGGGAAAATGTTTGTGTGTCTGTGACAGTGCTGTTCTTGTGTCTAAGTGTGATTGCTTTGCATGGCGGTCTTTGTCTGTGTTGAAAGGTTCTGAGAAGTGTCCAAATTTCGCCGAGAGGTGTGAATCTATTAAATTGGGTGCAAAATGTATTCCAGAAGGTCTTTTGCTTGTTTAATGGTGCGCTTGCATAGAGCTCTCTGAGGTTTGTAAGCTGTGAGTGTTTCTGGTGTGTGGTGTCTTTCATACCTGTGGCGTGCGCGGTTCCTCGCGCGGATCGCCCGGTTGCACTCTTCGTCCCACCAGGGAGCCGCGCGAGGTTTGTGTTGGTGTCTTGGTTTTGTTCGTGGTTTGTGTTCGTGTGCTGTGGTGAGGAGTATGTCTCCAAACTGTTCTGGTGTGTGTTGTGGAGTGTGTGCTGTTTGTGCGGCTAAGGAATCTGAAAATGGGACCCAGGATGCTTTTTTGAGGTTCCACCTGCCTGGCTGGGGGTTGGGTGGGCCAGTGGTCGGGATTTGGTGAAAGGTAATGGTGATGGGTGCGTGGTCGCTGAAGTATGGGTCGGTGTCGGATGTCCAGGACAGGGTGAGGGCTATACGTGAGGAAGCAAGTGTGACATCTGGGGTCGTAGGGAGGAGGGACCTGATTGGTACTAGGTAGGTTGGTGAGCCGGTGTTGAGTATTGTGAGATTATGCTGTGTGGCTATTGCGATGAGTGTGTGTGCTCTGTGATCAAGTTGTGTTGTGCGGGTGTCCCATAGGGACATAAGTGTTGAAATGGTGTGCGAGTTGAAATCTCCGGTGAGAATGATAGATGTGCGAATTTGGTCAAGTGCTTTATTTAATACCGAGAGTGTTTATGTGTTTCGCGGGGGTGGATCGTACATGTTGATGAGTGTGTAAGCTATGTTGTGTACATGAATTTCAGTTAGTAGCATGTCTGCCGTGGTGTCGAAATGTATCAGGCGGTGAGGGGTCGTGTTCCTAATGTATGCGCATACACCACCTGATCTGTGTGGGTTGTGTGTGTCGTGTCTGTGTAGTGTGTAGTGAGGGATGTGAAAGTGATATGGGTCGGGTTTGAAGTGTGTTTCTTGAATGCATAGTGCTATAGGGCTTGTTTCTAGTGCATAATGTTTAAATTCAGGCCAGTGTCTGATAAGTCCGCGTGTGTTCCATTGTATGATTGTGTTCATTGCATTTGGGTGTTGGCGCGCGTGTGTGGTCTTTTCGGTGAGTTGGATCTTTTGGTGCTTTTACCTGGCTTTTGTTGTTGGTGAGTGAGGGGTGGCTGTTGATGGGCGGGGGGTGGTAGTTGGTGTGGGGAGATGGTCCGGCATGTGTCTGTTGGTGAGTGTCCGGTGTCTGTGTGTTCCTCTATGTCTGTGTCCCGGTCGGTGTACGTGCGGATTGTGTTTGTTGGTGACTTCACCAAACACAATCACTTTGCTATGTGAATATTGGAGCATTGTATGTGAATACTCGAGGAAATAGTACTCGAAAATTTTAACGTCTTTATTCGGTTGCTAACGGACTGTCTACAATTAAAACTTCAGCCAACAACCTCGTTGCCAGGCGGCGAGTTTGTGCGACGTCATCTGATATAGAATGCTGAGTGAACAGAGCTCGTTACTGTCAGAGACACCAGATGTGTCTTCACATTCCGCTCCATCCACCTGACTGCCTCGCAGTCGGCGGGTGGTAATTACCTCACGGTCGGCGGGTAGTAATTACCTCGCAGTCGGCGAGTGGTAATTACCTCGCAGTCGGCGAGTGGTAATTACCTCGCAGTCGGCGGGTGGTAATTACCTCGCAGTCGGCGGGTGGTAATTACCTCGCAGTCGGCGGGTGATAATTACCTCTCGGAGACACTTCGCGGCAGAGCAAATGAACATTTAGCATCCACCACGATTGTGGCGCTGCCAGCTGTGCTGAGTGTGGTATGTCCCCTCACAGGCATGTGAAATGCTCTCGTATCTGGTGTTCAGCAGCACGCGAGATTGGTGTTCCTGAGAAGAAGAAAAAACATTTTCGCGGAGAATCAGTGCATCCGGAAGACAAGCGACACAAGCTAAGCATCGGCGAATGTCATTGCCGTGTGACGTCGGCAATGACAGTTCGCAGTCGAGGGTATCCGCGAACCATTTCTTGCGCCTCAGGTCGACTCCAAATGTGAACGTTGTGAACAGCAACTACATGTAAAATATGTTGCTGATTAACGCCGATGAGCCATACTAAATTTAAGATACGATGCTTGTCTGTATGTGTATACAGAAACGTGCACGAACGGCAAGTTCTGCCCACATCGAATTGGGCTCTGACTTCGCTTGACTTAATCGCACTTGACATGCTTGGTGCTGATTTTTGTCTTATCAAGTTTACTGAATGAGCGTGGTCGCGCTCACAATCGGTATCGAATAAAAGGCACTTTTCCCGTATACTTTATCCGGTATACTCGCACTTCAACACGTTAAGGAGCTCGAACAGGTTTAACCGGCATACGCACAATGCAACACGAAGGAGCTGGAGCGGATCTAAACCCTTCTGTACATCGCAAACGTTCACCTGAGTGGTCCGGCAAGATCCGGCAGTCATGCTTTTGATTCCTGAAAAAAAAACACGTTGTTGTGGCATCGTTTTCAGGCTTTTTGCACTCATAATTCCACTTCCTTCTTAATTATGTTTTATCCCCTTTCACGACAACATACTATGCGAAGCACTGATGTGGTTTCGTTCCAGTATACTATTTTTATTGAGGAATAGTTTTTTTTTTCTGCGAACCTTAATAAGCCCAGTTCACGCCGCCACCGGACCGGAAACGTTGGGTAGCCGGACACCATATATGGCATCATTTCCCGTCCGGCCGGCGAACATTTGTCCGGTGACGGTGTATATCGGTGAACATTTGTCCAGTGGCGGTGTGTACCGGTGAACATGTGTCCGGTGGCGGTGTATACCGGTGAACATTTGTCCAGTGGCGGTGTGTACCGGCGAACATGTGTCCAGTGGCGGTGTGTACCGGTGAACATGTGTCCGGTGGCGGTGTGTAACGGCGAACATGTGTCCAGTGGCGGTGTGTACCGGTGAACATGTGTCCGGTGGCGGTGTGTACCGGCGAACATGTGTCCGGTGGCGGTGTGTACTGGCGAACAATTGTCCAGTGGCGGTGTGTATCGGCGAACATTTGTCAGGTGACTGTGTGTACCGGCGAACATGTGTCCGGTGGCGGTGTGTACCGACGAACATTTTCCCGGTGGCGGTGTGTACCGACGAACATTTGTCCGGTGGCGGTGTGTACTGGCGAACAATTGTCCGGTGGCTGTGTGTACCGGCGAACATGTGTCCGGTGGCGGTGTGTACCGACGAACATTTTCCCGGTGGCGGTGTGTACCGAGTGTGACGCGCCGACGGACCGAGATAAAGGCAGTGTTCAGACGGTCCCGACCGAGCCGCCATCAGTCCAGCCAGCCGTCGGCCGCGCGCGACTACGTCGTCATATGACTGCGAGCCGACCCTCTCACGCGCACTGATCGGGACAATGACGGAGCTATAGAAGACGCTGCGCTCAGCAGTTGCTTGGCGTCCATTGAGAGGAAGCGCCGTGAGATAGAACACACCGTGACGAGCCGCGTGGCCTGAACATTTCCCGATGCCTGCGCAATGTTCGGCCGGGGATCAAATTTTAGAACTGATGAAATCAGTTTCGACTGAAGTGGATTTATTTTGAGGCGTCTGTACCGACACTGGAGGCACTGCTTCAAAAATCTGGCTCCTCTGTTGGATATGGGGCATCAAACCATGCGCTGTCCTACTTTACTCATTTCTGGAACACCTTCACCGGAAGTTGGATGCCCCTTTGTCCCCGGGGACCAACAGGAGAGTCCAGTCACCGCAGGTTCACAAGTTTTCCCCTCCCCTATAATCACTGATTCGGTACTGGAGCCCGCGGTACCGGGGCCCGCGGTACTGGAGCCTGCGGTACCGGAGCCCGCGGTACTGGAGCCCGTGGTACCGGAGCCCGCGGTACCGGAGCCCGCGGTCCTGGAGCCCGCGGTACCGGAGCCCGCGGTACTGGACCCCGCGGTACCGGAGCCCGCGGTACCGGAGCCCGCGGTACCGGAGCCCGCGGTCCTGGAGCCCGCGATACCGGAGCCCGCGGTACCGGAGCCCGCGGTACTGGAGCCCGCGGTACCGGAGCCCGCGGTACCGGAGCCCGCGGTCCTGGAGCCCGCGGTACCGGAGCCCGCGGTACCGGAGCCCGCGGTACCGGAGCCCGCGGTACTGGAGCCCGCGGCACTGGAGCCGTACAGACACAGCACATTTGTCATTGTTAGCCGTGGCCACAGCCGGCCAGTCAGTGGCGTGGGCCAAATGGCCCACCCACGCCTCTGAAATTTCTTGAAAATGTCACCCTTACTGGCAGGGGCTCCGCCGCGTCAGTTGCATTGGGGATAGCAAAGGCGATCACAAAAACCTGCCTGAGACGCAGGCTAGAAAAAAGAGGAATTCGATTCACGTATCGGGTTTGCACCGTCACTCATACGTGGTTCACCTGTCAATATTTTCCTTCTGTTTTAATAATTCAGGGTCGTGAGCAGTAGGCAAACATAACAAGGTATCCAAATTCCAATTTGGACAACAACACACACAGGTTACAGGTGCCTAGTTAACCCTTTCGTCAGAGTCTCTGCCGTCAGATCCTCACACCCCGTCCAGGGGGTCGATAGAGACCCCCTCCCCTCTAATCTCCAAACTAAGCGTGGCACGAAAATGAAATAGGTGTTATCGAAAAGCGCTCGAAAAGTGGAACCACCCCAAAACAATTTTACCCAAAAAAAGAGACGTCACTAGGGGCCCTAGAGTTTCACGACTTGCATCATGTTTGTGGCTCTGGGGGTTCATTTTATGGAGATTTGAAGAAGAAAAAATATGTGGAATCTAAAAAGCAAAGTGAAATCGACCAGTACCATAAAAAGATTGGCAACCCAAAAATCAAAATCTTTTCTTTTTTTTGTTGAAAATTTTGAGTTTTCAAGTTTTCTTTAATTTTCCTTTTCTAATGGGTAGAGCGGACCGAAAAATGTTGTTCGAAGTCAACTCGCCCCAATAAAAATGCCTACTTTAGCCAGAATCTTCTATTCTAACTCTAAATGGCAAATATACAAAACTATTAAGTAATCAAGAACATACAAAATGAAAAATTCCTGTAGTGCGTTTTGTTGCATCCATAAAGATAAGCAAACGCTTAAAGTTTCATTCAGGTATCTTTATCCGTTAAATCGTGACAACTGCTTCAACTTATTTTGGAGGTGACCTCATTTGACCTTGACTAACTCGTTGACTCTAGATGATCCGACTACAAAACTTCGGCACAACATGCCAAATTGATGTGGGAAAAGGTATGCCAAATTTGGGTGCGCCGACGCGTGTCGTTCTTTCACAGTCCGCGGAAAACCTTAGGGGGTCGTCAACTACCTCCCCCCGACACTGCGCGGGTTAAAGACGCGGGACTTGACAGAGAGCTTGATTTCATGGTCATGGGTGTGAAAAGGCCATAACGCATGAATGTAAGGCCACATGAAACGGACGGGACACTTGCTTAGCACTAAGCAGCTGTGTTGCCAGCTCACCGTTTTTGCCGAGTTATGGTTGTGGAGTCCCACTGTGGTTCTTTCTCTACTTATCAATCCAGGTTCCGGCAGTCCAATTGGCACTTATGTCATCGTCGGCAGTAGACGAACATGACACGCCAAAAATTATTGAGTCCGTTCACCAGGTGGGAGGGAGAACTTCTGGAGAACCCGATGGGCAAGTAAGCATTGGGAAAGACAACTGGACGGTCGGTCGCCTGACCAGAGAGTACTGACTCCGGGGAGAGACAGAGACAGACAGAAACAGAGACAGTGACAGAGACAGAGACAGGGACAGAGACAGAGACAGAGACAGACAGAGACAGAGACAGAGACAGAGACAGAGTCAGAGGCAGATAAAGAGAAAGAGAAAGAGAAAGAGAAAGAGAAAGAGAAAGAGAAAGAGAAAGAGAAAGAGAAAGAGAAAGAGAAAGAGAAAGAGAAAGAGAAAGAGAAAGAGAAAGAGAATGAGAAAGAGAAAGAGAAAGATAAAGGGAAAGAGAAAGAGAAAGAGAAAGAGAAACAGAAAGAGAAAGAGAAAGAGAAAGAGAAAGAGAAAGAGAAAAAGAAAGAGACAGAGACAGAGACAGAGACAGAGACAGAGACAGAGACAGAGACAGAGACAAAGACAGATACAAAGACAGATACAGAAGCAGAGACAGAGACAGAAACGGAGACGAAGACGAAGACGAAGACGAAGACGAAGACGAAGACGAAGACGAAGACGGAGACGGAGACGGAGACGGAGACGGAGACGGAGACGGAGACGGAGACGGAGACGGGGACGGAGACGGAGAGAGAAAATAGGAGGAAGATGGAGAAAGGAGTAAAGGAGGAATGTATGTGGATAGAGAGGGAGAGAGGGAGTAGATAGCGATGGGGAGAAAGAGGGGAGGGAGGGTATGGGAGTAGATTGGATAAGTTGTAAGATGACAACCGCTACATGGTGGCAAGCCAAGTGAATTCAACGGACCTTTTAGAGCAAAGAAGGCCACTGACATTCCTTGCTGGATAATGCGATGCTCCCAAATATTGAGTTCAGTTGTGGTCTGTTGACGCTATTTCGTACATCAAAGATTGCACAGTTATGCATGAAGGACTCAGTACGGAACGCCTGCAAAAAAGTAACTCCTATATCTTAACATGCGCACTGTAGGAGGGGGAGAGAAATCCGCCCACCCTCCGGTTTATCGTAAATAGCTCCATGTTACCGGTCGATATACTCCACTTGCATATCTTCTTAGAAATGTCCGGTGCGTCGTTTAAAGCAAGAATAATGGGAATCGGCCGGACATTTTTCGAGTTAGTGTGCGTTAAAGTCAAAACATTTCGTAGCGCCAGTCCACAAAATTTGGCGCTGATGCGCTTCCCGTATATTGGCAAAATTGAAGTGTTCTTGGCAACACTAGCGACTTGGTTGATGTATATTGTTATGCTACATAGTTTCAAGGTCATGTTCGGTCACCAAGGACGAGTTAGGTCAAGTTCATGGCAGGTCAACGAAGCTAAACTTGGTCAACTGGAATATTGTCATAAATGCAAATGACTGTCATGCGATTGATGTCACATTACATGTTACTCCCTACACATCCTGAAAACTACTGCTTGTCATTGTGTACCCAAGAGTTTCCATACTTTATTAATGTACTTCACTCCTTTCTTCGCGAAGCCGATTGCGCCGAGCCGCCCGACGATGCAGTCGGGCGGGCGGCCCGGTTCAGGTAACTGGAACAGGCAACTGACCTGAAAAAGTGTTGCTATATTGGTGACCTGAGGTCAAATTCGGGGCCTAGCATCTGTATTGCATCATTAGTCACATCAAAAACATCATTGATACCCATTTTGGTACATTTAAGCACAAGCACAGCGATTCATAACAATGACAAGCCATGCCACGCAAAACAAGCAAATTGTTACCTCATTTGACTTTAAACATATTGGCGTAAAATGGTGACAATTAAGCACAGTAGAGTTCACTACCGTACCCATCCACCGGGATAATTTCCTTGCTTTAGCTTTAACCCGCGCACGTCCGGGAGGCAGATATCTGCTCCCTGCGGTTTTTCATAATTTTCCGTCATACTAATCGAGTTAGTAAGGCCAAACCTCGCGTGGCTGCTCATTAGTCTTTTCCGCATATTCTCATACATATTTAACCCTAGGTCATCTAAGGTCAGGTCACCAGGTCAGGCGAAGTGGCCCAAATACACTCGGAGTTCTAGGTGCAATAACTTCCACAATAATTGGGCGATTGATTTCAAACTTATAACACGGCATGATCTCATCACGATGCATAATATTTATATCGTTTTTTCGTAGCATTGACCTTAGGTCTGGTCGCGGCCATGGCTTCCCCATTATAGGGCTATGGTAAAATATACAAATGCTTCCTGGTTATATATTTGCTCTCGGAATGATCTCCCAACGGTTGTGGCATGTAGTTGGAAGCTATGCTCAATGTTACCGCTGACATTTTAGCTCAGTAGCATCACCGAGGTCATCTGATGTCACCTGAGATCATTACACATTTCTGCACATTATATCGCACTGCATTTAGCTAGAAGGCTGAAATTGCCGTCATTGTGCTTGTATCGCCAAGACGTGTCGATTGATACATTACATTATCTCACTAGGCTACTTCATGACCTTGACCTGAGGTCATAGTTTTGGTTGACCTGACCTTAAATCACGCCGCTTATTGTCGATAACACATTTCAAGGACTGTCGAATAGCCTTCGCCGTTTGTTTATATCTGTTACAGGTACTGAGATATGTGTCAATATCTGAGAGTCCCACCAGATCTGGTAGAATTTGACCTATGATGGCCCAGTGACCTGAATATTGACCTAAGCGAAAAATGACCGAAACACTTTTGATAGAACCTGTCACCAGCTATCCAACGCCCTTTTCTGTTTGTCGCTAACCGGTATGGTTCTAGAGATCTTAGGGGGCAGACATCTGCCCCCCACCACCCACCCTGGCAGAGACAGGAATTGCAAAGAAAGGATTTGCAGGCTTAAATGAACTGGTTATGTCCATATCCGCATTCGTCCTGCATCGCCTTTGAAGCCGGAACTAATACAAATATAAATATTGACGTGTGCGACACGTGGACCCAGTTTAGAATACGACGCCATATGAGGCTGTTCTCCCGGGAACCCCCGGGAGAATCCCGAAAAGCTTTTCTCCCGGGTGTCGCTTTGGTATCTCCCTTGGTATCTCTCACAAAACAGCGTGCTGTATCCTTACCAATATGCCTACAGACCTAGCTGCAGTACCGAGGACGCCGTGCTCGATGCTGTGCCATTGGTGCTTCGAACGAATCAGCTTCAACATCGACCGTCCGTAACAGCCACTGCACGTGGAGAGCATGTATTGTGAAATACGTAAATATATCGACAGAGGCCAAATTTCAACCTTTAAACGATTAAACGGGTTTTAGTAAAGCCTTTGACAGCATCAACCACGGTGTCCTGTTGGTACGGCCTGGACCCGATCTGATTTCCCAGCTGCCCGAGTGGCCAGGAGCAGATGGCAAGAGGTGGCTCGGAGACCCATCCTGTGTCCCACGATGTCCCCCGGGGTTCCAAACCACACCTGATTTCCCAGCTGCCCGAGTGGCCGGGAGCAGATGGAAAGAGGTGGCTCGGAGACCCATCCTGTCTCTCACGGTGTCTTCCAGGGTTCCAAAGCCTGCTTTCCCTTCAGCCCCTTCATCAGCGAACTTTCCCTGCTACTTTCTAGAATTGTGTTATATTTCGTACCCTAATTTGGTCGGACATGGTTTCGGGCAAACCCATTCAATATGAAACACGACAAAACCGACTCCATTCTCATTGGCTCTTGGCAAAACATAAAAAGCTGTAGATTTCCAGCTTAAGATTTAAAATGTTAAACCACCACAGGTCATTATGTTTCTGGGTGTCTTCATAGTTCTACTTCTATCGTGTGTGGAAAGGGGGAACATCCTTCAGGGGTTCGCAGAAGGTGCAACTTCTTGCTCATCTCCCTCTACAGTCTCCGTCACCACTTCACCGAGCGCACTCAAATTACTGATTCAAACCCATGCATTTCCGCAATTCACCTACTGCATTTCGATTTGTGTAGGGGCATCCCAGGGTCAGCTAAGGAATACAAAAACGTATCAGTTTCGTAGCCAGGATTGCCACGGGAGACGTCGCTCGCAACACTTGGGTCTGGCTTCGCAGTCCCCCTGGTGGCGCAGAATCAAGCGCCTGGTGGAGAGGCAGGACGTCGCCAAAGTATTCCAGGTGCTCCACAGCGGCTCCAGCCCTATTCCAGGTGCTCCACAGCGGCTCCAGCCCTATTCCAGGTGCTCCACAGCGGCTCCAGCCCTATTCCATGTGCTCCACAGCGGCTCCAGCCCTATTCCAGGTGCTCCACAACGGCTCCAGCCCTATTCCAGGTGCTCCACAGCGGCTCGAGCCCTCAAGCTCTACCTGAAATGTTGCCAGCACACTCGGAGGTGTCGCGGCGCCAAGCCCGAGCTGCCAGCGCTCTTGAGCTGCCGAGACGCAGGATGGCACCCATGCAGAGGAGTTTTGTATTCCCGAGCCCTGCCTCCGGGAAACAGCTGCCTCCGACCTTCTCGGGCTGCCGCTCCATCTCAGTTATTAAGTCGGCTATGCATGGGATGAAATGTATCTCATAGCTTTGATTACTTGACTGGACATATATATTCTATATAAACAACGCAATCCAGATAAACAACGTGTGAATCGACCAGGTAAAAGGTTAGGGTTAAAAAAGAACATTAGAATCTAAGTTGCCAAACAGAATGTCCCAAATATGATGGGTCGTCACCGAACAGAGTTAAGCTATACAACGAGTTTGAAATTTAGCCAGTTAACAAAGAACATGTACAACTACAACACCAGTGCTATGTGACAGACAATATTTTAGTGCATATGAAGCTGACTGGACGTCTGAAGAAATTCAAATAATATAAACGATACATAGACTAAGACAACTTCCACCGTTTTTTTCAATTGCGAATGTAATTTGTCTGTCTATTGTCTGAAATATTGTCTGAAAAAAATTAGAGAACCTGAAGTATCTGCCAAGATTTCACTCTGACAGATATTGACTGATGCTACTGCTACAAAAGCATTACCATCTGATGGCCAATGTTGCCAATGTACATATGAAACTGACCGAATATTGGGAGAAATCCTTGTCCAGTTAACAAGAGGATGGTTGATGCAAACACTTTCACTCAATTTCCCTGTGGAGACCTGCATGGTGAAATCCCTGCAATTTGCCTTCATGAGCGCTAAGTGCCGTGACGCATTGCTTGCTCTTTAGTAGGTACCATTTAAGAATTACACGAACACCGTCTTTTGGAAGATATTTTATGCTCATCTTCAGATCTCCCAGACTTCGTGCGGCACTGAGCGCGTGTACGCATGCAGATAGTAATTTGCGAGTGACCGTGCATCATTATCAAGATGGCTAGTGAAATATTCTGTTTGTTCATTGGCCCACCCCAGCTCCATTGTGACATTGAAATTAAGTCATACGTATCCAATTGCAAAGCCATCCATCTCAATAACTTCTGTTATGTATCATATTAAAAGCTGCAGCTAAAGGCAGCATGTGGACCTATCCTTCAGCTTCGAAAAAGTCCGTGGCGTGATCCTGCATCTCTTACTGGTGACCTTCCAGGTCGGGCAGAATCAAGTAACGTCTGGGTATTACTAGGCAGCGGGCTGACGCGCCCGAACATGTGCTGCACCATTCCTGTACCCTAACTGATCAAGCACGTTTCCAGTAAAGCAGTAAAACTTATATTTTGGAAGATCTTGAAGACACTGGATACTGACCGATCTATGACGGCTACTGGGATGATGCCCCTGATCAATATCGTGCAAATGGCTGTTTACACAAGTCACATAAGATATGGACCGTGTTCGGATTAAGCTGACAGTGTGGCCGTCAACACCGCCAACACTGCCAACGCTGCCCAATCATAAACAGAAATGTGATGTCATGCTTGACAATATAACGGCCACCTGCTCCTTCTCTGACTGGCTCCACGCTGTGTTGAAGGCAACCCTTGCAAATTGGTCTGAGCCTGGTACCGTTGCCTTGCATAACTACCTCGATCCACGTCATTTTTTTACCATCAATAAGGCTACCATTTGCTGCGTATCCGACAGAGTGAAGGAGGAGCTACACATCGAAGAACATTTTTAGCATATCCATCAACAACATCCACTTTTTGTGCATAAATATTGTACCATATGCCAGACAATTACTCCGGGGTATAATCCCTCCCACCCCAATCTAACGGTTGATGGGATGCATCGTCTCCATACCCCGCCCCCTGTTGTGGCGGAGCCCATGCTTACATGGAAGCGGTCTCTTTTTAGCCAGCTGCCAGATGGTGTGAAACATCTGATACGCGCTTCTAGGCGTTTTGGCTGGGATATCTCCCAGTTAAAGAGAGTGCGCGATGCGATCAACACATTTGCAATACGTGCAGCCTATCACCAGCCATGAGCTTGTATGTACATTTGCATCACATGCACACGCTTAGCACTCCTAGCAATAGTACGATGCCTTCCATTCCAGGAATGGATCATGTGGGCTTGTGTCTATTTGTGTCTAGAAAATATTGCATCAGAGACATGGGATACTTTACAAACTTGAGATGCCCACGTTTGCGTTGTCTGTCAACATTTGACTCAAACCATAGTTACAAAGCGTAGGGATGCCAATGACATGACCATATAAGACTTCAAATGGCAGCGAAGTAAAAATGGATCTGACGGGTAATTTTCCTCTAAAAATACACGAAATGCCGACGTTCCTACCCTGCCGTCGTCATCCATTATACGATTGGTGTCGACTCTATTATTCCGCGCGCAATTCCGCCCCTGCCGTGCGGATCCAATCAGGGGGTGTGAGGG
Organism: Imbricaverruca yamaguchii; assembly: GCA_034440575.1. Classification (NCBI taxonomy): domain Eukaryota; kingdom Metazoa; phylum Arthropoda; class Thecostraca; family Neoverrucidae; genus Imbricaverruca; species Imbricaverruca yamaguchii. The sequence goes on along the minus strand of JAOTOL010001656.1, from coordinate 2,176,862 downwards.
GGGCAGGTGCGAAGCTGGCCATCAAGCGACTGATGAAGCTGGCGGCGACACGGCGTGCCATGAAGTCGCATCAGGGCTTCCACAGGGACTGGCGGCGCGCTGCGCAGGCTGCGTGGCCTCGTCTGCAGCGTCTCCCGGGGCGGGAGGATATTTGTAGGCGTCATTACCGCGCTCGTCTGCCGTACGCCCGGCCGCCGCCGCGGCACCAACGGCTGGCCGCAGCTCCTGAGTGTGCTGTGTCGTGTCGTGGTGTGGTGTGGTGTGTTGTGTTGTGTTGTGTTGTGTTGTGTTGTGTTGTGTTGTGTTGTGTTGTGTTGTGTTGTGTTGTGTTGTGTTGTGTTGTGTTGTGTTGTGTTGTGTTGTGTTGTGTTGTGTTGTGTTGTGTTGTGTTGTGTTGTGTTGTGTTGTGTTGTGTTGTGTTGTGTTGTGTTGTGTGTTGTGTTGTGTTGTGTTGTGTTGTGTTGTGTTGTGTTGTGTTGTGTTGTGTTGTGTTGTGTTGTGTTGTGTTGTGTTGTGTTGTGTTGTGTTGTGACGTGCTGTGTCGTGACGTGCTGTGTCGTGTCGCGTCGTGTCGTGTCGCGTCGCGTCGTGTCGTGTCGTGTCGTGTCGTGTCGTGTCGTGTCGTGTCGTGTCGTGTCGTGTCGTGTCGTGTCGTGTCGTGTCGTGTCGTGTCGTGTCGTGTCGTGTCGTGTCGTGTCGTGTCGTGTCGTGTTGTGTTGTGTTGTGTTGTGTTGTGGCGCTTGTTGTCTTACTGGTCGTGCCTTTTGTGTCAGGCATTTGCGTGTTTTTATGTGATCTGTTCGCTTGGAGCCTTGGTGGGAATCCTTGATTTTGAAACTGAGAAATGAGCTATGGACGAAGCGAAAGAAGGCATGTACAACTTGGTAGCATGGCGCAGTCCTTAACGGTAGCATCCAGATAATGGAGCATCCATGCTGCATATTGGAGGTGGAGAACGTGGCCTTGGTTTCTCGGCTCTGCAGTAGATGGAATATCAGAAAATGTTGGAAATATATTCTAATTATTTTGCTTCCCAATTGTTGTCTTATTCTTTGCCCTGTTGATTTGTAGCTGTGTGAGTGAGTGGAGAACGTAGCTCTGCATGACCCATCGTGCAGTAGGTACATATAGTTATATCGCTAGCGATAATTATTTAAATAAATGAAGTGCCGCAACATACTTAGATCATATAATGTATGGCTCTTGGTCACTACGTACCATATCACTGTCAATTGGTTAATACGTACCACATCACTGTCAATTGGTTAATACGTACCACATCACTGTCAATTGGTTACTACGTACCACATCACTGTCAATTGGTTAATACGTACCACATCACTGTCCACAAGCTGCATTTGCCTTTAAAGGCTTGAAACTAGCAATCCTCGCTCATCATGTACTAACAGTTCGTTTGTCTTCTGGTTACGTAGACTCCGGAAGTATGGTCCGTCTAATGTGGGAGAGGGCCGTCTTCCTAGACAGTGGCGGATGATCCACGCGGGGAAATGACAGTGTGGGACCAGTTCGCCACATTCCGTACGGTGGCACCGCCGTTGAGCTTAGCGAGGAGGTGGTGCAGTCGGATTTCAACTAACAAGCTCCAGTTATCATATGCGAAAGAAGAGGCATGCTGATGCGAAACAAAGAACAGGATCTTTCTGTTTGTACTGATATTTTGATATCGCAATAGCATTCATCTCTTGCGTGCCTGGTGTCTGGCGTAGTGAAGTAATGCGCCTTATATATCTTCAAGACATATATTCCGTCTGCGTGTTCAGTACGGCTTCCAGGATTCCGTCCACATCTATGGCACGATATAGCTTCGAACACTTGAGCCATCCTAACAATTTTCAACACTGTAAATGCCCAGCCCAGAACGTTCGCTCATGATATGAACCAGAAAACTTGCTGGCATCAAATTTCATAACAACTGAGACGGCAAGAGGTGCAGAAAAGAAGCAGAACGGAATGTGCTTGGACATGGTTAGACATCGGACTACTTCCAGAAAGCGAAACATTTGATTCATTGTCGATTCGTTTGACGGAAATGCGCAAAGTGATACTCTTAACGTGAGAATACTGTGTATGAAGGTGTCACTATGAACACATCAGGGTTAGGGCTCTATCATACAAGCAGAAGCTCTTCTGCTTGAGTGCTGTAGCTAATTATTGTTTTTGGAAGGCATGAGGAATCCCTTTAACCACTAATGGTAGTTCTCATATGTAGGACTTCATTGCTTTCCAAGTCATTGTTTTCTTCATGGAGACAGCAGAGCGAACACCTTCCCAAAGTTATTCAACAAATCGAGGTGGCGCTTTTGGACTAGAAGTGTTTCCAGGTGCTGTTTTTGCACATCTTATTCCTTCGACCTAAATCATGCAATCGGTAGTGTTCAGTGCGCTGCCTCTACCACCTATCGGATCCTTTCACGTCATGCTGTAATGTTCAGCATGTGGACAGACAGAGGCGTGGCTAGAAAGTGGTGCCAGCTAAGCTGTTGTTCATCACCGACGACAGTCGAGGTTGGCATTAGCGCGACATGTACATCACCATTGAGTCGCAAACGTCGGCGCCGCCAGCGACCAGCCATGTTTCTCGGCATGAATTGCACCTCAAATTGTGTATAAGACGCTCATATGCCTTGTGTCGGCCGTTTAGAAGGTGGTGACGGCCGTGTGCGGTCCCTGGGGCGGTCGGCAAGCCATCTCATCAGGCGGAGACGACCTGCGGCGCCGCCGCAAGTGTGGCGCGCTCCGCCCCGACTTCAAACGCCCGCCGGCTAACCGGCCACTGGGCTTTGTTTGTACAGCGCACCGCCCGACAAATATTCGTCCACGTTATTCATCGCTGCGTCGCGGCGTTCTTTGCGCCGTGTGCTCCCTGCTGGGTGTTCCCTGCTGAGTGTTCCCTGCTGGGGGTTCCCTGCTGGGGGTTCCCTGCCGGGTGGTCCTTGCTGGATGTTCCCTGCTGGGTGTTCCATGCTGGGTGTTCCCTGCTAGGTATTCCCTGCTGGGTGCTCCCTGTTGGATATTCCCTGTTCGGTGTTCCCTGTTTGGTGTTCCCTGTTGGGTGTTCCCTGTTGGATGTTCCCTGTTTGGTGTTCCCTGTTGGGTGTTCCCTGTTGGGTGTTCCCTGTTGGGTGTTCCCTGTTGGGTGTTCCCTGTTGGGTGTTCCCTGCTGGGAATTTCCTGCTGTGACTGTTCATGGTGTTCTGCGCAGCTTCGCTTTTTCGTTATATATGTAATACAATGAATATGAAGATAATGATGATATGCATTGTGAGCGGCCGCGTGGAGGAATCTCGTCGCAAAGCACCTTCTTTGAACGAACGTTGAAAGCATTTGAGTGAAAAGAGTGTGATGTAAGTTCGTAATTATGAAAATGAAAAGGAAGTTCTCGCTCTGAATGGGGAAATTCGACCTTAAAATGATGCGTTATACCCGAACTCGGCTGAAAGTTGGTCGTCAATGGAAAATCCACCGCAGCCTTCTTCTATTGGGCAAATATTACGCACCTGGTACGAGCCGGGGGCGGCGCGGTGTATGTAGAAATAGGAAAACAACACAGTACCAGTAGTTCCATTTGAATAATATGCAGCCTCAAATACGTTTTACCTCTCAATCAATGGGTGCATTCATCTTGGGGTAAACTAGATTATATAGGATATCCAATTTGACACGTCACATTAATCTAACGTAGTTGTGGAAGAATCTCTATCACCCGCTCTAGGGAACTCCTGGTGAAGCCCGTGACCTCGTCTGTCATTTCACACAATCCTGGAAACGGCCCTGAATCGGCACTACCACCACTTCCCGCAGACAAATCTGAGATGACGCCCTATAAGTCAGTCCCTGCTATCCGCAAAGCAAAGCCTTCGAAATTACCCTGGATTATCGGGACTTTCCCTAGATCCACTAATTCCATCCCTCGCCCCTACGTAGCACAATTTCTTGATGACGCTGTGAGTAGCACTTTCGCCACCGACACAAAGTTCCCTGATGACACCATGAATCGGCACCTCATCCTTCCAGACACAAAACGGCCTTGAATAGGGACATCCGTCAGACTGTCGGGACAGATCCCTGATGATGCCGATGAATTGGTTCATAATTGGGATCTCCATGACCCCCTCCACCAGAGAAATTTCCCGTCGCCGTCACAGAATCGGCACCACATCTGCCCTTTGCTCTAATACACACGGCTGGCGCTAGTAGCAGTCAGCTGGCTCTACTGCTGACATCGGAAACTTGATCCCATCGCTCTCATTCACTGAACTGATATTTCCTCGAGGAACGCAGCGAGAGCTACCAGTAGCTTATTGATCTCACGTTTTGCATAAGTTACCTCACATCCTCCCCGCCCCTACGCGCACACACACAAGCGTTCTCCGAGTGCATTAAATGTGGATGAAAACTGGCTCTCTAGGTGTTTCTTTTTTAGTCATGGAGGTAAACAAGCCGCGACAAGGTTCTTCTTCCGTCTGAATTTATTCGTATGGGAGGTAATGTGTCAGGCTAAAAGAGGGGACAATGTGTTCGAGGTACTGATATAATCAATAACTAATAATATAACTCATTCTCATTACCAAAAAAAATATGTCAGCCAACAGCATACTGCTTCTACGCATAGGCAATACCATGTCTACTTTGTCAACCATGTTATGAGTAAAAAGTGGTTACATCCAAATGAAATGAACGAACCTGACTGAGTGCAACAATCAGAAGACGAAGGGCTGCAACAAAAACAGAGCACGTAATTAGAGCTTCAAAAGCGCATACTCTCGGGCATCACCCTCACCATATGTACGGGAGACTCGCACTATCGGGTCGAGCCTGCCCGGACAGTCTGGCCAAGCCTGTCCGGGCAGTTAGTCGGGCCAAGCCTGCCCGGACAGTCGGGCCAAGCCTGTCCGGGCAGTCAGTCGGGCCAAGCCTGCCCGGACAGTCGGGCTAAGCCTGCCCGAACAGTCGGGCCGAGCCTGCTCGGACAGTCGGGACGAGCCTGCCCGGACAGTCGGGTCTAGCCTTCCCAGACAGTCGGGTCTAGCCTGCCCGGACAGTCGGGCCGAGCCTGCCCAGACAGTCTGGGCAAGCCTGCCCGGACAGTCGGGCCGAGCCTGACCGGACAATCAGTCGGGTCTAGCCTGCCCGGACAGTCGGGCCGAGCCTGCCCGGACGGTCTGGCCAAGCCTGCCCGGACAGTCGGGCCGAGCCTGCCCTGACAGTCGGACCGAGCCTGCCCGAACAGTCAGTCGGGTCTTGCCTGCCCGGACAGTCAGGCTAAGCCTGCCCGGACAGTCGGGCCGAGCCTGCCCGGACAGTCAGTCGGGCCGAGCCTGCCCGGCCGGGTCGCCCAGGTGAGTTTTCTCGCCATATATACGGTACACTCACACTATCGGGCTTCATCCTCACCATATGCACGGGAGCACATTCTCGGGCATCACCCTCACCATATGTACGGCAGCACATTATCCGGCATCACCCTCACCATATGTACGGCAGCACGCTCTCGGGCATCACCCTCACCATATGTACGGGAGACTCACACTATCGGGCTTCATCCTCACCATATGTACTGGAGCAAATTATCGGGCATCACCCTCACCATATGTACGGGCCACTGACACTATCGAGCTTCACCCTCACCATATGTACGGGAGCACACTCTGGCTTCACCCTTACCATATGTACTGAAGCACATTATCTGGCTTAACCATCGTCATATGTACGGGAGCACACTCTCGGGCTTCACCCTCACCATATGTAGAAGTACTGGAGCACACTCTCTACTGCTTCACCCTCGCCGGTAACAATATGTGCACCAAGTCACTGAACAAACTACCCAATGTCGCCACGCCTACTAGTTCCATAGTTAATCAACGCTGAACAAGGCGGGAGTCGTGCGTCATACGAAGAAAGGACAGGCTGTCTCGCAATCAGCGTGCAGAGTGCTCGCGGACGCGCTATTTCTGTATTGCCGTGCGCTATGCACAGGCTGACGCGAGTCGGCCCACGCCTAGCTGGGCTGTCGGCGGACGAATTCGGCGCAACAGGTCAGCGCTAAGCCCCGCCCACCATTTGCCGAACGCTAGGCCCAGTGAGCTCGGGGAGACGATATGGCCGGCGCACGTGGTGTGGCCATGATGCCGGGCTGCCGCACACATGGTAAGTTTGGCCTGCAGGCCGAGTACTGTCGGCCAGTCTCCAGTTGTTCCACGGGACTGCTACTCAGGCTGGATGGAGCCACCTGGAGTTGGACCCAACGTGACGACACATCGCGCCGCGAGAGCCCGACACGCAGGCTTTGGCCGGCCGACGGCGGACACAAAATGACAAGCCACTCACTACCACCCGCGAGCAGGCGGCAGGGCTGCCGTCGGCCCAGTTGGGCTCAATATGACGCCACTTGTTTCGACGAGAGTGCGGCGCGCGGCGCAGTAATGACTGGCGCTGGGCTCGCGGAGAGACACCGCACCGGCCGCCCGATCAATCCCCCGGCATTGCCGACGACGGTTGGCGGTCAATCGGGTGGGTCAGGCGGCACGGCGTGGCCTCTGCGCCGGCCGGTCATAGTGGCCACCAGCCGTGACGGCCGGGGCCTAGTGCTGCTCTCACCTGACACTGACACGTGACCGAGGCTGGCGGCCGGGGCCTAGCGCTGCCATCACCTGACACTGACACGTGGCCGTGGCTGGCGGCAGGGGCCTAGCGCTGCCCTCACCTGACACCGACACCGACACGTGACTGGCGGCCGGGGCCTAGCGCTGCCCTCACCTAACACCGACACGTGACCGTGGCTGGCGGCCGGAGCCTAGCGCTGCCATCACCTGACACTGACACGTGGCCGTGGCTGGCGGCAGGGGCCTAGCGCTGCCCTCACCTGACACCGACACGTGACTGGCGGCCGGGGCCTAGCGCTGCCCTCACCTGACACTGACACGTGACCGAGGCTGGCGGCCGGGGCCTAGCGCTGGTCTCACCTGACACTGACACGTGACCGTGGCTGGCGGCAGGGGCCGTGGTGGTTCCCGCACACACGGAGAGAGAGCAGTAAAAATAGAGTGTGAGCAAGAGAAAGAGATATAGAGACAAAGAGAGGGAGAGAACGAACGAAAGAGGGAGGGAGAGAGATACGGATGAAGATGAACGGAGGTAGACAGAGGGAGAGGAATAGAGAGAGGGCTGAAGTACCGCTGGTCACTGGATAGCAGGGTGACCTTTTAAACAAATTTCTAGAAATGTTTTACTAACTCCCCTATTCTCATAGAGTTTTTATGTTGATCCTGAATATCAATTTCTTTTTAACTTTTGATATTTTTCCCATACGGATCCATTAAATTTGTTCGAATTATGGATTTGATCATATTTTGAGCAGTGATTACCAATTAAAGTAAAATATAGCTTAAGCTATTTATTGTATTAAAGCTTTGACAACGGAGATTCACTTGACAGCAGTATCAGTGCACTTCCATAATCCATTGACACCAGGGGCGGTCGGCCCATGTAAGACACTAAGGCAGTGCCTCACCTGAGTAGAGCTGGTAAGCATTTTTGTATGTTATTTTCATAAAATGATGCTTTTATCCACTGGAGAATAGCAAACTTGAAAAACTGGAAACAAATATGCATCGGTGACTCATAATTATGGCGAAAATTGAGGTTCATTTACATTTACACCATTTACATCTTACCTCCAAACAGCTCTATTACCGGTCGGCGGAGGCTGGCCTCTTACACATATCGCCATATAGTAAGTTTTCGTTTCATAACAAGCGCAGGGTAGGCCGGAGCCCTCCAATATTGTTTGGCAATCGGTGACGTCACATGTGCTGGACAATTTATCAGTCCCGTATGCGCTCCAGCGAAACGTCCGGTTTTCCACACGATATTTCCGATCTTAAATGCAATCGAAATGGGACAAAATTGGGTTCATTTGAAGGCTTGAAGAATCTTGTCTACGAATATGAAATGTATTTTCTCTAACACTATGATTTTCTTTGGACACACTCTGACTGCATTCATGTCAAGCGCCGCAGGAATCGCGTGGTGCCACGGATAGTAGCAGTATGATGAGACAGGCCAACTGAAGATCACGACCGGGCAGCATGGGTAGGAGCAAGTAAGAGATAACTGCTGCAACATAATTCCTCTCCATTCGGTGCAGGGGCATAAACAAGGATGGGGGTACTGAGGGCATGTGCCCCCATGTGAAGGTGGTACCCATCCGGCCAGGAAAAGGCGCGATCATTATATTTAGGCTACCGGCGGAGGCACCTATGCTGGTTGGAATAGCACACCCTTATCAACCATGTGCACATACGAAACCTGCAGCTGGTTTTCAGGATTGTTTTCCATTGTTAATTTATATATGTCTAGACCAGGCGTGTTCTTTTTGTATAATTTTGAAGGGCATGTGCTCCCTCAATGTTGACTCTGTACACTAATAATTTAAACTTTTAAGATGTTGTACCATGGAGCATGCATTCCATCGATGTTGGGCTTCCCATTTACTTCATGTATTTTGCACTGAAATAATAAATAAGAAGAAAAACAACAATAATAGTAATTATCAATATATATATATATATATAATATGCATGTGTGTACGCCAGTCATTTCGAGTTATGAAATAAAAATATATTAAAACCTCAAGAATATATTATATATGAAAACTTCCCGGAAATTTCGGAAGCATTTGAACATGAGGGAGAGGGTTGAAATCCACTGGCTTCGGGGAACGATGTTGATAGGTTTGGCCCCTTGCAGCGCTAAATTAAGTTGTACATACTCATGTTAGCATAAAATAATAATCTGTACTTATGAAAAATACTGGTCGAAATTCTGTGACTTTTTCTGCCTCACCTCACTTGGCTGCCACGGACCGCCCCTGATTGACACTAAAAACTAACCAAATTTCCAATGAAGTGCTGACTAGTTCAGACTTTCTTCATAGATGACGCTAGTGTTAGAGGAGGCTCTCCACACTTTGCATTTAACGATGTTGTAGTGACCATGTAATATTGAGGACTATATTTATTATTGGATGGTAAACTATATATGCAAATATTTTAAAGCATATGGACGCGAACTTGTGGTCATCAGTGTCTATGCGTAGGCATTTATATTGCGAATTGAGTGATATTAGCAGAATTCACGGTATTTCAGCTTTTCCTAAATATTTTTAACAACGAGATATACTTATAATCAAATAGATTATAACAGTTAAGATCGATGAACTGTTGGCGTGTCTCACAGGCCACTACTACAATCGTTTTCCACCTGCCATACGAAAATGAAGCGTTAATTTTACGTTGCTGGTTACAAACATATGTAATCAACTTGAAAGTGACCTTCGTCGGATTCTGATAGACGAGCCCATCAGAAGCACTTCTTCTATTGCAGACGTGTGATATCACATTTTGTATTTAGACGTGTTATGGATTTATTGCGCGCATACTTTACGGTTTGCAGCTGACTCCAACCTGACACGATGATCATGTGCGCCAGTCATCGTGCACTTTCTTCGTGACCCGACTTGGGCACATTTTTTCAATTGTATTTTGCTTGGGGTGTTTGCGTCCTGTCTTTCGGCAGCGAGCACCACTGCCGACGCTTCAGTAGTCAGTTTTGCCGACCTCCCAGTGCGGTGAGTGACGCGGTGCTCATGTCTGAAGTGATCCTTGGATTACTTGAGTATGTCTTCTTGACTCATTCTTCGTGCTAAAGCGGTTTTATATCTTGCCCGTTTTCCACACACTGATGAATTTCCACTGATTCTGGGTATGGCTCAGCACATCAGTTGACGCACGGATATTTGAATGACCAAATTGTGCCTCATTCCGAAGGAAGCTTTTTCTTCTGGCCACGGTTTTCATCATGTTGACAGCCTCCATCCTGACCGCTTGGTCATGGCTAGCACCTAGCATGGCTAGCATGACGTTTTCAGGGTGCGCCATATGAATGTTTCTCGTCGTGATCTTTGCAATGGTTTGCAAAGTTTTTTTGCAAAATGGTTTTCGTGGTCTTTGCAAGCATCTCGATTCTGTAGAACTGCTCCTTCTGTCGCCTAATCTACTGGCACGGGCGGCCGGCCGGGTCCAGGCACCACATCCCACTTATCTTGCACTGCCATCGCAGCTGGCACATTCGTGCACACAACATATTCGCAAGGCTACATAGTGGTAGATATTGCTCAGATACAGAGAAATAATAGCGTAAAATACGAATCTACGCCGTGTGCCATCTCACTATGCACTTTCTTCATGCACGCGATCTTGCGTCCCATGTGGCACCATTGTTCGCAGACTTAATCCATTGATATAGCAGCCTCATATCAATGCTTAGACCCTGCTCAACACGTGATGGCAGCTCTGGAAAATCCTCACTGGCTACTACTGCAACAAACGCAACGACATCTAGCTTGTGGACATCTTCTCCAATGCATTTTCAGTATAGTGCACAGAACGTGCTGGGCCCCCGGCCCAGCACGTGCTGTGCTGGGCAATTTGCAAGCATTTGCAATTTCCATTACAATGCAATTCCATTGTATGTCATGTCATTACATGCAAATGCATACATATTGATGATGCAGAGCAAACAGGGTCAACATAGGGTCGTGGCATCGTCCCTGCTCATTTTTACCAGCACCAGTCTAGTGGAGTTGTTAAAAATGTTCGATGGCGCTGCTCCAGGTTAAAAGAACAGCTCTCCACAAGCGCATTTAACTCCTGTCCTGCGTAATAACCGACGCTTTATCTCACCTTTCTCCCATCTCCAAGTCCCAGCACTGTGGTCCCAGCCGCCGTCACTGGATGAAACGCGCATGAACACTCTACTTGAGTTCACAATGGAAATATAACTATCAAACATCCAAAAACCAATCGTGCAATCAATAGGACACTTTCGATTACATATAGCGAAACATTTTGATTTAGCACTTATATGTCTTCATCTTCGAAATAGAGCAATAGGAAAAATTACTTTTCTATCCAACAAATACCGTTGTGTATCGACGATCGCGGCAAATAATCGTCTTAAATGCGTCAGACAGACTGACAAGGAAAACAGGTCCTGGCATGATGTTTTCTTCTTATTGCGCCAATGTCCGCTCTAACATGAGGATGGGCTCCTAACGCGGCAGTATTTTTCCGTTCAGCAGACAAAACAGAGCTCAATATGGCAATTCCACCTGGTGGCACAAGCAAACAATTCAAACCACAGATCGCCCCATCAGTTGTCCAAAATGTGTTATGCATCTCTCTTTCTGCCGAACAACCTGGCTGGCTGCATCACCACCAATGGAGGCAATGTCTTGCGCAACTGCCATACGATCGTGCAGAAAATATTTTATCTTTTTAGCGACAACCTCGGTGTGCAGTACTTGTCACAGACGTGACCTGAGTTGGCAGCACTAATCACAGACACGTCAGCGAACTGCCGTCAGCGAACTGTCTCATGTCAGCGAACTGCCGTCAGCGAGCTGTCTTATGTCAGCGAACTGTCTCATGTCAGCGAACTGCCGTCAGCGAACTGTCTCATGTCAGCGAACTGCCGTCAGCGAACGGTCTTATGTAAGCGAACTGCCGTCAGCGAACTGTCTTATGTCAACGAACTGCCGTCAGCGAACTGTCTTATGTCAGCGAACTGTCTTAAGTTCATCGAGCTGCCGTCAGTGAACTGTCTTATGTCAGCCAACTGCCGTCAGCGAACTGTCTTAAGTCAGCGAGCTGCCGTCAGTGAACTGTCTTATGTCAGCAAACTGCCGTCAGCGAACTGTCTTAAGTCAGCGAACTGCCGTCAGCGAACTGTCTTATGTCAGCGAGCTGCCTTTTTGAGCTATGCTATGAGCTAACTTTTTCGTTTTTGATTACATATTAATTTTGCATAATTGGTATTAGAGTTGAAATTGAAGATTATGGCTAAAGAAAACATTTTTTATTAGTGCAAGTTGACTTCGAACAACATTCGTCGGTCCGCCCTACCCATTAGAAAAGGAAAATTAAAGAAAATCTGAATACTCAAAATTTGAAATTAACAAAACAAAATACAATTCCGATGTTGGGAGACAAAAAATTGTATGGCGCTAGTCGATTTCGTTTTCCTTTTCTGATTCCATATAATTTTTGTTTTTTTTCAAATCTCCCTTAAAATGACCCCCCCCCCCAGAGCCACAAATGAGTTCACTTTTGGGGGAGAATGTTTCGGGGTTCTGGCCCTACTCGTCGAGCGCTTTCCGATGACACCCATTTCGTTTTCGTGCGACGCTTAGTTTTGAGATTAGAGATCTATCGACCCCTCTTCGAGGCAGACTGTGAGGATCTGACAGAAGAGACGGGGTGGGTTAATGGCACAATATAAGGGTGCGCGATTTGCGATGTGTATCAAGGAAGACGTTTCCGTGAGAGGCTCTTGGATTTGTTAGACGGGACCAGTGAATATATACCCAGGGTTTATAATATAGTCTACGTTGAGGTCCGACTAGTTATACCACTTGCCAAAGACGTTTTCCCCAGACATGCGTGAAATGTCAGATAAGCCCGGGGAGAAAGAACTTCGTTCCAGGTATGCGACATGCCTCGCGTCAGGTAATTAACGCACACTAGGTCTTCGACCGTGCAGTTCATAAGCACAAAATTAAAATCGGATAAAGCAATCACCTTTCCATTGGCTTAAGACCCTGTACTCGTTTCATCTCCGGAATTGTGATATTTATGAGAACGTATGATGATGTTGACGATGATGATTACCTCTTTTCAGATCACTGAAGCCCTCTCGTTCCTGCATTATTCGGCTCACGTTCTTCATAGGAACCTCTGCACAAGCAGTGTTTTTGTCACCAAGAAAGGCACTTGGAAGTTGGCTGGTCTGGAATTCACAGGTGAGTGAAATACCGGATGTAAATAATCAAACATAAAACGGCATCGCTTACAGGCAAGATATGCTATAGATGGGAAATGTTGACATTTCCAGTTACGACCATCACTGTTTTCGGCCTTTGATGCCAGAGTGGATGCTCCATGCTTACACCAAGTGGTGCGCACGCACCACCTGTTGAATGAGCGCACGCCTGCGTCGTATAAACGTGTCACAGTGAATCCAGAGATGGGCATCAGACGAAGCTAGTGGCTGTGCATCGTAGTCTTTTCACTCGTTCTGGTCGGGGTATGCCATCTTCGGATGTGTAATACATGCCTTTCCACAACAGCCTCCCGTGGTAACTGTAGTCATTTTGCTGGGAAGATCCATGACCAGGGCGTGCACATGACCAGGACGTGCACATGACTAAGACGTACATATGACCAGGACATACACATGAACGGGACGTGCCATAACCGGGACGTACACATGACCGGGACGTACACATGACCGGGACGTACACATGGCCAGAATGTACACATGACCAGGACGTACACATGACGACGAGACCGGGACGTACACATGACCGGGACGTACACATGACCGGGACGTACTCATGACCGGGACGTACTCATGACCGGGACGTACTCATGACCGGGACGTACACATGACCAGGACGTGCACATGACCAGGACGTACACATGACCAGGACGTACACATGACCAGGACGTACACATGACGACGAGACCGGGACGTACACATGACCGGGACGTACACATGACCGGGACGTACTCATGACCGGGACGTACTCATGACCGGGACGTACTCATGACCGGGACGTACACATGACCAGGACGTACTCATGACCGGGACGTACTCATGACCGGGACGTACACATGACCAGGACGTACACATGGCCAGAATGTACACATGACCAGGACGTACACATGACCAGGACGTACACATGCCCAGAATGTACACATGACCAGGACGTACACATGACGACGAGACCGGGACGTACTCATGACCGGGACGTACACATGACCAGGACGTACACATGGCCAGAATGTACACATGACCAGGACGTATACATGACGACGAGACCGGGACGTACTCATGACCAGGACGTGCACATGACCAGGACGTACACATGACCAGGACGTACACATGACCAGGACGTACACATGACCAGGACGTACACATGACCAGGACGTACACATGACCAGGACGTACACATGGCCAGAATGTACACATGACCAGGACGTACACATGACGACGAGACCGGGACGTACACATGACCGGGACGTACACATGACCGGGACGTACTCATGACCGGGACGTACTCATGACCAGGACGTGCACATGACCAGGACGTGCACATGGCCAGAATGTACACATGACCAGGACGTACACATGACCAGGACGTATATATGGCCAGAATGTACACATGACCAGAATGTACACATGACCGGGACGTACACATGACCAGGACGTACACATGACCGGGACGTACACATGACCAGGATGTACACATGACCAGGACGTACACATGTCCAGGAAGAGAACATGATGAGAACGAGCACATAACAATGACCAGAAAACACGACTGGACCGCCAACATGGTCAAGGCTGAAAACAATGAATTTTCTAAGTTTGTAAACACTAGGAACCAATACACTAAGAATATTATGTACTAGTTTTGCTTCTGTTTTTTTTAGGTTTGGGTGCGGATGTGATGTGATAGATGTGTTCTCAAGTGTAGCAATATATGCTTGCCGTCCAATTTAACTCGGTTATATTTTGGGCAAGCATTTCGACCAACATTAGTTTGTTTTGTTTTTCGCAGAAATACCCACACTAACACTGGGAATCAAATGCAAGCACACAACTTAAATGTCGTTGCTACACTCGAGTATACGATCGTTCAAGATGCTGACTATGTTAGGATACACAAACGTCACAGAAGTTTAGCTTAAATGTTCGACGGCACGTCCCACATAGGTTATTTATTCGTACATCATCGTCACCAGCAGTGTCGGCCTTCACTAACAGGTGAGGTCACGATGTGTTGAGACCACTGTAGAACATGTGAACACAAACAGGTGAGGTCACAATGTGTTGAGACCACTGTAGAACATGTGAACATAAACAGGTGAGGACACGATGTGTGGAGACCACTGTAGAACATGTGAACACAAACAGGTGAGGTCACGATGTGTTGAGACCACTGTAGAGCATGTGAACATAAACAGGTGAGGTCACGATGTGCTGAGACCACTGTAGAGCATGTGAACATAAACAGGTGAGGACACGATGTGTGGAGACCACTGTAGAACATGTGAACACAAACAGGTGAGGTCACGATGTGTGGAGACCACTGTAGCACATGTGAACAGAAACAGGTGAGGTCACGATGTGTTGAGACCACTGTAGAACATGTGAACATAAACAGGTGAGGTCACGATGTGTTGAGACCACTGTAGAGCATGTGAACATAAACAGGTGAGGACACGATGTGTGGAGACCACTGTAGCACATGTGAACAGAAACAGGTGAGGTCACGATGTGTTGAGACCACTGTAGAACATGTGAACAGAAACAGGTGAGGTCACGATGTGTTGAGACCACTGTAGAACATGTGAACAGAAACAGGTGAGGTCACGATGTGTTGAGACCACTGTAGAACATGTGAACATAAACAGGTGAGGTCACGATGTGTTGAGACCACTGTAGAACATGTGAACATAAACAGGTGAGATCACGATGTGTTGAGACCACTGTAGAGCATGTGAACATAAACAGGTGAGGTCACGATGTGTTGAGACCACTGTAGAGCATGTGAACATAAACAGGTGAGGACACGATGTGTGGAGACCACTGTAGCACATGTGAACAGAAACAGGTGAGGTCACGATGTGTTGAGACCACTGTAGAACATGTGAACATAAACAGGTGAGATCACGATGTGTTGAGACCACTGTAGAACATGTGAACATAAACAGGTGAGGCCACGATGTGTTGAGACCACTGTAGAACATGTGAACATAAACAGGTGAGGCCACGATGTGTTGAGACCACTGTAGAACATGTGAACATAAACAGGTGAGGTCACGATGTGTTGAGACCACTGTAGAACATGTGAACATAAACAGGTGAGGACACGATGTGTGGAGACCACTGTAGAACATGTGAACAGAAACAGGTGAGGTCACGATGTGTTGAGACCACTGTAGAACATGTGAACATAAACAGGTGAGGACACGATGTGTGGAGACCACTGTAGCACATGTGAACAGAAACAGGTGAGGTCACGATGTGTTGAGACCACTGTAGAACATGTGAACATAAACAGGTGAGATCACGATGTGTTGAGACCACTGTAGAACATGTGAACATAAACAGGTGAGGTCACGATGTGTTGAGACCACTGTAGAACATGTGAACATAAACAGGTGAGATCACGATGTGTTGAGACCACTGTAGAGCATGTGAACATAAACAGGTGAGGACACGATGTGTTGAGACCACTGTAGAACATGTGAACATAAACAGGTGAGATCACGATGTGTTGAGACCACTGTAGAGCATGTGAACATAAACAGGTGAGGACACGATGTGTGGAGACCACTGTAGAACATGTGAACATAAACAGGTGAGATCACGATGTGTTGAGACCACTGTAGAACATGTGAACAGAAACAGGTGAGATCACGATGTGTTGAGACCACTGTAGAGCATGTGAACATAAACAGGTGAGGACACGATGTGTTGAGACCACTGTAGAACATGTGAACATAAACAGGTGAGATCACGATGTGTTGAGACCACTGTAGAGCATGTGAACATAAACAGGTGAGGACACGATGTGTTGAGACCACTGTAGAACATGTGAACATAAACAGGTGAGATCACGATGTGTTGAGACCACTGTAGAACATGTGAACATAAACAGGTGAGATCACGATGTGTTGAGACCACTGTAGAACATGTGAACATAAACAGGTGAGGCCACGATGTGTTGAGACCACTGTAGAGCATGTGAACATAAACAGGTGAGATCACGATGTGTTGAGACCACTGTAGCACATGTGAACATAAACAGGTGAGGTCACGATGTGTGGAGACCACTGTAGAACATGGAACATAAACAGGTGAGATCACGATGTTGAGACCACTGTAGAACATGGAACATAAACAGGTGAGGTCACGATGTGAACCACTGTAGAACATGTGAACATAAACAGGTGAGATCACGATGTGTGGAGACCACTGTAGAACATGTGAACATAAACAGGTGAGGACACGATGTGTGGAGACCACTGTAGCACATGTGAACATAAACAGGTGAGATCACGATGTGTTGAGACCACTGTAGAACATGTGAACATAAACAGGTGAGGTCACGATGTGTGGAGACCACTGTAGAACATGTGAACATAAACAGGTGAGATCACGATGTGTTGAGACCACTGTAGAACATGTGAACATAAACAGGTGAGGTCACGATGTGTGGAGACCACTGTAGAACATGTGAACATAAACAGGTGAGGTCACGATGTGTGGAGACCACTGTAGAACATGTGAACATAAACAGGTGAGGACACGATGTGTGGAGACCACTGTAGAACATGTGAACATAAACAGGTGAGGTCACGATGTGTTGAGACCACTGTAGAACATGTGAACATAAACAGGTGAGGTCACGATGTGTGGAGACCACTGTAGAACATGTGAACATAAACAGGTGAGGTCACGATGTGTTGAGACCACTGTAGAACATGTGAACATAAACAGGTGAGGACACGATGTGTGGAGACCACTGTAGAACATGTGAACATAAACAGGTGAGGTCACGATGTGTTGAGACCACTGTAGAACATGTGAACATAAACAGGTGAGGTCACGATGTGTGGAGACCACTGTAGAACATGTGAACATAAACAGGTGAGGACACGATGTGTTGAGACCACTGTAGAGCATGTGAACATAAACAGGTGAGGACACGATGTGTTGAGACCACTGTAGAACATGTGAACATAAACAGGTGAGGTCACGATGTGTGGAGACCACTGTAGAACATGTGAACATAAACAGGTGTGCAGTGCCGGAGTGATATGAATATAAAGTAAACATGTGGCCTAAGATTGTTTTAAATACCAGTCGTGTGAAGGGGGAAGCAAAAGCCAATGGCAACATGAGATAAAAAGGGCATACATAATAATTAGCATTCCGCTATGACACGCTGCATGGCAATCATCGCTACATCAACACATCGAAGCTACCAATGAATGCTTTCGCTGCTACCTGGAATGATGTCGCTCATAGTTCATCCATTCTGAACGTGACACTGAGTTCACCAGCCTTGCAGGATGCAAAGTCGTGTAACCATGTCCCAACGCATTGAGCGGAACATACGTGCTGTGCTCACGTATTCATTCCGCAGTTTTTACCGCGCCTCAACTCTGAGCAAGTTGCCAACGGGTTCGGCCCACCCATGCCATTCCACTCTATCGCGAATCACTGCCGACGGCTTGGTGCGAATTCTGCCCGCTTCAGCTCGGCTCTCGACACCGTCAAAACAGCCTCGGAGCGCGCCGGTAGTCCCGGTGCGTGCCTGGCGCCGGTGGCCGCCGCCCGCCGCTCGCCGCCGCCCGGAGCGGCCCGCCGCCGCCCGCCGCCCGCCGCCCGCCGCCCGCCGCCCGCCGCCCGCCGCCCGCCACCGCCCGTCACCACCGCCCGCCGCCCGCCACCGCCCGCCGCCCGCCGCCGTCGCCACCGCCCGCCACCGCCCGCCGCCCGCCGCGGTCGCCCCGCCCGCCACCGCCCGCCGCCCGCCGCCGCCCGGGCGGCGGGCGGCGGGCGGCGGGCGGCGGGCGGTGGCGACGGGCGGCGGCCAGTCGTGTCTCGTGCCTCGTGTCGGCGACGATCAAAGCGCTCCCGCTGGCCAATCAGCCGCACCAACCGAGTGTCGCTAATTTGTGACGAGTCCAATTAAACTGGCGCTTGTCGCCAGCGTGCTGCTGTCGGGGCGGTATCCGACGAGCGCCGCACCCTGAGGCATGCCTTCCGTCGAGATCAGTACAGGGCCGCCGCCGTGTCACCAAGCGAAATTACCGAGCAACTCTGAGTTGTGTCACGCCTCACGCTCCAGCACGCTTTGCGGAGAACGTTTGGAGATCTCCTTCCAGCTGAGTTACTTGCTCCTGACTGGGAGACGAAGAGCATAGGCATATACCACGCATGGAACATGTGTACTGGGGTGAAAGCGAAAATGGTGGAACTACATCTGCCCAACCCTTTATCATCTTCCTACCGCTGCATTATTCTTACTTTCTTTTCATCTCTTTCTCTCTCTTTCGATCTCTTCCTCTCCTGCTCTCCTGCTTTCTTGCTCTTTTGCTCTCTCACTCTTTCTGGACAATGTTTTAAACCGAGGAATGGTAGAGAGTAGAATCAAATGCAATCGGCCAGGCGGTCGCAGTCAAGCTACAAGTAGCAACAAAACGATGGTGAAAGGACTGTAGCGCGATAGCTATTCCAGTACAGAAGAAAGGACGCAAGCTACCAGTCGAAATGAATGATCAGATGTCGTGAGCAGCGTATGACACCTGCTCGTTTTCCTAAGAGCAAGCTAGCGTGATAGCAGCGATGTGAAACTTCACCCGAGGTGGTGTGATCAGAATCGGTGCACGGGGAGTTGTGTCACGCTTCTGTGTTGTGTTCCTCTTCAAACCGCTACATAGTGATTCCCATAAACCTTAAGGGGTCGTTGCAGTTGTAATCAATCATTTTTGTAGTTTAGTTTTACTACTGGGGTCATCTCAACCGCGTATAATATTCCAAGAACCTGCTAAATCCATGCACACTCCTCATTGCTTTAAGAAGAAGAAACCTGACAGAAAGTTGTGAAGTGATTGCTTTGCACCGGTATGAGTGGAATATCTTGGGCCATAGGGCCAAAGAGAGCTATGCAGACTTTATGTGGCCGAGCCATGACCTCCTACCCTTAACGTCCCCCTTGCGCATGCACCAGGCCACAACAGAACCAAGGGTGCAACAGTGTCGCCATGAACCACAGCTAGGACTTGCAATTAGACACCAGACCAAAGAAAGCAACACCAAAGTTGATAATATTTGCTGGAGTTTGGTAATATTTGCGAATGCTTGCAATAAGCGCGAATGTCACGATCATAATCACAAGCATGGGAAGGCTTTGTGGAGACAAGAACGCAGGAAACATCTAGAAAGATAATGGTGTAGTTGAATCTGCACCAACATGGAGCATGTAGGTACAAGGATGTCGATGTATTTGTGTGTACAGTTTAACAAGTGTGTTCGCGAACGTGACACGTTCATATCAATCAGTCTACAACATTTCGCGTCTGACCTGTTGGTAAAGAACTGTCTTTATTGATGACAAAATAAGTAAATGCACAAACCAACAATAAGCTGCCACTTCCATGCGAATGAATCCTCCCTGTGTGCTTCGGTGCGTTGCATCAACGAACAACTTCTTCCATGTTTGATAAATGTGGTGAGAAGCGACTGTTCAACCGATAGCTGATTTAGCGCGAGTCAATACGGAAGCGAACGTCACGTCGCGTCCTTTTTCAGCACGGCTAAGTACGTCGGAGATGAGAAAATGAGCCGCAGTTGCGCGACAGAATCCATGTGCATCGCCACCGCTTACAGACCAACAAACAAGCTGTAAAACAAGCCTCACATGATGTTGGAGATCAGAGCATGACGATGGCGTTATCTGTGGTACTGATCATATCGACAGGCAAGACCGGACGTCTGAACTGATCCGCCAGGATGCTAATGGTGTCTGGTGCTTCTCAGAGAAGCTGGCCGAACAGGACGGGACCGAGAGTGTCACCTGCCAGCCCTGGTCTTCTCGCGTGCCCAAGATGACTCAGCCAGATCTCGACTTCATAGGTGAGTGTCTCGGTGTCACTAAGGCCCAAGGTCGACCACACCGGTCCTACATGCATGGGCCTGCTAAAAACATCAAATCTTACAATTAACTTAATTCGAAAAGTGCAGCATTCTATTGGAGAGAGCATTGGTGTTGTGTGTAATGTATTGATACACGTATGCACGTCCTTAAAATATTTTTTGGATCCTCGGTTTGCTTTTCTTACAGAAAAGAAGATATACCTCGTGGAATTACAGCACCTATGAGTGTAGATGTGTTGCAGACCCTACATTTGCAGCACAAACATTCGCGAAATTTGCATTATCTAGGCCGCTTTTAAACACAAGCTTGCACACAAGTTGTGCCAACACCTTCAACAACATCAGCTTTTCAGCACGACAGTTGGCAGTGTATCGACCGCCACTTACTCTCGAGCGCGCATGATAAACAAGCTGTCTCGTACACCCAGGCCATGACGTGCTTTAGTCAGAAGCACACCACCCAGTCGCAACAATGGTGACAACGAGTAGGCCTAACAGAGACGGCGATTTTAATTGGACAGTTTCCTGGTCGATGCATACACGTACCTACCCTGCCGTATCACCTTGGCATCGTTACAATTTCGAAAGCACCAATGCAGCATGTCGTAGATAATGCTGCCTGTCGTGACGCCGAGAAACGGCAGTCAAACGTGCGTTATGCCGCTGACATGTCTAATCCCGCATACAGCCACAACACCTCAGCTGTATCAAGGCGTATATCTGTCCGGCTGATTATGGCTGCACCATAATCAGCCGGCTGCATTGCCTGTGGTGTCGTCGCACCTGTCTGGCTGGATCTATGGTTTCGCCACTGCTCACTGGCTGCCAAATCTGGGGTGAAGCTACTCTTCTCCGGCTGTCAGTTGCCATCAATTGTCTTTGGCTGCTTTATCGCTGACACTGGAAGAACAAAACGAAGGAACAGCTGAGGTAACTTACGCTAATTGCCGTTTCCCGTTACTGAGGCCACTACCGGAGACGACTACTGAAGGTGAATACATCGTTAAATGGCATTACATATCCTACACCGAAAAGCATGATGATCATTGAAAATTAAGTTATTGTCATTTAATGCATGGATTGCTGATAGTGTCACTAACAAAGTACTGGAAGAGAATCATGGAGTGTAGGAATACAAAACCAACAGCTAAACAATACATTATTATCGACATTACCATCGTCAATAACACAGCAAAAAAGTCGTAGCTGGCGTCCGCTGACAGTCGAGAGGGGACGGTGGCCGGTGCGTGGTCTCCCGATGGGCCTCGGAGATCGCTGGTCACCCACATCACCGTGCCGGCTGGCCGGTGCGGTGGTCTCCAGGTAAGCCTCGGAGATCGCTGGTCACCCACATCACCGTGCCGGCTGGCCGGTGCGGTGGTCTCCAGGTAAGCCTCGGAGATCGCTGGTCACCCACATCACCGTGCCGGCTGGCCAGTGCGGTGGTCTCCCGATGGGCCTCGTAGATCGCTGGTCACCCACATCACCGTGCCTGCTGGCCGGTGCGGTGGTCTCCAGGTAAGCCTCGGAGATCGCTGGTCACCCACATCACCGCGCCGGCTGGCCGGCCGGAAGCTCCCGAGACGCCAAGCGCTGCCGGCGACACCGCGAAGGGCACCGCCAGTGGCGGCAGCCGGCCTGAAGCTGCCGCCACAGCGCTGTAGCTGCCGCCACAGCGCTGAAGCTGCCGAGACAGCGCTGAAGCTGCCGAGACAGCGCTGAAGCTGCCGCCACAGCGCTGTAGCTACCGCCACAGCGCTGAGGCTGCCGACACAGCGTTAATGCTACCGAAACAGCGCTGAAGCTGCCGACAGGCGTATATATGCGATATTGTTTGAAGCCAGCGTGTTCCCACAAACACCAGGGTGGCGGAATACAGTGCCCAGGGCGAACGTGTTTGGTACTTTGTGTCTCTATTAAAGTCGTTTCGGCCAGCTTTGGCCATTCTGAGACTATGGGATGAAGGAGATGGAGAAAATAATGTGTAGAGAAAGAAAACTAGGGAGTTGGGTGGCTTGTGAGGCGGAACAGAATGCGGTTGCGAGAGAGAGAGAGAGAGAGAGAGAGAGAGAGAGAGAGAGATAAATATAGAGAGAGAGAGACAGAGAGAGACAGAGAGAGAGGAGGAGTAGGATGTATATATATAGGCAGGGGGAGAGAATAGAGAGAGTTGGCGAATGTGCATGAAAAACACAGACAGACAGACAGACTTTATTGAGGTCATCCATAATTGACTCGTGGCTATTATGACATCGCCTCAAATAGACATAACAACACAGCACAAAGGGTATAAAGAGGGTCAAAATCACAGAATACAAATAAAAAATAAGTAAAATACCGCAAGTCGAGCAGTCAATCAGTCCGGCAAGGGCGGCACGTCAAATAGGTACTCCCGTAGGTGGCGACCAAAGATCGACACGGGAAGTCGCGTCAGCTCAGGTGGCAGTGAGTTGTATACGTGTGGCACTCTGGAACTAAAATGTCTCTTCCCCATCTCGGTGCGTGACCGGGGGACATGCAAGTTGTGGTCTTGACGGGTGGTCCGGTCACGAATCTCCGCCATGGTGGTGAGATCGTGAGCCAGTGACTCTGGCTCACCATGAAGACGTATGTGTGTTGTGTGTGAAGCGAAGGGTTTGATAACTGGCCAGGTTCTCCGCGCTGAGCCAGCCCAGCCTCCTCAGCAGATTCGAAACGTGGTCAAACTTTTTGCGGCCGAAAATTACTTTTGCCAAGTAGTATATAATGTTTTGAATGTGAGATAGGTTCTTTTTGGCTATACACAGAAATACAGTAGCGGATCTGCAAGAAGACCAGAGCATTGACAAGCGCGGAGATGACGGCAGGTGGAAGGTACCCCCTCAGATGCGACAGACTGCCCAGAACCCCAAAACAACGCCGAGTAAATTCTGAGACGTGCGAGTCCCAACTGAGCGAGCGATCGAAAATAAGACCGATAATTTTGCATTCCGAAATGGTGGGTAGATCGTGATCGTGAAATTTCACTGTGACATCCGGTAAGGCACGCAAATTTTGTGGACCGCCCAATATCATCAGCTGTGCTTTAGTTACGTAATTTTCAGTCCATTTGCTCGAAACCAGATGTCGAGGGAGGCCAAAACTGTTTCCATAAGAGTGACAACATTTTGAATTTCAGATTTTTTACTTACTGACCAAAATTTTGGTGTCGTCGGCGTATTGCACAAACACTGCACATTCGGCGAACAGGCCGAGGTCGTTGGCGAAGACACAGTAGAGGAGAGGTCCGAGAGATGATCCTTGAAAAACGCCGATGCTGTTGGGCAACGAGGCAGATTTGTGGACGCCACCCAGACTGTCAGTAAGGCTGACACTCTGAGTGTGGTTCTGAAGATAAGCCGAAAACCAGGAACTATCGATGCTGTGGAGACTTAATTTTGACAGGAGTTTTGAGTGATCTATCACATCAAACCACTTGTCAAAATCCAGCAGGCAGAGAAGGGACACCTCTCCATGGTCACATGCGGATAGGATCTGGTCAGATATGGAGGTCAGAACGGTTTCCGTCGAGTGACGAGGGCGGAAGCCGTGCTGAGTTTGGGAGAGGAGGTTGTTATCAGACAGGTAATTGTAGAGTTCCTGGTGGACTGCACGCTCTACAATTTTCACAATGACTGGGACGATGGAGATAGGACGGAAATTGGAAGGGTTACAGGGATCACCGGACTTGAAGATGGGATGGACGAGGGAGTGCTTCTAAGAATCAGGAACATCGGATTGTGTAATGCTGGAATTCACCAAATGCAGGAGCACCTCACCTAGCGAGTCGAAGCACACCCTGAACATGTGGATGCTGATGCCGTCCTCGCCACAAGCTGACGAGCCGTTCATTCCGAAGACGACGGCTCGCAGCTCAGGTAGCGACAACGGCACCAGGGTAAGCGCACAGGCACCGACACGCGGCAAACGGCAGGGGATACTCGGCGTCGCTTCCATACTCCTAACCTCGTCAGCCACGCACGGGCCCACGCGGACAAAACATCGGTTAAGGTCATCAGCTGTCGAGTCGGGCATCTTACGAATAAGAAATCCCCCATGAGAAATAATTTTATCTGCTTGTAGTCATGGAGAAATGCTACAATAATGACATTCAGTATTCAGCTAGGCAAAGCCATTTATCTCGTCCCACTAAATGGTGTTCCTTGTGACACGTCAGTGACGCTGTGGTCAGTAGTTGCTGGGGCCCGGGGTCGCCTGCCCCACTGACCATCCAGTCGTTCCACTGATGTCACGTGCAGAAAACAAATCAGTGCCGCCGAACGAGACAAGCGCATTGCTCTAACTGCAGTCTCACAAATGTCATTAGTGGGCGGAGAACGTGAGGAGCAGACTCGATACTACGTGTTATGGCTGTATGGACACTGTTGTGGCCATGTCGACAGGTAGCAAGTGCAATGGGTAGAATGACATACATGTTTGATTTTTTATGTTAGTTGAATCTGCGGCACCTTTGCCCTTCGGATGCTTGACCATGCAGCTGGATAATCTTGAAACTCAAATAAAATTGGGTGAGTCTGCACCGATCCTTTTTTGCATCGAAGACATAACAGAAGACAGAACAGAAGACAGAGCAGAAGACAGATGTCGATGAGCACGGAATGCACATCGCCTGACCATACAACTTAGCATACATCAGCGGGTTGGTTTTATGCAGGATGGATGTTACGTGCATTAACCCGTTAACCCGTCCCGTCTCGGGGAGGGTTTTCAACCACCCCCCCCCCCCCTCAGGTTTTTCGCGGGTAGTGGACGAACGGCGCGCGGAAGCGGGCCCAAATTTGACATACCTTTTTCCTACATCAATTTGGCATGCTGTTTCATAATTTTTAAGTCAGGTCATCTAGGGTCGACGAGTTAGTCAAGGTCAAGTGAGGTCACCTCCAAAAAAGTTAAACCAGTCGTCACGCTTTAACGGATACAGATATTTTAATGAAACTTTGAGCGTTTGCTTATCCTTGGGGATGCAGCAAAACGTACGAGAGGAATTTTTCTCTTTTTTCGTTTTTGTCTACTTATAATTTCTGCATATTTGCCAATTGCAGTTCAAATAGAAGATTCTGTGCTAAAGTAAGCATTTTTTATTAGTACAAGTTGACTTCCAACAACGTTTCTCGGTCTGCTCTACCAATTGGAAAAGGAAAATGTTTTTTAAAAACTTTAAAACTCAAAATTTTGAATTGTCAAAAGGAAATTGGAGGCAAAAAAAAATGATGGCCCTATTCGATTTCGCTGTCATTTTCGCATCGCAAATAAATTTGTTTGTTCTCATCGTTAGGTGTCATGAGCGGACATAATACCGGTGGCGCCTCTGGTGGTAGGTTTGTGGAAAAAAAACACCACCGGAGTGGGTTGGGTCTGATTAATGCTATAGTTTAGTTTCTAGAGAAGGTGCAGGTGATTTCCAATGGTCAAATTTGAACAGCATTGAAACAAGCTTTCTTATGATACGTAGTTCATTTTATTATCAAATAATTTCACCCTGTCACTGCCGTTAAAGTGAAATGAAAGCAATTGGCCACCCAATATCTTGTGATAAAAGCGTGGCATCCATCTTCTGTGTGATGTGCTGACAATTTCCAATGTTCTTAACGAAGCTAAAATCGAGCGTGCTAAATATTTATATCATCTTGAATAACTTCCATGAACGTTTAACCCTGTCACTTTTGCACTCAATTCCAGAATTCGTGTTCTAATTATCACATCGTAATGCATTAACTGGTATATCAGATGTTCTACATTACCGAATTAACAGCCAATGGTCTCAAATAAACCGCCATACAATCAGCTGTCTTTTGATGCCATGTTCAACTACTTTTATAGAGAGCTGTCCCTGTCATTTTTGCACTCAATTCAAAGATTTGTGTCTGAAATTATCACATTCTACTCCTTCAAATTGAATATGGGATGTTCTACATACGCGAATTAGTTTTCAATGGTCTCAAATAAACGGGCATAGAATCAGCTACCTTCTGATGTCGTACTCGACTACTTTTATATATATTTAACCCTGTCATTTTTCCACTCACCTCCACGATTTCTGTCTCAAATTATCACATTGTGTTACTTTTATTTGTATATCAGATGTTCTACATTAGCGAATTAATTTTCAATGGTCTCAAATAAACCGCCATAGAATAAGCTGCCTACTGATGTTATACTCGACTACTTTTATGGATATCTAACCCTGTCATGTTTTTACCTTTTGACATGAAGCTGTCTGGAATTATTAAGGTTCTGGCATGGCTCGATGCACGTCAAACGCCGACAGTTGCTGCCCAGAGGATCCGGAGGGCCACCGAGGGGTGGCATGACAAAACGTAACGTACGTAAGGTCCCACCCGTCAACAATACTAAGCAGCAGCGGCTCTGCCATGCCAAAATGGCATATGAGAAATTCACAGTTGTTGATGCATTCTTTCCATTCAACGCCCATAAGCGCAATATTCCTAGACAATATCGAGAAAACCTGTCGGCCTCCACTGTACTAGTGGCAGAACTCATGCCAGATACATCACCTAGTGTTTCAAATCTAGAAATCTACCTGTTACTTCGGCGTTGGGGCTCATTAACATTTGCGCCCAACCATTTATGAATGGCGGCGGGCGGTCGGGGACGGGCCGGGGGCCGCCAGCATCGCCGCCGTCGTCGCCGCCAGCGTCCGGCTGTCTATGGTGGGAAGTTCCAGAATGCAATGCGCAAAGTAATAATATGCGCAATATATCACTGTAAATGGCAATGGAATTGACGTCTGAAGGCAAACTAGCTTTCATACATGCAATTAACATCATATTTTATGGAGACAGAGTCTCATAAATTGGAACTATATTTTTCGCGCACACACTAATGAACATTCGGGCGCGCCTGTCGCGTGCGCATGCTTCAGAGTTCTTGAATGGCATCAGGAACCTACCTGTTTTCTTTCTTTACTGGGGGTCCCCCTGATGTCCGCATTAACATTACGTCTGACGCCTAACGTATATCCCAATAAATTGCCAGCTACAACACGTCATAGGCGTACATGCTAAGTTAATGTCGACATAGGTACAGGTGTTGAGTTAACTAAACATAGGTGCACGTACTGAGTTAATGTCGACACAGGTGCACGTACTGCATTAATGTCGACATGGGTGCAGGTGCGAGTTAATGTCGGTAACCTTTGATGCTCTTTGACAATAGCCCTCAAGTGATGGGGCGGAAGTGGGGGCACCACACCGCGTGGAACCCGTAGTAGCGCACAAGGGCAGCACGATGGGTAATCAGCCGTCTTCCAGTCACTGCTGAGGCGCAGCACGATGGATGATCAGCCGTCATCCAGTCACTGCTGAGAGGCAGCACGTTGATGATCAGCCGTCTTCCAATCACTGCTGAGGCGCAGCACGATGTGTGATCAGCCGTCTTCCAGTCACTGCTGAGGCACAGCATGTAGATGATCAGCCGTCTCCCAGTCACTGCTGAGACGCAGCACGATGGATGATCAGACGTCTGCCAGTCACTGCTGAGACGCAGCACGATGGATGATCAGCCGTCCTCCAGTCACTGCTGAGACAGCACGTGTAATGGTAAATTCTGTCTCCCGTTGCGTTCCCAGAACTAGTGAGCGGTGTTTTCATTTTGCCAGGCTAACATGTATGTGAGTTATATACGCTTAAGCGTGTATGTAGTGGCCAGTTCCCTGGGTTGAGGCCCTACCGGTGACGATGTAGAACATCTCAAATGCAATTGAATGTATTTTAGCCGTTGACTACACTGACCGCATACCTGACGACCTCCAGAAGTCCTCTGCTATGTTTGAAGCGTGCACATTAGCATAAACGACGACGCAGTACGAAGTCATGCATGAAGTCACCACACTTATAAAGGAGTGTCCATAACATTGCTGGTCATATATCCTGCGATATGCGAGCGCGTGACCAACATTCCGAAACAAGCATTATTTGCGCCAATTACGCGACTGTTATATGCCACAAGCCACCAAACCATGTCTCAAAGGTAGTTCACGTCACACACCTGCGTTAGCACCTGTACACGGAACTGTGCGCTGCACTGCAGAGCATTGCGCATTTTGCGTGCGGTGACAAAGAGAAAACATTCAGCTTTTCGTTGTAAACCTTGAGCGAGTCCCGACAGTACGACGTGCTCCGTGCCTCCGGAGACCATTCCATCTGCACCACTGACTCCGGAGACCATTCCATCTGCACCACTGACTCCGGAGACCATTCCATCTGCACCACTGACTCCGGATACCATTCCATCTGCACCACTGACTCCGGAGACCATTCCATCTGCACCACTGACTCCGGAGACCATTCCATCTGCACCACTGACTCCGGAGACCATTCCATCTGCACCACTGACTCCGGAGACCATTCCATCTGCACCACTGACTCCGGAGACCATTCCATCTCCACCACTGACTCCGGATACCATTCCATCTGCACCACTGACTCCGGAGACCATTCCATCTGTACCACTGACTCCGGAGACCATTCCATCTGTACCACTGACTCCGAAGACCACTCCATCTGCACCACTGACTCCGGAGACCATTCCATCTGCACCACTGACTCCGTAGACCATTCCATCTGCACCACTGACTCCGGAGACCATTCCATCTGTACCACTGACTCCGGAGACCATTCCATCTGCACCACTGATTCCGGAGACCATTCCATCTGCACCACTGACTCCGGAGACCATTCCATCTACACCACTGACTCCTGCGAAACTTCTTTACCAACGATCAGTGTTTGCGTGTTCTTAGAGAATTGCGGGAGGTATGCATCGGGAGCAAAAATACTCGGGTCATAGGCGCTATATCGGTAGAGAAGAGATAGAGCAGAGCGCTGAAGAGGACCCCCATTGTGTTTGGAAGAGACACCGAGAGTTGTCTGAGACGGTGTCAATTTACAATGGAAACGCTGTGTGTACGACTCCGTTTGTACGCCTCAACGTGAGTTGCATGCATTTGGATTTGCATGTTGATTTCGAGTGGCCGATCAACGATCCCTTCTTTCAATCAGCACTGTCTGCCAACGGAGGATGATAAAGGAACATGATCCCGACTTTCAATCAGCACTATTTGCCAAAGGAGGATGATAAAGGAACATGATCCTGACTTTCAATCAACACTATCTGCCAACGGAGGATGATAAAGGAACATGATCCTGACTTTCAATCAGCACTGTTTGCCAACGACAAGCCTTGTCATGAATTGATAATTCCACTATTTGCGCTGGCAAAGCTGCTTGTTACGTCGATCTATTTATCCCTCACAGCAGCAAATCATCATGAATAAGCAAATGGCGGCGCGGGTTGGTATAATTGCATCCTATAACATTACAGCCCTTCGTCTTTGTCTGGTCTGAGATCCAGAACTGTTGGCAAACTGTGTCATAAATAATATCATTATCATTTAAATCCCTCCCCCTCCCCTCCATTGATTGGAAAGGACCAACGCACGTGATAGCTGTGAGGCTTACGATCTTAATAGGCTTAACTCCATGTAAATATGT
This sequence comes from Imbricaverruca yamaguchii, assembly GCA_034440575.1. Classification (NCBI taxonomy): domain Eukaryota; kingdom Metazoa; phylum Arthropoda; class Thecostraca; family Neoverrucidae; genus Imbricaverruca; species Imbricaverruca yamaguchii. Next base: position 2,146,494 of record JAOTOL010001656.1, on the reverse strand, counting down.
GCTTAGCTTAAAAGGCACAGGGTGATCGAAAAGCAATCCATATTGAGGGTTGGTAGCTTCATCAGTAGTACATAAGGCGACTCTCTATAGCACTTCATCAAACGCTTGGATATCGCGCTCATTGCTGTCGCCATGTGCGGCAGAATGCCATCCTAGAACTGGCTGTAAATGTAAACACAATATAACTGGGAAGAATGATTCTCAATGAGTCACTCCTGTTAACGCTCTAGGTGGGAATAAAACGAAGTTTCGATGTGGCTTTCGATCGAAGGTTACGTTGTGAACAACAACAGCAAGGAAAATTACGCATCCAAGCAGGTGAACACCTTGTACTGCACTGAGAACACAACTGGTGGCATTCAGAAATTATCTTTTTATATGTGTTAAGTGGGCACATTAGCATCAACAACCAGGTCGTACGACACTCATGAATTCACCACTTCTGTAATAACCATGCTCGCTGACGACTAACTTATTTGTATTTGACTAGCAACGTTGTGTCTGCAGCAGAAAGCTTTTAGGAGCGCAATGCGATTAGTTGTGCTCACACAAATCAGCATATATGTTCAAGATTCAGGGAATTATTCCCTGAGCACCAGAGGCTTTCAAGTGCACCGGATGCTTGTTCAATTCACTTGATAAGTTCCTTTCTGGTGCGTGGGAGCTTAAGTGCAGTAAGTGCGGGTGGGTAGGTGCAGTAGGGTCGACGCAGTTTCAGGTGAACCAACCTGCGGCCAACGTACTCCGTCATGGTTGGAGTCTGCTCTGACTAGACATGACCTGAAGGGAGTAATGTAAACACAAATTGGTGTTGATGACAATACAACGATAACCTCGCCATCCTCGTGATCTTGGGATTACCACGGACTTGCCGACAGACCACAATAACATTGATTACGGTCAGATAGCTCAACTTTCGAGGCCGGTATGGCATATTTTCGTCCTGCATAAAGCGAAGACATGTATGCAAAATGGAGCACTGCATATATCGGTAAAATGTGTGCTGCATGCGTCTTTGGGCAATAGCAGCTGCTGGGGTGTCGCTTCGCTTCTACATGAGATATGTGGCGATTGTGATCGATGTGATATATCAGTTTTTTTTTGTCTTTGCGCGCCAGGATCACCGACTACAGTACAGAATTGTTGTGACAATATAAATAATAGCTTTCGTTAAACGCAACTCTATAATTCAGCTGTATTTATATTCGCATATCAAATCCTTCCCACGGGAGCTTGGTTGTCGTGGCAGCACGTGCGCCCTGTATTATTTTCAACCGGTGAATTTGCCTGAAGCAAACTTGCCAATTGATGAATGGGTTTGGAAGGCGCTTTGGCTAAAACTATTTAGTTATTGTCATAAAGATGCTGCACTATAATTGGCTCAATTGGTCCGCGCACGGACAAAAAGTGATATCAATCACAATCGTCACATGCGTCGCATATGTAACTCAGCGACACCCCAGCAGCTGACGTTATTATCCAGCCTGACTCGATAGGCCTTGGGCTACATGTTTTTTGCCGCCGGAGCAATCCGAATTGTGCTATCGGTTGTTATCGGAAAAAAATTGATTAAACATACTAGGCATTTTTCAACCCGATGTTTGCTTTCAACAAATATGACGAAGCTATCAATGAATAGAATACATGTCGGCACCGTCACCGTAACGTCGAGTTTCACATCGGTTAGCCCTTTTCGTACCAAGCCGGATGAAGTCCTCGTCATGAATTTCGTGTATGCACAATTGCGATACTGGAAGAAAATGGTGAATCCCTGGTTGTAGCGTGCCTACGATCAGCCACTTTGGGTGATTGCATTTGTGGGATGGCTTTATTCCATTGGGTAGAAAAAATTAGCCTTCATTCGTCATGGCTCCCTTCCTCTCAAGAAGATTTGGCCGTCATTGGCGATGTTTTACTTCCATTCTTCCATGGAGTAAGAATTCACCTCCATTTACAGTGGTTTGGTTCCATTGGTAAGAATTAGCATTCATTTGCAATGGTTTTCTTCGATTGGGTAAGAATTGACCCTCAGTTGCTGGACCAATGCTACCCAGGAAATACACCGTCTTCGTCCGTCAAATTTCGGTTGAATATTCGTGGAGTGGCCGGCTGTATTCGAGCATTCTGAATGCGGACATTAATTATTCTGAGGTGGGCGCCTCCTCCTCTGTGATGGACACCTTAGGCCAAAACCCCTAGCACGGTGCACTCGACCCCCTAACACATTGCACGGTGTGCTCGACGATGTGCACGCTATGTACTTACACGGTGTACGGTGTAGACGCTTCTCAAGTCTCCCCGGAGTAGGGTATTTTACTCCTTAGCAGTTTGCTTGTCACTTCCTTATTAAGCCGAGTTTCGATGTTTTGTTTGTATCAATTATTACTTCATTAACACTGAGGCCGCCTTTCCACCGCCTGATGCATGGTGACGACCCAAGCATGTATCCGACTACATATGCTTCGGCCGATCCATAAACATACGAATTTAACTTTGGGTTGTGGCGTTGCAGGAAAATTACCGGCTTGGCTGTTTAACATCGACATTCTTGCGGTGATGCAACTGCCAATATCAATTCTATTTATATACATGTTCGTGAATGCCCATCATATTGAGCATGAACATGAACGATATTACTGATGCACATTTGAAGTTCATCAAGCAATATTATCGATGCTTTATTTGTATCAAGTATTACTTCATTAGCTCTGAGGCCGTCCTTTCACCGTCGTAAATATAGGGACATTCCCCAAGCATATCAAATTGAACTGCAGGTTATGGCCTTACGGGGAAATGAACGGCTTGGGACAGTCACATCCATTACATTTGAGTCACAGTTGTATACATTTCCGTAGACTTGATCGAAGTGGCTAGCATTTCTATCAATTGAAAAGCGTTTGATCAGCCACACTATGTGAGGGGTCTCATTTGCTTCCCTGTCTGTCAGCAGGTCGGCTTAGCGGCGTCTTGACCAGCTGACTGCATATGAGTTGTCGTTGTCGATGTTATTTTCTGGTGGTTTTAGCGGCGCCTTGACCAGCTGACCGTATATGTGTTGTCGTTGTTGATGTTATTTTCTGGTGTGTATCATCCAGCCACCAGTGTGGTGATGTCGACTGCTGCCAGCATTTCCGATGAGTGGTTTGTGCGAGTTGTCTTCTGGTCCGTGTTGTGCACTTTTGTGTGTAATTGTGGAGAGCTGATGAGAAAACTAGTGAACGCGAACTTGAAATTAGTTCACGAGAAAAGATGATGATAATTGGCTTGGAGAAGGCAAACGAGGAGAATGATGAGAACTGAATTGAAGAGATCAGTGGAGAAGAGATGATAGAGCCAAGTATTCAAGACAGCAAACGAGAAGAGTAAAAGCTGGTGCTACTTGTAAGTAAGTGGTGAGTTTGGAGCCACTCGTCTCCGAGCCATCTACGGCAGACCCACATCACACGGACTCCTACAAGCAATGCGTTGATAGTAGCACACCTATAGTTTTTATATGCGCGAGTTCTGTAAAGAAGCTGTATAGTAACCGACCCAAAGGCAAGGCTATTGGTTATTCCAAAGCTTGTTTACAAAGCGATTGCAAAGTAAATGTTTTTCGTATACGATCCTTGCATGAACTGGAAGCCTACCACCGCAACGATGCATCAAGGGAGCAATTAATTAAGTGTTTCATAACCAAGGTTTGTCGGAGTTCCGAAAACAAAATTGTGAATTATGAGTACCTTCTGTGGTTGTAGAATCTCATAATCACCTGCCCGAAGTAATACACGTAGCCAATTCATAATCACTCGCTATGTCATGCGAAAACAGCGTTCGTTTGAAAGGCTCTCACAAAAAGTAATCATGATGCGACTTCCTATGTGTTCTTGATATCACGCCTGATGTAAATTTTGAAATTAATATTGACAAAATTCTTCCTGTTACATCTGATGTATCTTCCGATATAGTTCTTGGTGTAACTGCTGTTGTATCTGGTGGTGTATCTCCTGGTCATAGTTCAGGGATTTATTTGAATGTTGCTGTTCACTTTACTTAGAAACGTTGAGTTCCACTTGGCGTACGCTAGTTTGCATTTTGATAATGCTGTTGCATCGCAATGCATTCGTGGCTTCACGTTTATCCTATTTATTTATTCATTTATTTCATCCAAAATGAAGGTAATAGTTGAGTTATTGTAAGCTGGGCAGAATACAAGGTGAGTCTGTCTTCAAGTACACAAAATTGATAAATGTGGTGCGTAACTCAGCCGTAACGAGATTCAGGAACTTGGAACTTGGCATGGTCGTACCAAGAATCACGAAACTAGGACGACCGTCCGACGTCATGCTACGATGACGTCATGCTACGATGCGGGCATTTTAACCTATGTCGCTCCGGTCCGTCTACCTGGCCACCTACACCAGCTCATATGCAGTCGTTTCGCTTTCAGCTTCAACCCTTTCACCCAGCGAGGTTTTGCCAGTACATCAATACAACAACCACTGTGCGCTTTGCACTTGATTACTGCCAAATTGACGGTAAATTGTATTCTGGAATACATGTAACGGTTTGTTTGTTTCGGGATTAAAATCCCTTCTGTGATAAATGAGATAGTTATGCTTCAACACATCTCGTCTGGAATATATGCGATGGTTTTGGCTATTTTGATCCAAGTCTCTTCAACCAGCTGCCACAACTTCAAGACTATGGGATGAAGGAGATGAAGAAAATAGTGGAGAGAGGAAGACAATTGGGATGTAAGGGGCCGGCCATGAAGAGTGGGTGCGGTGTGATGATGGGAAACAATTGAAATGGCAATTAAGTCGCTGCATGTACACATTGTGACGTGTCGTACATTGCATTACTTCAGTACTTGTGCTGTTTTAGTTATTATGTTCTGTGTGGATTGTCGCAAAATGAACTCAATGTGCAAAAAAAAACATTTCAAAACATTTGCTGATTTGTATTCAAATTTGCATTACTTTGTATTTAGCACGTTAGCTTGGTACAAAAGCCATTGAAACCGACTGGACAGGGCCGGAACAAACTAGCCATTCGCACATTGCCGGGCACATCATGCTGCTGCCAGCTCAGCTCATATCACGCGAAGAGGCACCCGACAGGATGCTACCGCCTGTTCAGCTGCTCATGACACGCGAAGAGGCACCAGACAGGACGCTGCTGCCGGCTCAGCTGTTCATGACACGCGAAGAGGCACCAGACAGGACGCTGCTGCCAGCTCAGCTGTTCATGATACGGGACGAGGCACCAGACAGGATGCTGCTGCCAGCTCAGCTCGTGTCAGCTCGTGTCACCGGACAGGATGCTGCTGTCAGCTCAGCTCGTGTCAGCTCGTGTCACCGGACAGGATGCTGCTGCCAGCTCAGCTGTTCATGACACGCGAAGAGGCACCAGACAGGACGCTGCTGCCAGCTCAGCTGCTTATGACACGCGAAGAGGCACCAGACAGGACCCTGCTGCCAGCTCAGCTGTTCATGACACGCGAAGAGGCACCGGACAGGACGCTGCTGCCAGCTCAGCTCGTGTCAGCTCGTGTCACCGGACAGGATGCTGCTGTCAACTCAGCTCGTGTCAGCTCGTGTCACCGGACAGGACGCTGCTGCCAGCTCAGCTGTTCATGTCACGTGGAGAGGCACCGGACAGGACGCTGCTGCCAGCTCAGCTCGTGTCAGCTCGTGTCACCGGACAGGACGCTGCTGCCAGCTCAGCTGTTCATGACACACGAAGAGGCACCGTACAGTACGCTGCTGCCAGTTCAGCTCGTGTTACGTGAAGCGGCACCAGACAGGACGCTGCTGCCAGCTCAGCTGTTCATGACACGCGAAGAGGCACCGGACAGGACGCTGCTGTCAACTCAGCTCGTGTCAGCTCGTGTCACCGGACAGGACGCTGCTGCCAGCTCAGCTCGTGTCAGCTCGTGTCACCGGACAGGACGCTGCTGCCAGCTCAGCTCATGACACACGAAGAGGCATCAGACAGGACGCTGCTGCCAGCTCAGCTGTTCATGCCACGTGATGAGTAACCGGACAGGACGCTGCTGCCAGCTCAGCTCATGTCAGCTCGTGTCACCGGACAGGACGCTGCTGCCAGCTCAGCTGTTCATGACACGTGAAGCGGCACCGGACAGGACGCTGCTGTCAGCTCAGCTCATATCACGTGAAGAGGCACCGGACGGAGTGCACCACGCTGCTGCCCTCTCAGCTCAGCGACTCTGGTCTTATCCGCCACCACCCCGGCGACCTCACATTCCACACATGATCCCACCATTATACAGTTTCTGCCGTACTCACCGAGACCTTCCAGCGGTTGAAAAGAAGTCTGAGTGGAAATCACGACACTGAACTCCTTATAATGGGAATACCAATTGTCCCAAAAATAACCGAAATAACAACGTGCTTGGCAGCCATCCGGCGGTGTCCAGAAAGGAGCCATTGCCGCGTTTGCCCATTGGAGATCAGCTGCAGGAGGTATTCCAGAAGTCTGTATCCATATTACTTGAGTCACCGTACCTTTCAAATGTCTTTCAACTGAGTTTGGTATATTTGTCACCTACTGAAGGGTATCAGTAGTATTGTGTAGCCATAGTATGTGTTTCAGCACGAGATTGCACTGATCGATCAGGGGAAAACGGCAGTCAAGGACGAGGTCGTATCATGGTTCATCGCAAGTGTTGGGATATGCGAATCGTGAAATACATGTGAGCATGTGCCTAAGCCTCACTTTGAACAATATTAAATGAATTGTCTTCATTTATGAGATATTATTATTATGATTAATTCATCATCAACCTTGACTAACCTGCACAGAGCACTGAGGAAATGCAACCCTCCCCCATGGAACGCTCCCTACGGCTCCAGTGCACCCCCTCCCGCTGAATGGATTCTTCAGCCAGAGACCTCTTGAGAGTAAAAGTTTCCCCTTCATTGTGCTCGAGTGCACCCGCGCTCGACGAATTTTCAGCCGAAGGCGCCACTCCAGGTAGTTCCGCAGTGGCTCCCCTCGGAAGAAATCGCGCCCCTTCAGACAAGTGTCCCCTCACATTTCCTGATTTCGCCCTTGACTGGTGCTCTTGGTTGCCATCTATATTTCTTCAAATTTTGGTTTCTACACTTTCACGTTTGTTTACTTAGCCATGACCATGCCCGTGCGTTTTTCAGATGCGGATCTATGCATACCTACATGCCTACCCAGATAGGAACCAAGGAGTACCATTGTACATGCATTTGCATTCCAAGCATATTAGTGACGAAGTAAATAAAGTATGAAGTTAAAATGTGGTTCAGATTTATATGGTGACCCATGTTCACACGGGCATTTTTCAAATGGAAGGAGATTCCCCACGGCCCGGGGAAGAAATAATAATATCCACATCAATGTGGGGATAATGGCTCCTCAGTCAGAATGTAATGAGACTCCCGTGATCAATATGTTCGTCATGAACTGAAAATCATCGCAGAGATGTTGACTGGGAATGATGCAGAAAATCCATCGCATCTCCTGACTGGATTCTGGCCCTTCTGAACTGATCGCCCTCACCCCACCCCGACCCCACCCCCACTACTCCTTCCCAGCACTGCCATGAACGTTCGCGCGGATTGTGGACAGGGGGTTCTCAGGGCCAGTTGCCCCATGCAGCGCTTTTCGCGAAGTTTCAGGAGGACGAGTCGTCTCTGTCATAATTCGTGGCGACCTCCATGCACCAAAGGCGACGGGACTGTGAGGGGGATGGGTGGCCTCCCCGGACGAGCTTAACATTGATCCTGGGGAAGTTCCATGGAAAGAATGAATTTCAGACTAGCTCTTGGCACCTCCCCCACTTTGTGACAGCTCCCGTAACACCATATGTCTCCATTGGGTGGATCCACGAATCTTGATGAGTCTAGAGTGCCAACATTTTTATCCGAAGGGACACCGCTTCCCTGGAGGTGCGCCACTGACCTTGAAGGAACATTGGCAAGGCCAGAGGGTGCACTGGAGCGTTCCACAGCCGGGTCTTTTTGTACACACGGGGGCGGATTTTCTGCTCAGAGGCAGAGACGGATTCAGGAATTTTCATGTGGGGGAGACATTCCCATTTTCTCGGAGGGTTGCATTCCGAACAAAAAAGCATTTTTGGGGTGCACTCGAACATACTGAATGCATTTTAGTTTCAGCGGAGCGCCATTTCCTCTGAAAGAGGCATCTCTGACTGAAAACAAAATTAGTTGAGCACGTGGGGGACAGTACACTGCAACATTCCTGAAAGGGTGTCTTTCCCTGCCAAAGGACGCCACCTTTCCGTGTAGAGAAAGCACATGCCCCCAGTGCCCCTGTATCTGGCCCTTATCGGAGGGGCACCTTCAGCTGAAGAAAGGTCAGGCGGGTGTGTGTACATGAATGTCCTGGAAGGCCACCATTTTCCAGTCAGGACGATGCATCTCCATGAGGGGCATCTGACCTCTATGGCCATTGGGTCAGCCCTGCATGTCGCATATGCACTTTGAATTATTGTGCTTGAATGGGGTAGGTTGGGTGTAGGGGTACAGCGTAATTGAAGAAAAAACTCTGAGTTTACATTTTGCTGTACATGTATTAGTTATTAGATATGCATACATTTGTTGCACATAAATGCATGCCAAGCATCCACTTACTGAGACCCTGTCACCGGGAACTTAGAAACCAACCAAGTACCATCAGTTCACCTAGTGCTCTCAACAGTGTATACGCCCATTGCAGTCGGTACCATATTGTGGCTTGTTTTACTTTGAAGCACGTCCGCGTCACCTTCTGGCGGTCGCGTTAACAGGAGTCGGTTATGAATGCTCCACTGTGGACTACGGACGCCCGAGTCGCACCAGCTAAGCTAAGAAAGTGGGATGCCAAGCGCAGGTAGCGATACACTAATGATGTTTGTAGCTGTACTGGGAGCTGCACTCAACAGCGTCGTGCGAGTCGATGCCAGCATCATCCTGCTGTGGGCAGACATGGAAGAACACCCAGTTTTGGTGGAGGACGTTTGCGAAACGTCAGGCTTTGTCAGTGTCAGTATCTTCATGTTGACGGTCAGTGGCATGTGGTTGTTGATGCCTCCCAGAGACGCGCTGATAGCGCATGGAAAGAAATGAGTGTCATACAGTTCATCGTTATTATGCAGCAAGCTGGGGCTGCATTGTGCAAGCGAAGATGACATGCCGGCGAAAAGAGAGTGTACATACAACTGGGGCACCATACCGACTTGGTCGCCTGCGCGTGGCATGACAAACATCGTGTAATTGCACGTCTAGTGCATAATGCATGTCCGTTGCGTCGTTGCAAACTTGGTCGTTGGAGTACTGATAGCGGGGCCGGGACGCGTGCGGCCTGGTGGTGGTGTAGCCAACACCACGTGTGGCCGTGGTGTAGCCAACACCACGTGTTGCCGTGGTGTAGCCAACACCACGCCCGGCGGCCTGGTGGTGGTGTAGCCAACACCACGTGTGGCCGTGGTGTAGCCAACACCACGCCCGGCGGCCTGGTGGTGGTGTAGCCAACACCACGCCCGGCGGCCTGGTGGTGGTGTAGCCAACACCACGTGTGGCTGGTGTAGCCAACACCACGCCGGCGGCCCCAACACCCCCCGGGGCCTTGGTGAGCCAACACCACGCCCGGCGGCCTGGTGGTGGTGTAGCCAACACCTCCTACCAACACCACGCCCGGCGGCCTAGTGGTGGTGTAGCCAACACCACGCCCGGCGGCCTGGTGGTGGTGTAGCCAACACCACGCCCGGCGGCCTGATGGTGGTGTAGCCAACACCGCGTGTGGCCGTGGTATAGCCAACACCACGCCCGGCGGCCTGGTGGTGGTGTAGCCAACACCACGCCCGGCGGCCTAGTGGTGGTGTAGCCAACACCACGCCCGGCGGCCTGGTGGTGGTGTAGCCAACACCACGCCCGGCGGCCTGCTGGTGGTGTAGCCAACACCGCGTGTGGCCGTGGTGTAGCCAACACCACGCCCGGCGGCCTGGTGGTGGTGTAGCCAACACCACGCCCGGCGGCCTGGTGGTGGTGCAGCCAACACCACGCCCGGCGGCCTGGTGGTGGTGTAGCCAACACCACGCCCGGCGGCCTGGTGGTGGTGTAGCCAACACCACGCCCGGCGGCAAAACTGGCACAGCCACCTGAATCTGATCTGCGATGCGAACAAAAACAAAAATCCTGCGACCATTTCTGGTCCACCTGGCGTCGCTTCTATCTGCTATCCAGTTCTAGCCGCTACGACAGTGTCGGATGGCACATCGGGGAATGAGGACTCAACCGGGAGTGAGGATTCAGCCGCTGTGGGGCACCTGTGTCGACGGTTCGTGCTCCATTATTTACACCAGTTTTGGTCCAGTGTACACCAGTCTGTGTTCAGATGATTCGTCATGTTTGAGACGTGCAAATGAAGCAGAGTAGACCTAGTGCGCTCGAGTAATGTCCCAGGCCGCCCGGCCTGGCGAGAGTTGTAGTCTCATTGGTGCATACCCACCCCTTCCCTCCAGCTGCGCTACTGACTGTGGCCGTGCTCCGTTGCCGTCCAGAGTTAAGGATCACAACGGCCATCAAGGCCGTTGTGATTTGCTTGAATTGCTTGAAGCTATTTGCTTGCTTGCTTGCTATTATTATTCACGGATGAAACTATTTGAATGAAACCTTCACCGTTTGCTTATTGTTAGAGATGAAATAAAACGCAGCAGAGGACTTTTTGTTTTTATTGTTCGTTTTTGATGACGTGTTGGCTTTGTATATTGGAATATTGGGAGTAAAATCGAACATTCTGGCTACAGCAAACACTTTGTATGGGGAAAGTGGATTTAAAGCTACGTTTCTTGGCTCGCTCTACACATTAGAGAAAAAATAACGAAAATAAATAATCAAAATTAAAAACTAATGTTATTTCTGGGTGGGCAAGCATTTGCTGGCCATGGTCAATTTTGCCTTTTCTTTTCTGATTCCAAATTATGTTCTACAATCTCCTCCAGAATGAACATCCTAGAGCCAAAATGTCAGTCACGATTCCATAGACACCCTAGTGACGTTACTTTTTTGGGGATAAATAAATGGGGGTTGCCCTAATCTTCCTCTAATCGTCGATAGCTTTTCGATAACACCACTTCCGTTTTCGTGCAATGCTTAGTTTTGAAATTCGAGAATAGCATATAATGATCCTCCCCCCCCCCCTCCGAGTCGGGGTGTGAAGATCTGACTGGAAAGACTGCGGTTAAGCTCCCGGTTAATATTGTGCCATGGGACTATAATTCCTGGATTTGAAAGTGAGCTGGCTGGCGGTAAATACGAGAAGCTTGCGCTTAGCGTTTCCTCTTATTCTGTGAATCCTCCCCAACAACAATTCCAATTGGATTGTTTTAATAAACAAAAACATAAGAGACCTGCTATCTGCCAGCAGATCGAGAAACCTCAGGAAATCTGGCCTACCGCAATTGCTGCTTCGATTCATATCACAATTGGAGAGACCTTGAATTGGAATCCCTGCAGTCAGGACCCAATAATAAGAGGTTACGATAAAAAAATATTCCAACCCCCTCCAGATAATGGCTGGTCCAACAGACGGCTGCTTTCAGCCTGGGTGTAGATTTTGTCTTCACAATTGCGGGTGGGTGAGGTGAGGGAAGGCAGATCCAATTTTTGTGGAACATTAATCTTGCTTTACCTTCCTTGGCATATGTTTTGCTTCATATTGTCTTACGACTATGAGAACACGGAAATAAAGACACCCCTGTCCGCTAAACATTAAAATATAACATTAACATTTTTTTAAAACTTCTGCATTGCTCCTACGATGTTGCATAGGAAAGAACAATTTCCGAGTGAACTTTGTCTCCCTCCGCCACGTCCTCTATTGATCAGTTGATGGCCACAGGATGCACAGCCACTCCACTTGGCTGCCAAATTGGGTGCTTGGTCGTGAAATGCTTCCGAGGTGTTCGCCTGTTGGTAACGCTAACAGTTGACATGACGTCGGTGACGACTCGCAAGTGTCGGAGGCACACTGTGCAGAGCAACTGAGCGACTCGCGGGTGTCGGAGGCACACTGTGCAGAGCACCTGAGCGACTCGCGGGTGTCGGAGGCACACTGTGCAGAGCAACTGGGCGACTCGCGGGTGTCGGAGGCACACTGTGCAGAGCAACTGAGCGACTCGCGGGTGTCGGAGGCACACTGTGCAGAGCAACTGAGCGACTCGCGGGTGTCGGAGGCACACTGTGCAGAGCAACTGAGCGACTCGCAGGTGTCGGAGGCACACTGTGCAGAGCAACTGAGCGACTCGCAGGTGTCGGAGGCACACTGTGCAGAGCAACTGAGCGACTCGCGGGTGTCGGAGGCACACTGTGCAGAGCAACTGAGCGACTCGCGGGTGTCGGAGGCACACTGTGCAGAGCAACTGAGCGACCCGCGGGTGTCGGAGGCACACTGTGCAGAGCAACTGAGCGACTCGCGGGTGTCGGAGGCACACTGTGCAGAGCAACTGAGCGACTCGCGGGTGTCGGAGGCACACTGTGCAGAGCAACTGAGCGACTCGCGGGTGTCGGAGGCACACTGTGCAGAGCAACTGAGCGACTCGCAGGTGTCGGAGGCACACTGTGCAGAGCAACTGAGCGACTCGCGGGTGTCGGAGGCACACTGTGCAGAGCAACTGAGCGACTCGCAGGTGTCGGAGGCACACTGTGCAGAGCAACTGAGCGACTCGCGGGTGTCGGAGGCACACTGTGCAGAGCAACTGGCCGCGGTGGTGGATAAAACAACTCTAATGAACTCCTGAATACCAATAAACATTGCATGCCTAGTTAATTTGGCATGAGAGCGTGACCTACGATATCACGGGTCATGCGACGGAGGGCTCAGGGCGCAGAGCATGACCATCCAATTTTGATCAGTTTTTTCTCGTGTATCGAAAACAAATCCTAAGAATTTAGGCGACCTTCAACACCTGTGTGCTCAATAGAGTGCTTCTGAAGCGCTCTGCGTGGTGAGCAACGTAACCGCGCACGGTAGTTTTACTCTCCCCAGCCAGGAGTGACCAGTCCACGTCAGAGCGGGCCGTGGACGGCGGCGTGCTACCTCCCGCACAGCCAGGAGTGACCAGGCCACGTCAGAGCGGGCCGTGGACGGCGGCGTGCTACCTCCCGCACAGCCAGGAGTGACCAGGCCACGTCAGAGCGGGCCGTGTACGGCGGCGTGCTACCCCCCGCACAACCAGGTGTGACCGGCCCACGTCAGAGCGGGCCGTGGACGGCGGCGTGCTACCTCCCGCACAGCCAGGTGTGACCAGGCCACGTCAGAGCGGGCCGTGGACGGCGGCGTGCTACCCCCCGCACAACCAGGTGTGACCGGCCCACGTCAGAGCCGGCCGTGGACGGCGGCGTGCTACCTCCCGCACAGCCAGGTGTGACCGGCCCACGTCAGAGCCGGCCGTGGACGGCGGCGTGCTACCTCCCGCACAGCCAGGTGTGACCGGCCCACGTCAGAGCCGGCCGTGGTTGGCAGCGTGCGGCGGTGTCAGATGCTTTTCAATAGCTGGCATCGATCAGCCACGCTGGTCACCCAGAGCGGCCGGCAGCCGGCAATACAAGCATGCTTGGCGTGCCTCCACCGCACTAGGAGGTCGCCGTCCCACCGCCTGGTGGCATCTCCCGGCCTGTGGGCAGCGACGACGAGGCGAGCCGCTATCAAGCCTGACATTGTGTGGCACTGTGTGGCACCGTGTGACACTGTGTGGCACTGTGTGACACTGTGAGGCACTGTGTGACACTATGTGGCACTGTGTGGCACTGTGTGGCACTGTGTGACACTGTGAGGCACTGTGTGGCACTGTGTGGCACTGTGTGGCACTGTGTGGCACTGTGTGGCACTGTGTGGCACTGTGTGACACTGTGAGGCACTGTGTGACACTGTGAGGCACTGTGTGGCACTGTGTGGCACTGTGTGGCACTGTGTGACACTGTGAGGCACTGTGTGACACTGTGTGGCACTGTGTGGCACTGTGTGACACTGTGTGGCACTGTGGACACTGTAGGCACTGTGTGGCACTGTGTGACACTGTGAGGCACTGTGTGGCACTGTGTGGCACTGTGTGACACTGTGTGGCAGTGTGTGAACGCAGACACTGTGTGGCACTGTGTGACACTGTGAGGCACTGTGTGGCACTGTGTGGCACTGTGTGACACTGTGTGGCACTGTGTGACACTGTGTGGCAGTGTGTGACACTGTGTGGCACTGTGTGGCACTGTGTGGCACTGTGTGGCACTGTGTGGCACTGTGTGACACTGTGAGGCACTGTGTGGCACTGTGTGGCACTGTGTGGCACTGTGTGGCACTGTGTGGCACTGTGTGGCACTGTGTGACACTGTGTGGCACTGTGTGGCACTGTGTGACACTATGTGGCACTGTGTGGCACTGTGTGGCACTGTGAGGCACTGTGTGGCACTGTGTGGCACTGTGTGGCACTGTGTGACACTGTGTGGCACTGTGTGACACTGTGTGGCAGTGTGTGACACTGTGTGGCACTGTGTGGCATTGTGTGGCACTGTGTGACACTGTGTGGCACTGTCTGGCGCTGTGTGACACTGTGTGGCACTGTGTGGCACTGTCTGGCGCTGTGTGACACTGTGAGGAGTTGTGTGACAATTTATACCACTGTGAGGAATTGTGTGCCAATTTATATCACTGTGTGGCATGGCGTGACTCTGTGCATCACTGTGTGGCATAGTGCCACACAGTGTGAGACTGTGTGCGCAGAGGTCTAGAAACGTTGCTACTTAGCCACTATGGTAGGTAGCGCATCTGCTTGACATTTTTGCCGATATAGCGAATTTAGAGAATATCCTTTAATACTGTGTATACCTATGTGCCAGACGAGCAGCAAAAACCAAGAAAACTGAATTTGTCGCATCAATTCCATCAGCATCAGATCGTGAACAACATCAATGCAACAAAGCATGGCATAAACAACACTAAATGATATTCATTAGTGGGATAATATACATTTGCGATATTTATGGCATCTAAGCCGACGTATCTTATAATTATTTCAAGCAGTCTTGAACCAGAAGTGTATGGGGCCTAGGGGTGTCAGCGTCAACTGGTGTAGCTGCCAAAACTGGCCTTAGACCCTCCCCCACCCATCCACACTCCGAAGCTTTCTAGAGGTTCGGTCTTCGGCAATGCTTTGAGCACGTTCAACATCGACTCTACATCCCACAATTGAGGTTTCATTTCCACAATCATTGAAACTGAATGGCAATTATGGGTCTGTTCCGGCAACCTCACCCGGAATAGGTTGAGGGTCGGCCAGAATAGCTCTTCCGGGTCGAGGCGCCGCAACGACCGGTTGAGTTTTGACATTTAATCAGCTGTTGGCGGTGATATGGTCGTAGTGTTATCTTGTGCATATGTGCAGGACGGTGGCGTTCTCGGTCGCTTGCTCCGATCTTGCGCATAGCAGTGACGATATTTTTATGATTGATATACTTACGTACTGTTTTGAAAGCCCGATGAATCCCATTGTACAGCAGCTATTGGGAGGATGAATAAAACACGCTGCAAGCTGTTTTTTTTTAATATTCCGACTCCGACCGGGAAGCTGACGCAGTGGATGGCGATGGCTTGTGCTGCTTCTAGAGCTCCCAAATCATTTATTTCAGGGGCGGAGATCCAGACATTTTCAAATGCTGGGTAGGCAGGTACTCGTCTGAAGGGAATCATTTCTTCAGAAAGGCGCTGTTGCGCTGTTACTGAATGAGCGTCTTTTACTCTGAGGGGGGTAAAAGAAGACTTTGGACGAAAGACCGTTCAGCGAGGGGCATTCGAGTAGTACCGGGTGTACTTGACGGGCTACCCGTTTGAGCAGGGGTGTTGCTTTATACATTCTTGAGTGGGCAGGTGTTAACTAATGTTGGTTTTCCCTCCCCTATATTTTTAACTGGTAGCATTCGGCTCTATGGAGTATGACCTCCAATCCATTTTTACTAGGCCATTGCCTTCACATGCCCCTCCAAATAATTTTCCTAAATATTCAAAGCCGTGTGTCAGAGGTGTCAAACCACCTTCCCATGTGGAGGGCACACGGAGCTCCTCCATCAGCCACTGATACATACGTGCAAAGAAAAAGCATGGATGCATGCCAGTAAGCATGCCCCTCAAAGGCGTGCAAATTGGCAGGCATGTCTGAACCTACAATTTACCCATCACATTTAAAGCGCTCATCTCCAATTTCCACTTAGGCATTGGATGCTCCTGAAGTGCACTGGAGACAAAGTTGTACAGTTGGTGACATAAAACATGGGTGACTGCTCATATCCATCATATATCCCATGTCTCTTGGATTTCTTCCCACCCAAAATAGTTGTAAAATAAAGATAGTACGACTTGTACAACCTAGTGACTGTGCTCATGGCCTAAGTCAAGTTTTATTTTTAATTAAACTATTTCCTTCTGAACGCCTCTTTTGCGGCGCGTTTGTCGTCTTCCGAATTTGCGCTT